>JACAXG010000311.1:87834-220868 GCA_018881555.1 Amblyornis subalaris
TGTTGCTCTGTGTGTGTGTTGCTTTGTGTGTGTGTTGCTCTGTGTGTGTTTTGCTCCGTGTGTTGCTTTGTGTGTGTTGCCGTGTGTGTTGCTCTCTGGGTTGCTTTGTGTTTGTTGTTGGTCTATGTGGTGCCTGTCTGTGCACAGTGTTTGTGCGTTGCTATGTGTGTGTTGCTCTGTGTGTGTTGATGTGTGTGTTGTTGGTCTCTGTGGTGCTGGTCTGTGCATGGTCTGTGTGTGTTGCTCTATATGTGTTGCTGTGACTGTGTGTTGCTCTGAGGTGTTGGTCTCTGTTGTTCTGGGCTGTGCATGATGTGTGTGTGTTGCTGTGTGTTGCTCTGTGTGTGTTGTTGGTCTCTGTGGTGCCAGTCTGTGCACAGTCTGTGTGTGTTGCTCTGTGTGTGCATTTCTGTATGTGTGTGTTGATGTGTGTGTTGTTGGTCTCTGTGGTGCCGGTCTGTGCATTATGTGTTTGTGTTGCTGTGTCTGTTGCTGTTTGTGTCTAGCTGTGTCTGTCTTGGTATGTGTGTGTCTTGCTCTGTGTGTGTTGCTTTGTGTGTGTTGTTGGTCGCTGTGGTACCGGTCTGTGTTTGTGTGTTGCTCTTCGTGTTGCTATGTGTGTGTTGCTTGTGTGTGTTGTTGGTCTTTGTGGTGCTGGTCTGTGTTTGTGTGTTGCTTTGTGTGTGTTGTTGGTCACTGTGATACCAGTCTGTGTTTGTGTGTTCCTGTGTGTGTCTTGCTGTGTGTTTGTTGCTCTGTGTGTGTTGCTCTGTGTGTTTTGCTCTGTGTTTGTTGCTCTGTGTGTGTTGCTCTGTGTGTGTTGCTCTGTGTGTCTTGCTGTGTGTTTGTTGCTCTGTGTGTTGCTCTGTGTGTGTTGCTATGTGTATGTTGTTGGTCTTTGTGGTGCTGGTCTGTGTTTGTGTGTTGCTGTGTGTGTGTGTTGATCTCTGTGGTGCCGGTCTGTACACGGTTTGTGTTTGTGTTGCTCTGTGTGTGTGTTGCTGTGTGTATGTTGGTGGTCTCTGTGTTGCTGGGCTGTGCATGATGTGTGTGTTGCTCTGTTTTTTGCTGTGTGTTTAGCACGGTGTGTGTTTGTTGCTGTGTGTGTTGCTGTGTGTGTTGATGTGTGTGTGTGTGTGGATGTGTGTGTGTTGCTCTGTGTGTTGCTCTTTGTGTGTTGCCGTGTGTGGTGGTGGTCTGTGTGGTGCTGGTTGGTGCATGGTTTGTGTGTGTTGCCGTGTGTGTTGTTGGTCTGTGTGTGTGTTGCTGTGTGTGTGTTGCTCTGTGTGTGTGTTGCCGTGTGTGTTGTTGGTCTGTGTGTGTTGCTGTGTGTGTTGTTGGTCTCTGTGGTGCCGGTCTGTGCACAGTCTGTGTGTGTTGCTGCGTGTGTGTTGCTCTGTGTGTGTTGCTCTCTGCGTTGCTTTGTGTTTCTTGTTGGTCTCTGTGGTGCTGGGCTGTGCATGATGTGTGTGTGTTGCTGTGTGTCTGTTGCTGTGYGTGTCTTGCTGTGCCTGTCTTGGTGTGTGTGTCTTGCTCTGTGTGTGTTGCTTTGTGTGTGTTGTTGGTCGCTGTGGTACGGGTCTGTGTTTGTGTGTTGTTGTGTGTGTGTTGCTATGTGTTTGTTGCTCTGTGTGTTGCTGTGTGTGCTTTGGTCTGTGTGTGTTGCTCGTGTGTTGCTGTGTGTGTTGCTGTGTGTGTGTCTTGCTGTGCGTGTGTTGTGGGTCTTTGTGGTGCTGGTCTGTGTTTGTGTATTTCTCTGTGTGTTGGCCTCTGTGGTGCCGGTCTGTACACGGTTTGTGTGTGTGTTGCTCTTTGTGTGTGTTGCTGTGTGTGTGTTGCTGTGTGTGTTGATGTGCGTGTGTGTTGATGTGTGTGTGTTGCTCTGTGTGTGTTGCTCTCTGCGTTGCTTTGTGTTTGTTGTTGGTCTATGTGGTGCCTGTCTGTGCACAGTGTTTGTATGTTGCTATATGTGTGTTGCTCCGTGTGTGTTGATGTGTGTGTTGTTGGTCTCTGTGGTGCTGGTCTGTGCATGGTGTTTGTGTGTTGCTCTGTGTGTGTTGCTGTGTGTGTTGCTGTGTGTGTTGTTGGTCTCTGTGGTGCTGGTCTGTGCATGGTGTGTGTGTTTTGCTCTATGAGTGTTGCTGTGACTGTGTGGTTGTCTATATGTGTTGCTGTGACTGTGTGTTGCTCTGTGGGTGTTGGTCTCTTTTGTGCTGGGCTGTGCATGATGTGTGTTGCTCTGTGTGTGTGGCTGTGTGTGTTACTGTGTGTGTGTTGTTGGTCTCTGTGGTGCCGGTCTGGGCACAGTGTTTGTGTGTTGCTGTGTGTGTGTTGCTGTGTATCTGTCTTGCTGTGTCTGTGTTGCTTTGTGTTTGTTGTTTGTCTCTGTGGTGCAAGTCTATGGATGATGCGTGTGTGTTGCTGTGTGTGTGTTGCTCTGTGTGTGTTGGTCTCTGTGGTGCTGGTCTGTACACAGTTTGTGTGTGTGTTGCTCTTTGTGTGTGTTGCCGTGTTTGTGTTGATCTGCATGTGTTGTTGGTCTCTGTGGTGCTGGGCTGTGCATGATGTGTGTGTGTTGCTCTGTTTTTTGCTGTGTGTTTAGCATGCTGTGTGTTTGTTGCTGTGTGTGTTGCTGTGTGTGTGTTGCTGTGTGTGTGTTGCTCTGTGTGTGTGTTGCTCTGTGTGTGGTGCTGGTCTCTGTGTTGCCAGTTTGTGCATGGTGTTTGTGTGTTGCTCTGTGTGTGTTGCTGTTTATGTCTTGCTCTGTGTGTGTTGCTGTGTCTGTGTTGTTGGTCTGTGTGGTGCCAGTCTGTGCATGGGGGGTGTGTGTGTGTTGCTCTGCATGTGTTGCTGTGACTGTATGTTGCTCTGTGTGTGTTGTTGGTCTCTGTGGTGCTGGGCTGTGCATGATGTGTGTGTGTTGCTGTGTGTGTGTTGCTGTGTGTGTTGCTGTGTTTGTTGTTGGTTTCTGTGGTGCCGGTCTGTGCACAGTGTTTGTGTGTTGGTGTGTGTGTGTTGTTGGTCTCTGTGGTGTTCGTCTGTGCATTATGTGTTTGTGTTGCTGTGTCTGTTGCTGTGTGTGTCTAGCGGTGTCTGTCTTGATATGTATGTGTCTTGCTCTCTGTGTTGCTTTGTGTGTGTTGTTGGTCGCTGTGGTACCGGTCTGTGTTTGTGTGTTGCTGTGTGTGTGTTGGTCTCTGTGGTGCCGGTCTGTACACGGTTTGTGTGTGTGTTGCTGTGTGTGTGTTGTTGGTCTCTGTGGTGCTGGGCTGTGCGTGATGTGTGTGTGTTGCTCTGTTTTTTGCTGTGTGTTTAGCATGGTGTGTGTTTGTTGCTCTGTGTGTTGTTGTGTGTGCGTTGCTCTGTGTGTGTTGCTCTGTGAGTGGTGCTGGTCTCTGTGTTGCCGGTCTGTGCATGGTGTTTGTGTGTTGCTGTGTGTGTGTTGCTGTGTGTGTGTTGCTGTGTGTGTGTTGCTGTTTATGTCTTGCTCTGTGTGTGTTGCTGTGTCTGTGTTGTTGGTCTGTGTGGTGCCCGTCTGTGCATGGGGTGTGTGTGTGTTGCTCTGCGTGTCTTGCTGTGTCTTTGTTGCTTTGTGTGTTGCTTTGTGTTTGTTGTTGGTCTCTGTGGTGCCGGTCTGTACAAGGTGAGTGTGTGTTGCTCTGTGTGTGTTTCTCGGTGTGTCTTGCTGTGTGTGTCTTGCTCTGTGTTGCTTTGTGTTTGTTGTTGGTCTCTGTGGTGCTGGTCTGTGCACAGTGTTTGTGTGTTGCTCTGTGTGTGTTATTGGTCCCTGTGGTGCCGATCTTTGCACAGTGTTTGTGTGTTGCTATGTGTGCGCTGCTATGTCTGTGTGTTTCTCTGTGTGTGTTGCTGTGTCGGTGTGTTGGTCTGTGTGTGTGGGTGTGTGTGTTGATGTGTGTGTGTTGCCGTGTGTGTTGGTGGTCTGTGTGGTGCTGTTTGGTGCATGGTTTGTGTGTGTTGCTGTGTCTGTTCTTGGGCTGTGTGTCTTGCTGTGTGTGTGTTGCTCTCTGTGTGTGTTGCTGTGTGTGTTGTTGGTCTCTGTGGTGCCAGTGTGTGCATGGTGTGTGTGTGTTGGTCTGTGTGTGTTGCTCTGTGTGTTGCTCTGTGTTTGCTGTTGGTATCTGTGGTACCGGTCTGTGCACAGGGTGGCTGTGTTGCTCTGTGTCTGTTGCTGTGTATGTGTTGTTGGTCTCTGTGGTGCCGGTCTGTACAAGGTGTGTGTGTGTTGCTCTGTGTGTGTGTTGCTCTGTGTGTTGCTGTGACTGTGTGTTGCTCTGTGTGTGGTGTTGGTCTCTGTGGTGGTGGTCTGTGCATGGTGTGTGTGTGTTGCTGTGTGTGTGTGTTGCTGTGTGTGTTCCTGGCTGTGGTGCCGGTCCCCGCACTCTGCGCGCTTGCATGCGTTACGCGACACTCTCGCGGTGCGCACGTTTGCACATGTCCGTGCACGTGTGCGCGCTCTTGTCCCGGTGTGCGCGTGTTTGTGTACACAGTTTGTGTCCTCCGGCCGCTGCGCATGCGTGGTGCCGTGCGCGCGCTCGCGCCTGGCGGTACGTGGCAGCCGTGGGAGCGATGAGGGCGCTGCCGCCGGGGCCGTGTCCGGCGCCGTTTCTGTGGCTGCTGCTGCCTGCGGCGGCGCTGGCGACGGGCGGCGGCTCGGAGCCCTCCCGACTCCGCGGGGCCGTGCTGCGGGACCTGGCTCGGGGCAAGGTGGAGGTGAGCGCGGGCAGGGACCGCATGGGGCGCCGGGGGTCAGCGGGTGCCCGCCGGGTGCCTGACGGGGTGTCCCCTCCCGCAGACCTGCGGCGGGTGACGGCTGAACCGCCTCAGGGAGGTACGTACCCGGGCCGTGCTGGGGTGGGGCGGGCAGCCGGGGCTGCCCCACGCTAAGCCGGGTCGGGCCGGGCCGGCCGCTTTCCTCAGGTGAAGGCGTTCGTCACCCAGGACATCCCGCTCTAGTACCCGCCGCCGGCGGCTGCAGCGCCGAGGCCCCTGCCGGAGTGGACGGGATGGGATGGGGGTGGGACAGGATGCAAGGGGACAGGGTGCGTGGAGATGAAGGATGGGAAGGGACGGGGTGAAAGATGGGACCGGCTGAGGGAGGATGCGGTTTGGTGAGGAATGGAGGACGGGATGGTTGGGGGATGGTATGGAGGATGGAATGGTATGACATGGGGGACAGAAGGGGATGGTATGCATTGAGAGATGGGATGGGGGACAGAACAGGTGGGATGGGAGGGAATGGGATATGAGAGAAGATGGGCTGGGGTGGAGAATGGCACAGGGATAGGCAGAAATGGGAGGGAATGGGATATGAGAAAAGATGGGCTGGGATGTAGGATGGTACAGGATAGGCAGGAATGGGATGTGATGGAGGACAGAAGGGGATGTGACGGAGGACAGGATGGGATGGGGGCTGCATGGGCCTGCCCAGTGCTGCCCACTCCTTGACACATCACCCAGCCATAACCTGGAGATGAAACACCTGCCTGGTGCTGACCCCGAGCTTGTGCTCCTCAGCCACCGATACGAGGAGCTAGAGGTGAGTGGGCAGCGTGGCACCTGCTGCCACAGGGCCTGGGGTGATCAATGCCCCACAGGTGCCAGGCTGCAGCCCCTGTCTGGGTGCAGAGAATCCCCCTGAGCGACATGACCCGGGAAGAGATCAACCAGCTGGTGCAGGAGTTGGGCTTCTACCGCAAGGAGACGCCTGATGCCCCTGTGCCGGAGGAGTTCCAGTTTGCCCCTGCCAAGCCTCTGCCAACACTACCATTCCCCCAAGCACCCACTGCTGATGGCAAGACCACACCCAAACGTGACAAGGGAGAACACCCAGACCTCTAGCAAGGAGCGCCACACTCGGGAGAGGATCCTGCAGGCAGTCCCCAGTGCGGGGAATGAGGGTGTTATGGCAGCTGGGGATGGTGTCACAGGGTGGCAAAGGTGTGCCCCCCCACTCTTGCTTGATGCTGTGTAGCCTCTGCCCCGAGGATGCGCTGGGCAGATCCAGCCTCAAGTGGGGGCTTCCTGGGCACTTGTGGGCATCCCAACAGTCCCGTGCGCTAGTTGATGCCCTCCTGCCCTTGCAGCCCATTATCCCCAGCCAGTTGGGAGGAGCAGCATTCCTTGCAGTCCGTTGCTGTGCCCAGAGGTTTAGCTCCTCCCAGCACCATGGAGCAGTATCCTACCTGCATGGGACAGGATGAAACCCTCAGCAGAAAGCACCAGGTGCTAAGGGTAGATGTGCTGAGTCCCAAAGGTGGGAGACCTGCCCTGGGAAGGGGACGCCACCAGCAGGGTTATGTCATATCCAGCTCCCAGTAAAGCCTTTATGTACTGTTGTCTGCACTGTGTCATCTTTTCAGAGAGGGCTTGGTGGGGTACATCCTGCACTGCTCTGTGCTGAGGGGAGGTGAGTGCCCCAGAGCTTCTCAAGAGGCAGGAGAGGATGGCAGGGTCACAGTCACTGTGGGTTAACCACAAACCAACCTATAGACCAAATGTGCTGTTCCTGTGCCACCCCTCCCTGGCGTGATAGAGGGATGAGGGTGGTGGGCACCATGGCATGGAATGAGCTACTCTCACAGGGTGCAGGGGGATGGGCAAGAGCCCATGAGCAGGTCTTGCAGTGTTGAACCGAAGCCCCATGGYTGCACTGGCCTGGTGGGGGGGGGGAAGCACTCAGCCAGGGAAGGAAGCAGGGCACAGCTGCACTTGACCACAGTTGCTGGCAGTGTGGGGTCTTCTCCCTGTGCCAGACCTGGGGCGATGTGGGTGGGCAGTGAACGGACAGCTCTGGTCAGGGTGGGACACTGCAGGTGCCCCTCAGCCATGGACATCATCAATGAGCAGAGGAGCAGTATGTGCCCCCTTCGGGCTGGGCGAGCAGTGGAGATGGAGGTAGAGGGGGCAGGAGCAGCTGGACTACCAGTGCTCCCCAAGCACTGTGGTGTGCACTATGCCACTGGCAGAAGGACCTGAGCCAGAGGCATTGCCCTAGATAAACCTTTATTATCTGGCTAGTGTTGGTACAGGTCAGCTTGGGTGTAGAGATGTGACAGAGGCGCGAGCGGCGCTGAGCACGCAGGTGCCCTGAGCTGGAGAGGGGAGTGGGGGCTGCTGTCCCAGCTTGCTCCTTTGGCCTTGCACTCCCATGGGACCCCCCTTGCCCCTGCCCACTCCCCAGCCCACAGGTGCTGCAGCCCCCGATGTGGAAGTGCCCCAGGTGCACGTGGTGGTGGGAAGCAGGGTGTCAGCACAGTTATGGAGCTGCCCCCAGGGAGGTGACACCAAGCAGGGCCTGTAGTGGGCAGAGAGGCTGCGTTGCAGGGGGCCAAGGGAACCACTGAGAGGTGGTGCCTGCGGGATGCACCATAACTCCAGCTGGACTGCACAGCCCTGGCTCAGCCACAGACCCACACAGTGTCCCGAGTCTGAGGGCACAGCTATGCCCAGGCCACCCCAGAGACACAGGGATGCTGCCTGCAGGGCAAACAATTCCTGGAGAACAAATAACAGACTGGAACACGGAGGGTGAGCCAAACTGGGAGCATCCCCAGCAGCAGCCATCTGGTTCTGTCCACAGGGTCAGCCCACAGCCAGCCAAGGCAGAGGCAGCTCTGCCAAGGCAGAGGCCTGGGGGTGTCCTGGTGGAAGAGTTCCCCTGTCCCCAGCACCAGACCCATGGCCCTCCCAGACCCTCATGGGGCAGCAGCTCCCCTGCCCGCAGGCAGCCCTGGGGCGAGGGCAGCAATGGGGGCGGGCAGGGCAGGCTCTAGCACTCTTTCTGCCGCATGCGCAACTCGTGGCGACGCAGGTGGTTGTAGAGGGACTGCACATAGGTGAAGACGCACTTGGCGTCTGGCTTCTTCCCCATGATCATCATGTCTTCGACCTCCACCAGCGGCACGCAGTCCACCAGCGTCCTGCAGAGATGAAGCCTTCAGCATGGCCTCAGGCAGGCTGCCCCACGTGGGGGCTGGGACACGCACCACACACTGCCCAGGGCCTGATGGTGTTGGGCACTGCCGCCCTCAGACCTGCTCAGCTCCTTTCACACCACCCTCCCCCCTGCCCTGGTACCCACAGTCCTGCTGCTCCTGGCACTGGGAAGAGCACGTGCTGTCTGCCCTGGGACTGCCAGCCCCAGGGTAGGGGTTGCCCGACTGCACCCCTTGCTCCGCTGGCGCTCTCCACCCCAGCTCTTGGTGCTGGCAGTCACGCCCTGCTCAAGCTGTGCCCACCCTCCTCCTGCTCCTCCAGCAGATGCTGGTGCCCTGTAGGGAGGGCCCTGCCTGGCTGCAGGTGTCTGCTGTGCCCCTGCCTCCAAGCCCAGTGGCTGGTCCAGGGAAAGCAGGGGGTGGATCTTGGCCACATGCTGCCCCTTACTCCTGCCTCAAGCCCTGGCCCTGCTCTTCTCCCTTCACCCAAGTCCTGCCAGCCCAGCTCTCACCCTTGCCCTGAACTGGAGCCCGGGGGTGCCTGCCCCAGGCCCAGCAGACCCTACTGCTGGAGTGGGCATTGCCCTACCTAAGCCCACTCAACCTGGCCTGTGCCTATCTCCTCCTCTCCCTGCCCCAGCACAGTGCAGGGGTCCATGCAGGACCCCACTCCAGCAGCTCCCAGTCTTGTGGGGTCCTGGCAGATCAGCTGTGGTTGTGCCCCCATCCCCATAGCCTTAGGGTTCTGCTGCTGCCCTTTTGGTGGGGTGGCCCACTGCCTCAACACCCATTCAGCTCCCTGGGCCATCTCTCTCCCCAGCAGGGGCTCCCTGGATGCTTGAGGGGGCTGACAACAGGATTAGTGGTCACCATGACAACCAGGCAGGGCACGGAGGGGATCCAGCTACCTCTGTTCTCTTTCTACTGGCAGAGTAGGAGCAGGGTCACAGAAGCAACCCTGCCACTACTGCCAATCCTCCTGGCCCTGCACACGTCCCTGCACCCCTGCCAGGCACTGTCCCCGCTTCAGGTGATAGAGGGTGCTGGAGCACCCCCGGTTGCTGCTGCTGTGGAAGCAGGGGCTGCGTTGGCACTGGGGGCTGTGCTGAGACGAACTGGCAGCCCCTGCTGCTACCATGGCCAGTTCAGCTGCTTTGGCTTGGGTGACCCAAGGTTCTACCCCAAGACTCTGAGTGCACAAGGAGGATCCCCCAAGGCAGGGCTCTGCCCCAAAGACGGGGTGCACAAGGAGGGTCTGAACCCTATGCTGCCACCCACGACCCTAACACCCTCACCCCCAAGCCCTCTACCCCTTTCCCTCTCCTGCAGCAGCCCCACTGCACATGTTGGCCCCCCAGAACAGCCCCCCCCAGCCCCAAGGAGGGATCCCAGCTGGTGCCAGCTCCTGAGGAGCACCAGGGCCCAGGAGGGGCCCCCCCCGGGCCCCATGGCCCCAGCCATCCCATAGGGCATCTGCTGCCCTGCTTGGTGGGCTCCAAGCCCACAGCCTGGCTGGCACCAGTYGCACCTCATAATTCGGCCACCGTAAGGATGGGCGGGGCAACGCGCAGGACCTTGGGAAAGCCCTTGCCACTGCCAGCCTGGCTCAGGGGGTGATGGCAGAGCAATGGCAGTGCATGGAGAGCGGCTCTGCCCTTATAAAGCCATTGTTTGGGCCCTGGTGTGCCAGCACACTGCAGAGCCAGGGGAGAGCCGCAGCTCCAGTGTCAGCCAGGATGCCCTGAGATAGGCACAAACACTGCAGGATGAGACAGGACCCGAGCCTTGAGTCACACTTTCCAGGCTCCTGCTTCTGCCCATATATGAGCAGGCAGCACCTCGGGACTGGGCATGCACCCTAGGGCAAGGGACGGAGGCAGCAAGTGCAAGCAGTGACGCTGCAGCATCCTGGGGGGGCCACCCACACTCAGGCAGCATCACTCAGAGCACCTGGAGTGGCATCTCCAGCAGCTGATCCCTGGATCAGACTCAGCTATGGGGGGAGGGCTCACTTCTCACTACTGCCCTCCCCACAGCTGAAGAGCCAACAGCACTTCAGGGTGACACAGTCCCCCCTGCTCAAAYCCCCATGGGTGCTATTCCGAGCCCAGCCAGCTGTCTCTGCCCCTCTCCTGGCCACAGCTGGGCCCTGTCTGGGACTGCCAGGACTTGCCCCTCACCCACTGGCATCCCCCAGCCTCATCCCCAGCCACGGCAGTCACTTCCCTGCTGAGCCCTGGTAGTGGTGGGGCGTGGGCAGGTACTTGGAGGGGAAGGTTCTCACCATCGGTCCTGGGGGCGTGACAATGGGCTACGACTTTTTGGTTTTTACCAGCCCCTTCTGGACCAGGCAGCGATAGAATTCCTGAATGTATGTGTACACACACTTCCAATCTGGCTCGCGCATCCGGACCATGTCCTCCACGTCCAGCAACTGCGGACAGTCCGCGTGCTTCCTGGGTGCAGGGAGAGAGAGGGGCAAGCCAGTGACCGCAGCCCAGTCAGGGAGGGGAGGAAGAGAAAACAAGAGACACAGATCAGTGCAGTTCCCGTCCCACCGGCAGCTGCTCCGCTCTGGCATGCTCTGGGGGTGTGTGATGCAGGGGCAGGAGGGCTCCAAGCACCCCATGCCAAGGCCATTCAGTGAGATTGGGGGGCACAAGCAAGGGGGGGGGCAGGTGAGTGGCGTGGAGAGGCATGAAGTCCAGAGGGAAGGACAGATGGAAGATGGGGAGGAGAAGGAGGACGAGTGAGGTGTTCTGGCACGCCAGGTGCTCGGGGAGCGGGTTCCAGAGTGGAGCGGCGCTCTATATAGCTCCTATATAGACCCGCTGGGAGGATGGGGGGGGCAAGCCCAGCCCTCCTGCCCAGCTCCACTTGGAACTGCACGGCACAGCCCTGGTGCAGGAAGCTCGGGAGAGGACGCTCACAAGAGCTGGAGGAGGAGGAAGGACGAGAGGCCACCTGGCTTCCAGGCCGGAGAGATCGATGGCTCTCTCAAGTCCGCGCACCAGTTTCCCAATTAAGGCAAAAAGTCCATTAAGAGGAGCGCCAAGAGCCAGGCCCGCAGCCCCCTTCTCGCTCCACCAAACAGCACCACGGCACCCTGGGAGCTTGCAGGAGCCCCCAGCTCACCCCACTGCCCTGGACACCAGCAGGATGGGACCCCCACCCCCAGCCCTGCCCCCAGGCAGGGGGCTGAAGGAGAGGAGTGGGTGGGTGGGAGAGAGACAGAAGGAAGGAGAGAGGGGCTGGCTGCCAGCCCTCCAGCTGGGCGCACTCCCATCTCTCAGCACCCAGGAAAACCAGAAGCAAAAAGGGAAGGGAAGAGACTGGAGAAGCTGCGATGGTGTTTGAGCACCTACAACTGTGAAAGGAGGCACCTGGCATAGCCAAACCCTGCTCCCCACAGGCTGCAGTCCCACACCTGGTACCCCAGGATGTGATGTACTGCCTGAAGCCAGGTGGGCTTGTGGGGCTTTTGCCCTGCCTTCCGGTGCTCTGCCCCACACTCAGGAACCCAGACTCCCACACCCACCCTTGCCATACCAGACTGGGCTGCACTGGCCTCTTGTGACTCTGCCCACACAGCTGCTGCTCTCCCCCCAGCACCTAACCTTGTTGCATGGCATGGGGGGAGTGACACCTACAGGCACCCACCTCCAGCACCATCACCTCCACATGTTCCCCCTTGCCCCAGCAGCGAGCAGGAGAGCCACCCCAAGCCACCCTCCAAGCCATCCCAAGCCCATATGATGGCAAGAGAGGTACATACTCTGCAGAAGAGAAGGCCACCTCGAAGTTGTGGCGGCGGTTCTGTGGTGTCAGCTTACTGTAGTCAAATGCGTCGGGGAAGAAATTGTGGACCAAGGCACAGAAGGCCATGCCATCACTCCAGCTGGATGAGAAGTTCTGGATGTCCACATGCTGAGAGAGCAAGAGAGTTACCAAGGGACAGAGTGACTAGCCTGGGGACAGGAAGAGGAGGTGGCACCCACCTCATAGCCCCGGGTCTTGGCTCTGCACCAGTCCAGCAACATCTGCTTGATACTGTTGGCGTTGGGCACGCCAAAGCTGGAGGAGCGCTGCACGGTTGTCTGTGATGCTGCAGGGTTTGGTGAGCTGTGGCAGGAGACATGGGGTGTTATTCATAGCTGCAGGGTGTTATTCATGCAGCACTCGCTGCCCTGGACAGCCTGCCCCAGGCCCAGCCTCACCTCCCACCCTCTTTCTGCAGCTTCTCCATCATGGCCTTGCGTGCCTGTGAGGCTGATGTCTTGGGCAGGCTTTGAGCCTTCATCAGTTCCTTCTTCTTCTCTGCCTGACGCCTCTCCAGTGCAGCTAGGCTGCTCTGCCGAGAGGCACTCTCATCCTCACGGTCAAAAATGCTGAGAGAGAGACAGACAATGCTAAGGGGGCTGTGGGCAGCCCAGGGAAGGGCAAGCCCTGGCACCCTGGAGACCTCCAGATCCCTGGGACAGAAGAGAGGTGGTTTAAGGTCCACAGTTGGCAGATCTATCTCTGTGCTCATGAAGGACCCATGAGAACCTCTGAACACAGCAAACGTACCCCAAGGACTAGGAGGCTTTGGGGACACTTTTGCGTGGGGACACTGCAAGCTGGGCAAGAGGGTTTGTGCAAGCAGGCAAGTGACAGGGACCATGTGAGGCTGTCCCCACAGGGACCTCTGCTCACCTGCCCATCTTCTTGGATGAGGAACTGTAGGATGATTTGGTTTGAACGAACCTGCTGTTGCCATCTGCAGAGACAGAGGAAGGAGAGAGGCCCTGGGCAGGACCTGAGGGCATCTGTGCCAGGCAGACAGGACTCTACCCACACCAGGGCAGTGACAGTTCAGCAGCAGCAATGCCCCAGGGTTGGACCGCAAAGGCGCCGTGGGGAAAGGGCAGGAAAAACTCTTACTGTCTGATCTCTTCACATAACTTGACTCCATGGTTGTAGTACGGGAGGTCTTGGTGCCATCGCCTGCAGGGACAAAGCAACGGGAACACCTGGGCTGGGAGGAGCAGCACCTGCAGACACCTGCTGCTGCCAAGCACCCTTGCACCCATGCAGTGCAACAGGGAGAAGTCCCCGGCAGTAGAGCCACAGACATGGTAGGCAGAGGGGGAATGGAGGGCATGTGCCCCCCAGGCAGAGAACAAAGAGGCCAGCGCAAAGCAGCAGGAAGCTGGGGCATCCCTCAGCCCCTGCAGCCACTCAGTTTGAGCCACCCACAGACTGGGAGAGCAGCGGTATAGGATATAAGAGACAGGCCAAAGGTGCAGATGAGGCCTTGCCACCCTGACATGGTTGGGGATCGGGTGGAAAGTCACCAGAGCAGATCCCTTAATTATCCCCAGGCAGGCTCTGGGCGAGCCAGAGACTCAGCTCTGAAACCTCAGTCCTGCTCCCAGCACAGTCAAGCCAGACTCAGGACTGGCAGTGAACGACAGAGGAGCTGTGGTCGTGGAGCATTGGGAAGGACTCTGCAAGGCCCCCAAAGGGCTGGCACACCCCCCCAGCCTGGCTCATACTAGACTGGACGAGACGTTCAGTCTTGGTGATGGTGCTGCGTGCCGAGCCATCGGCTGACTGAGTGCTCTGTGTGGTGGTGGTCTCTGTGGCGTGGCCAGCCCTTCCTGCCACAGATTGGCTCCTAGCCTCCTGCAGCCGCTGGTCCCGCTCCTTCTCCCGCTGGTCTGCAAACAAAGGTGGGAGATGCCATCAGCAGCGAGGTGGGGTGGTGGACACGGTCCCTGCTACACCAGGGGTCCTGCAGCTGCTGCTAGCCCACAAGTGGCTCACAGGAAGGATGACGACCTTGGCCTCGCAAAGCCAGGGGGGCAACAGAGGACCCAGCACACACCCTCCTGCTTCCCTGCGACTGGACAGCTCCACTCTAGCACCCTATACCGCCATTGCCACTGCCACCGCTCTGACGCCAGTAGGGTCACCATCCCCAAGTACCTCGCTTGCGCTGGCGCAGCTCCCGCATGGCATTTCGAATCAGCCGTCGCTCCTCAAAGTCTGTTGTCCGATCCAGCTGCAGGAGGGGGAGGTCAACATTAGTCCTCTGCCATCAGCTTGGGGTCCCTTCACCTTTCCGCAGGAGCCCGAGCCAGAGGAAGAGGTACCATCTTATCCAGAACATCCTCATCCTCAATCCTGCTCAGCTCCTCGACGTTCAGCTTGCTCCTTCTCTCCACCTCCCTCACTTGCACCTTCTCCATGCCGTTGGACAGCTCTGGTTCCAGCCTTGGTGCCTGGTGCTGCTCCACCAGCTCCGGCTCCATCTACAAGGACATTACCATATGGCTGAGCCCCTGCCAGCTTGGCCACAGCCCCACCTCTTCTCAGGGTCCAGGCCCTCATCAGCCTGACACCTGCCAAGTGCTACAGGCAGTGAGGATCCTGGAGAAGACGTGCCACACGTGGCATAAGTGCTCTCAGCTGGCAGGATGCTGCAAGCATCTGCAGCACCCAAGGCAGGCAGGAGACCATGACACCCCCCTGCAGCACCCCCGGCCTTGGGAGGGCCCAGCAGTCCCTGATGTCCTCCCAGTCTGGCTGTCAAAGTATCACCAAATCCTCCCTGCTCCCTGACAGGAGGTGGCTGGGCCCCCCAGCAGGCAGAAGCTGCCCAGGGCTCTAGGCTAGGCAGTGCCTGATACCCAGCAGTGCTGGCAAGGCCAGTGCGTGCCATTAGCAGCACAGGGATTTCCACGGAATTAAGGGACTTAGTGTAGAGAAGAGTTTGTGCAGGAGATCAAGAGCCTTCCCCTGCAGCCCTGCCAGGATCTTGGCCAGCTCGGCCCCTGCTCGAGCACAGCCAGGATGCCAAGTCCCTTTCAGCACGACCCCCCAGCAATGCATAGCAGGCAGCGGGCCAGGCCCAGAATAGGGCACAGAGGCAGCACAGATGACGGACTGGGGCCAGAGCAGCCACACACACACCTGGCCCCATCCTGCATCCTGTGGCCCAGTAACCAATCCATGGCAAAGCTGTCGGCAGGAGCTGACACTGGCCACATGCACCCATGCCACCACTTGTGCCTGGTGCTGTGGTGGCGGCAGGACAGCTGCCTGCGGCCTCCCACCTGGCACGCCGGCAATGTAGAGCAGGTGGGTGCAACAGCCCCACCAGAGAGCCCAAGGGGTGGCAGATCCCCATGGTGCCGTGTCCTATGCACTACTGCCACAGTCATGCCTTGTGCCAGAACTACAGACACCCCCAGGAGCCCTGGGGGCTGGTGACCCCCTCCCGCCTCCCTACCATGGGGCAGGGCTGCCCACACTCACGCTGCTGTTGCTTCGGGAGAGGTGCAGGGCCGATTGCTGGCGCATACTGGAGAAAGTGGGTGGATGGGCCACAAGACCACTGGGCTCCTCAGTGCCCTCAAAGTGGGTGCAAGGGTCCTGTGCTTCCAGAAAGAGGGTGCTGATGTCCTCCCCGGGGGGCTCCTGCAGCCCTGGCACCAGCAGGTCGAGGCGGTGGCCCAGGCGCCTCAGCTCTGCCCGCAGCTCCAGGTGCTCCTGCTCCAATGTCTGCAGGGCCTGTGCCAGTGCCTGCACCTGCTTCAGGACCTGCTCCAGCTGCCCCTCTGCCGCCCCCCGGAACGCCACCAGCTCCTGCCGCAGCTCAGCCAGCTCAGCCGCCCCAGCCTGAGCCAGCCCCTCCAAGCTGACCCCCGGCATGGTGGCGGTGCAGGCACTGCGAGCCCCGCTCAGCTGTCTGCTGCCCTTTATAGGGGCCCAGGCAGCCCCCCCGACGGGAGGCTGGCCCACTCCCTGCCTGTGGGCTATTCTGGTCTCAGCAGCTGGGGGGTCCCATGCCGGGATGCTGAGCCAGGCGCCACACTTGGCAGTGCATCCGGCTGTGGGACCAGGTGGCTCAACAAGGGGAGCCCTGCAAGCAGTGCCCTCACTCCAGTGGCTGCCAGGGCCAGACACCAGCCTGGGAGCTGTGGGAGGCAGTGGTGGGGATCAGCCCTGACCACTGCTGTGCTGGGTGAGTGACAAGGCCAACCACTGCTGTGTCCTTTCACCCACATGCCTTCCCACTCTGGGCTGGCATCACCCACAGCACACTGACACCTCCAGCCTCAGGCTGGCAGTGGTGTGAGGGCCTTGGCAACAGTCTGGATTTTTGGAGGTCTTCGTACCCCTGTGCTGCCCAATGCCTGCCCCAGGGGGAGCAGGTCCCTGCACGATGGGCACAGGCAGCACCCCACCAGCAAGAAAACATGCTGCAGCAGCTACTGCCCTGAGGTCCCTGCAACCTGCTGGTCCCTCCCACCAAGCCCTACCTGGCAGGGCTGCCAGCACCACTGCCTCGTCCTCTTCCTCCTCCCTGCCCACCGGGTGCATGCCTGGAGGCTGCATCTCCTGCCAGGCAGCCGATGGGTCTCAGGTCCCCCACCTCACTGGACAAACCAACTAATACCTTAATGAGAGCTAAGTGCTTGGGCCAATTCTGCCCAAGCGCATTAGCACGGGGAAGTCACCCCACTGCAGCCAGCTGCCCGCAGGCAGGACCTACTGGCAGGTGTGGGCAGCACCTGGGGGCAGCCCTGCCAGACTATGGGCACTGCCTGCCTAGTGCTGGCAAGGGCTGGGCCGAGGATAGGGTGAAGCCAGAGGTACCACAGGCACCAGTATGCCACAGGCCACTGGTGGTACCATAGCCACTGACARTGACACAGGCCACCCACAGTGCTGTTCCTGCAGAGGCAGCCCGGCGTGCGCACGGCTGTGACTGAGGCAGAGCCGTGTTTGACATCCTGGCTCCTGCCAAGGCGGCACACGGGCGCCTCACATTACCCTAGATGGGCAGGAGCAGATAAAAGCACTTGAAGGGCTGCATGCGGGGCTGTCTTCTGTGTGCACCCAGCCCGAGGGTGGCTGCAGCCTGCTCTCCCCACAAAACACTGCAGAGGGGTTGGGTTTTTTTGTTTTTTTTCTCCAGCAGCACCCAAGAATCCCTCCTGGGCAGGCTGGGACTGTGGCCACTCTCCACTCCGGATTGCGTAGCAGGAACAGGCAAGACCCAAATCCACAGCTCCAGGCTGGGTGAGAGATCTTTGGGGAGTCCCCCCACTCTAAGGCAGGCTCCCCAGAGCCATGGCCAAGATCCATCCCCAGGAGGAAAAACAGGGGTGGTTGGCAATGGGTTTTTCCCTGAGCTGCTGCCATCCTTAAAGGTGTTTAAAACAGAGGGAGACCCACAAAAGGCTCCTAGTCTCCTTCCGCCCACCTCCCCAAGTGCCTGGGTATGTGGTGGCACAGTCCAGAGTGCAGGGGGCTTATGTGAGGCTGTGCAACCACACATGAAGTCCAGGGTCTCTTGGTGAAAAAAATCTCCTCAAAGCAAAAGCACCAAGCAAAACCAGACAGAGCCTCTGGAGTGTGCTGCCAGTACTAACCCCCCCCCTTGGTCCCTGGTTCCCACCCCAAACCCTGGAGCTGCCAGGCAATGCCCAAGTCGGGCATGGCCCCACAGACTCCGGCCCCCCTGGGCACTCACCTTGGTGACATTGCTGATGTTGCAGATGCTGCTGACACTGCTGGGGATGGTGGTGATATGGATGGGGGTGCTCCGCAGCCCCAGGGTCACCTCTGCAGGGGGAACAAGAGGCATGTGGGGTCTAACCCAGCCTGGCAGGCTCAGCTCCACAGCCAGGGAGTGGCTCTGGCTAAGCTGCCTCCCTGCCCCACACATCCTGCCTTGAGCTCTGGCACAGGGAAAGGGCTCTGGGGACAGGCAAGGGATGGGGAAGTCAAGAGCTCTCACTGTCCTGGCTTATCATCCTCCCAAAGGAAGGGAACTTTCTACAGTGCTCCAGCTGGAGCCAAGACCCCCTGGAGAGAGGAATGGCCACAGCCACACCTGTGGGCAGGCAGGGTTGGGGCAGGGCTGGAACAGACACAGCACAGCAGTGGGATGGAACACAGCAGGACGACGTGGACTCCCCAGAACCAGCAGATCAGTGGGGACAGAGGATGGGGCAGGGCTGCGGGGGGAGGGTAGGGAGTGGGGAATGAACCCAAGCATAAACATGGTAAGACAGTGGGGCTGGGGACAGGCTGCAGGGCCAGATGGTCTCCCTGAACTGAGATGCCCCAAGTAGGCTGAGGGTGCATGCCAAAGGATGAGGGCTGCCAGGCACGCTCTGGTCTTCTGGCAGCACCTGTGCTCAGCCAGTACCCAAATGCCACTGCTGCTGATCAGCACCTGTCTGGCCTAGGACTGCCTGCCTGCCTCCACCTGCCCATTTGTGCCCACCAGCTGTCAGTGCCCAGCTGCCCACTGGCACCCCTGCTCCACTGCCCAGCTGTGCACATTGTCCCATCAAGAGCACAGTCCCGTAGTGCTTACAGCCCTGTGGGTATCGTTCCCCTGCAGTGCCCCCCTTCCTGACAGATGCCCACATTTTCCAGTCCCACCTCCCCGTGTGACATCCACCATGCCCATCATCCCTACGGTGTCCAGCCTCATGACAGATGCCACCTGCCCACCGGACCTGTCCTGCTCACCCCGTACCCCATCAGTGCCCACCTGCCCGCTGGCTGCCGGGGGCGGCCGCGATGCGGGGCGCGAGGGGCTGCACGCGCCCGTCCTTGATCTCGATGGTGAAGAAGGTCTTCATGGCGTCGAGGCGGGGGCCGGCGGGGCGCGGGGCCGGGTGCTGCTCTGCGCCGCCGCCGCCGCCGCCCCGCGCGTTTTGAGCGGGCGCCGGCGGGGCCGTGCGGGGCCCCCGCTGCCATTGGGCGGCCCCGGCCCCGGCTCCGGCCCCGGCCCGCCCCCCCGCGCCGCCCGCCCCCGCCGGCCCGAACCGCTGCGCGCGCTCCCGCACCGAGCCGGCGGCGGGGGAAGGCGGGGGTCCGGCGGAGCGCGGCGCTGCGGGGATGGGCGCGGGGTCACCGGACTGCGGCAGCTCGCGCGCCCTCACCGGGGCTTAGCCCCGCACCGTGCATGCAGCCTCCCCCGCCGCGCCCCCTGAGATACACACTGCCTCCCGCCCTGGGGTGCCCCCTGCGATGCATGCTGGCCCCGTCCCCGGATGCCACACCGTGCATGCAGCCCCTCCGGGTTGCCCACATGATGCACAATGCCCCCGGAGCGCCTGACTGTGCATGCAGCCCCCTACGGTGCCCACAGGATGCATTGCTGCACCCAAGAGATCCCATCACACACACAGCACTTCCTGGGATGGCTGCAGCTCCTCCAAGCCTCTGCTCCCTCCCCCCACTGCTGCCGGGTGCTTGTGCATATGGATGGGAGGGAGGGAGGGATGCTGGGCAGGGAGCAAAAGAGCAGGTGGGCAGCCAGCAGCATCCTGCAGCGTCCTGGCACTGTGGAGCTCCACACCTGCCCAGGCTCTCTCGGGGACCTCCCACCACTGGGAAGCAGAGCATGGAGGCAGCCACCACCGGGATCTTACCCGTGGCGCCAGCCAGGCACAGGGACGAGGGTGCCAGCTCCCACCGGTGAGTATTCAAGCGAGCCGGGGTCCCCATTACCTCATGGGTGGGCACTGATGCTTGGGAAGAGACAGGCCAGATAGGGAAGGAATGAGACAAAGGGAGCAGAGGGTGAACATGGCACAGGGTGCTGCTGCCATCCCCCCACCCCAGCACAGCACCCTGGGGTCTCCCTCCCCATCAGTCCACACTCCCCAGAGCATAGTGCCAAAATCCACCAGCACCCATAGGCTGCCCTGCACCTCAGGCATAGGCCAAACCACTATCCCTGTAGTGCCAAACCACACTGCAGAGGAGGGTGGGCTCTGTGCCCAGCAGTGCAGTGGGGGGTACATGGGGTCTGTGCTGAAAGGCCGGCATCACCCCTGTTCTCACCAGGCCCTGGCACAGCATCGCCTCTGGAGGGACATTGAGGGGGCCAGGTGGCTCAGCCCTCAAGGATGCAGGCAGGGCTCTGCCCTGGGGCTGGAGTCATTGATGCCCATGAAGGAGGGGGGGCTCAGATTCTCCTCAGAACCCAGGTTTGAGCCCCCAGTGAGGCATGGGGGGGGTCGGGTCCTGCACACTTCCCTGTGCCTTGGGGCTGTTCCCTGCTGCAGCCCACCACCCTCAGCATCTTCCCAGAGCTTCTTCCTTCCCAGGAGCCAATAGCCCTCCAGGGGCTCCTCAGAGGGAAGCAACCTCTGCCTGCAAGGGCAGCAACCCTGACCCTGGAAGCAGAGAGCTGCTTTTTGGGTTTTCCCCATTTCCTGCTGGCACAGCCATGGGGATGGTTTTCCCAGCAGTAGGAAGAGGGCAGCTGCTGGCCACCGGAATCCCTCAGGGCTGTGGGGAGGCCCTGGAGGGTGCTGGGCCTGGGGTGGTCAGAGCCAGCCGTGCACAGCTCCCAGCCTTATTGGGACAAAGAATGCAAAAGGCCAGGGTTTGCTGCCGGCACCGATTCCCTTTCATGGCCCTGCAGCCGCCTGGCCAGAGTGGGAACCCTGGTAAACAGCCTGCCTGGCACCCAGCTCCCCGGCTGGGGTGGGCATTGCCACCACTCAGCTGGGCAGCAATCGGCCCCCAGCTAGGGGTGACCTTTGGCCTGGCCGTGTCCTGCACTCACATTCCTGCCCCAGCATGCATGGGCTGGAGTCATGTCCTCAGGGCTGCCTGAGATGTGCATGCAGCAGGACAGGGGAGCAGGGGGGCCTTGGGGCAGCACTGCCCAGCTGGCAGGGGGCCACGGCTCTCATGTCCCCTCCCTCAGGGCTGCACTTACCCAGTGGTGGCCTCCTGTGCATCCCAACTGGCTCTAGTGCCTGGCAGCGCACTTCAACATGAAGCTGTGGGAGGAGAGGGGCAGAGTGCTCAGCTGGGGGTTGCATGCAGTCCCCTCATCAAGTTGCCTTCACCCACAGACCACCAACCCTGGGCAAGGAGGGCAGTAGCAGCTGCCACCAGTTCTGTACCTGGCTGCCAGCGCTGGGTTGGCCTGGGGCAGGTTGCTCCCCTCTGGGGCTTTGCCCCACACTGGGCTCTGGGGCGCTGGCAGGGCTGCCCAGGTTCTCTTCCTTCCAGGCTGCCTGGTGCTGCCCCTGAGGCCGACTCTGCTGCAGGTCCTCACCATCATCCTCAGGCTCTGGATTGGGCTCTGGGGCTGGCTGCAGCTCCAGGAGCACAAGGGTCCCCGAAACCACAGCTGTGGGTGAGAGAAGAGGCTCTGCTTGGGAAGCCTGCAGCTGCCTGCAGTGCATCCCTACTCCTGCAGCCCCTCCAGGCACCCAGCTGCCCTGCCCATCATTTGGGAGATGCCACATATCCTCCATTGTCCTGCAGCTTGCCGGGCACAGCTCTGGCCCCAGGCACACACCTAGATGGAGCTTTGCCATGGACATTCACGGGGACTCACCCTGAGCACTGGATTTCTGGGTGTCTCCCGCCTGCCGGCTGCACAGCTCCTGCATCCCAGCTGGGACATGCTCCTGCTTCACCACATCCTCTTGCTCGGGGGCCTGGGGAGAGCAGAACCAGCCCCACTCCAGTCTCAGACTGGGTCACCATGTCCCATCCCTGTCACCCAGCCAGGGACGCACAGGCTGTGGTCTCTTCCCATGCCATCCAGGTCCCTGCCTGCATGCTTCTGGGAATGGACAAGCCAGTCCCTGCACAGGGGTCACGGCAGGAGGCTGGCAGGGGGACAAGTGTCCCTACACCCCTCTGCATCCAGTGGGCAGGGAGGGAAACACTGTGTCTAGTGAAGGGGGACCCCAAACCCGCCCCATGGCCCCAGCCCAGGCACTCCAGGGCTCCATGACGCAGGGAACACCCAGTTTTACATCACCCTGTCCCTGTCCATGGCACCTGCAGCTCTGCTTGACAAGTGATGAAATGTTCTGGACATAGGACCACAGACAGTTGACAGGTGTCAGGTGTGTCCCTGACATAAGTCTGAGCAGGGCCACGGTGTCCTGGTGTCAGCCAGGGAACAAGGTGCCAGTCCTGGCTGTGCCAGTGCCACTAGCAGCACCATGGGCTGCCATGACTCCAGGGCAGGGGGAGATGAAGAGGGGCCCATACCCTGAGGGGGCAGAGAGGAATCAGGTCCCAAACCCAAGGATGGAAATTGCCTTGGGTTTGGGGTAATCAGCTGGACAGAGTGAGACAGCCCTGCCAGCTGCTCAGTGATGTCCCAGACCAGCCAGGGCTTGGGGGGCAGCATGCCAGCACATCTGGATGGGGAGGCAGACAGTGCTGAAAGGTGGCAGCCTCCTGCTATGGCCTTGGGCAGGCGGAGGAAGAAGAAGGGCTGGACAGAGGCAGATGGGGGAACTCACGCCTTCTCAGCTAGCTGTGGTTACATCCACTGCTTCTCTTCCCACCCTCACCCTGAAAGGGCAACCCTGCAGGGTTGGGTGCAGGGAACTCCTACCACCACAGTCTCTGCGGGTTCACCCCTGCTGCATCGAAAACCCCAGATTGTGCTCATTCCTTCCAGCCCTGCCCACCAGCTCATCCTTCCCCCATCCAGAAAGCCCCCAGCTTCACTCCAGATTAAGTCCTGGCCCCTCGAAGGCTGGCGGGAACAGCCATCATGGGAAAAGGGACAGGGAATCAAGGTTTCTACCCACACAAGGGAACTGCTGCAGGAGAGACGAGCGGCTGTTGCCTCCAAAGAGACTCATCTGCAAGAGCTGGAGCAGGGAGGGGTGCGCCACACACACTGAGGTTGCATCCTTGGGAGAAGCCCAGGGGCACCAAGGCCCGAAGCCCCAGCCCCAGCTCACCACTGCTGGGGCCATGCTGGCAAAGCCCAGCCATGTCCCCCCTGTCCCCAAAGACCCCAACAACCCCATCTGCCTCAGTCCCTTCAGGCAGGTGAGCACAATTTGCCGGGGGCTCTGTGCTCCAGACAGGCTGGCACAGGAGCCCCAGGGAAGGGTGAAGTCTTGAACAGTCCCACCCCCTGCAGTGCCCTACACACTCACCGCTGAGCCTTTGGGCTCCTGGGCAGGGGGCTGCTCCGCAGGCTCCCTGTACCCACTCTCCTCTGGCCCAGCCAGTGCTGGCTCTGCATCGTCCTGCTGGCTGTTCTCCCTGCTCCTGTCTGTGCCCGGGGGCTTGGTGCTGCCCTTGCCACAGCTCTCTTCACTCCCAGTAACTGCTGGTGTTTCAGTATTTTCCCTCTGGACAATTTTTGCTTCCCCAGGCACAGTAGGGGGCTTGCTGCCCTCCCTCTGGCTGCTCTGCACATTCCCAGCCAGGGCTGCAGCTGGATGGGAGCAAAGGTGGTGTTCAGGAAGGAGCTGCCCACATCCCAGATTCTCCAGGGCATCCACCCCGGAACATGGGAATGGTGCCTCACCTTCAATCTCCTCGGCCCGCAGCTTACGGATGGCAGCTCGGATCAGCTTGCGCTCCTCATACTCACCCGCTGCCCGCAGCTGCAAGAGGGAAGGACCCAGGAGAGAAGCAGGGTCAGCCCCAGTACAAGATCCATCCCAGCAAACAGTCTGCCCTGGCACACGGTCACTCACCAGTTTTGTCAGTTCCTCCACACTGGTGATGGCTTCAAGCTGCTCAGACAAGGTGGCCAGGGCTGCCTGCTGCTCTTCCTCCAGGCGCTGGGACCTGAGCAGGGTGAGAGCGGCAGCTGGCTGGGAGCTGCCATGGGTGCTTGGGAGCAAAATCCCCTTCTGGGCAGCTGGCAGATCCAGGCAACGAGCCCCACCATGTGCCAAGCTGCTCCCACCCTCATGTTCACCCAAATCTGCTCAAGCCACAGTGCGGCCAGGCATCCCAGTCCCCATCTCCCAGGGCAGAGGCAGGGCCCCAGCTCCACACTGGACTCACTGCGGCCAGTTCTCCTTGTTGTCCTGTCGGTGGCTGCTGCGCTCTGGGCGGAAGCGCTTGGATGCCAGCGTCTCCTCGTCCCGCTCCAACTCCTGCCGCTGCAGCTCCCGGATGGCCGAGCGGATGCGGCGCCGCTCGGCCAGGTCCAGCGTGGCCTCCAGCTGGGTGCACAGGGCAGGCCTCAGCACTGTCTCTGGCCACTGAGCCTGTCTCAGCCCTGGTGCCGCCCTCTGCCACGCTGCCATGGGCTGCCCACACTACAGACAAAGGAGCTGTCTGTCTGTGGCACCCACGTGCCCAGTGCATGCTGCCTGGCACTGCCAGGCCCTACGAGAAGTGGGCACGGCCCCTCTGGGGCGGGATGCTGGGACCAGCCATGGTGAGGAGGGGCTGCCATGGTGGCACTGAGACCTCTGGGCATGTGAAGGTCGAGGAGACAGGCATGTGAAATGAATGCTCACTAGTGGTATTACAGCCTATAGTGGTATTGCAGCCTATTGAGGCCCTGCACCTCTGCCCCTCCCAGTGCCACCAGCTCTGGAATGAGCCCTCCCGCCCACGCCAGCCCCTCCAGCAGCAAAGGAACAGGAGAGCCCATTCTCTTTCCACTCCCATGGCCCCCAGGAGGTGCTGGTTGAAAGGGTCCCAGCATCCCACCAAGGGGTCATCTTGGCCACCCTGCGGCCCTCCCCACCCTCACCCACTGCAAGGTGATGGCAGGCAGCTCTTGGAGCCAAATCTATGAGTGGGATCTGTCCTAAATCAAAGTCCAATCTTTTATGTGTGGGAAGCACAGCCACAACTTCCCCACAAACATTCCCCCCCATGAACATCTCACAGGTGCTCTGAGTGCTCCTCAGCCCGTTCAAGGCCAGGACCTGGCATGGGCACCCAGAGTTGCTCCCCCTCTTCCAGACCAGCCTCACTACCAGCCCCAGTGCTTCCAGAGGGGTATGAACAGCCCCCCCGATGTTGAAGGGGCAGAAGGCAGCAAGATCTGGAGTGAAAGGCCAGCCAGGGCAGGCACGGCCCTGCCATCCTCCCACTGTCCTGCTGTGGGACATCAAGGCTGCCCTGACACTGGGAATCCAGAAGGATTAAAATAAACCCCATGACCCAGAGCAGCTGCTGTCAGCATCAAGCCCCAGCATGCTGGGAGCAGCTGTGGCTGCGCCACAGGACAAGAGCATCAGTCCCCCCACTTCCCGTCCCGTAGGCCACTGACAGGCCACCCATCCAGGCTCTCCAGGTTCTGCTGCAGCAGAGATCTGGGGTCAATCCCTCAATTAGACATGAACTTAGCAGACAGGGCAGCATCGATGAGCTGGGAAGTGGTGGAATCTGGTTTAGCTCCAAATGAGGGGCTGGAGGCAGAGCTTCGGGATAGGGACAGCTCTCCCTGCAGCCATTCAAAGGCTTTGAGATCAGGAAAAGAGCCCTCAGCTGCATGCTGGGTGGCCAAGGCCCTGGCCCTTACCTAAATAAGCTGCTGGCATTGAATGACTTGGCCCCAGCAGCTGGGTCAGGGCAATGGGGAAGGTGGGGGGAGGGAGGAGAAGGGGCATGTGCACAGCAGCTGTGGAAGCCAGGAGTGCCAGGAAAGGGGGACACAATGGGACACCAGCCCTGTACACTCTGGTGCAGGGAACATGCTGGCACCCATATGTGCTGCGTGGCACCCACCCACCAGCTCCAAGGTCTGTCCTGCCCAGGCCCAGGACACTCCAACTGGGACCTGACCTGCACCTAGGTCTTGGAAGGCTTCTCCCCATGGGACAAATGGCAAGGCAGGATAAAATGCCTTATTCCAAGACCACGTCAGCAGGGACCTGTGATGAGGCAAATGAGTGGCTTTGGAAGCTCCGTGGTCAGTGGCAGGGGAAAGCATGCCGGAAACCACAACAGCTGGGAAAGGACCAAGGGGCCCAGCCCTGCCAGCACAGGCAGGCTCAGGGATCGGCACATACCAGGGCCCCTTGGGCCCTGCCCAGCTGCCAGCAAATTAATGGTTCCAAGCAAACACCCTCTTTGGCACACAGAGGTGAAAGGGCACTGGCACAGCACGCATAGGCTGCTTCCCCACTGGTGCCCAACACAGCAGCGCTCAGAGCCCTGGCACAGCAGGCAGCTCCTCCAGGAGGGCTGCAATTAGCCCTGGATCCATCCAGCTCTTTGGAGCGCCTAAGCACACAGCACTTTCGAGGCTGGAGCCTGGCCACAGGAAACTGCTCTGGGACACTGGAAGAGCCACGCACATAAAGCACCTCCTACAGCTGCAAGCTTCACTGCCACCTTTAGAAAGAGCCATGGGGAGCATGGCTGCCCCCTGGGCAGAGGAAAGCAGGAACGACACTGGACGACACGGACATGACAGGGATGCAGCACTCCTCAGGGCCATCGAAGCTTTGCCAAAGGCTGCTGAGTATAAGAAGGGGACCTCGTGGCGGTGACTTTCCTAGCTCAAGGCTGTCCTGCCTCTGTCTCCAAAGGAATTTGCATCCTCCCTAATTAACCAGACTCAGATTTGGAGGGGCTGGGAGAGGGGAGCATTCCCCACCCAGGGCCAGCGGACCYCAGCCTGAAGCTCAGCACAGCTGTGAGTGCTCAAACAATCCTCTGCTTCCAGATATCCACCTAAGGGCCACCCTACAGCAGCACCCATCCCATCCCCGACAGCTCCATCCTTGGGCTCCTCTAAGCCCTTGGTCACCTTTATGCTGCACCATTGGTTCATCCCAGCTGGCCTCCCTGGGACTTGGATACCAGTGGGCAGCTGGGGAGGGAACCGTATGGATGCCTGTGGCAGGAGTTGCAGGGCAGAGGCTCTCTGGCAGCTCCCAGCCCAGCCACCACAGGGGTGAGGGGGCTGCAGTGACCTCACGTCCCCCAGCCTCCTTCTTCCAGTTTTCCTGGGGACATCAGACGCTGCTGCCTAGGTGTCACTTGCTGGGAGAAATGAGGAGAAGCAAGGCAGAGTGAAGGGCTAGGGAGAGCAGAGAAGGGAGGAAGCAGTGGGAGAGGCAGTTTTCCCTTATATGGACTAATCCTCTTCCAGTTAAGTGGAGCCAAAAACCTAACAAGAAAAAAAAAAATTCCTTCCCTGCCTCACGTCAGCTCAGAGCAGGCTTTCCCCATGCTGTGCCCCACAGCACAGGGAGATCTGGATCACGAGCACGATGCTCTGAGGAGGCAAAGCCCCAGCGGGTCAAAGAAAAAGCCCCGGTAGAAGCTGTGCTTGCTGCAGGATGAGATCCACCTCCTTGGGCTGGCCAGAGGCCAGGCACCCACCACCAATTCTGGGACTCCATCTCAGATCGGCGACCTCGGCTGGGACATGGCAGAGCTGAAACACTGGCACGATGGGGAGAAACACAGACTACCCATCCCCAAACATCTGGATGGGTGGTACGTTGGCCCTGACAGCACCCCACGAGGAGCAAGTGGGCTCCTCAGGTCACGAACCACGGACAGGTCTCCGTGTCGTCACCCGCAGCTGGCCAAGGGTGGCAGTGCAGGAGGCTCCGCCGGGGGCAGCGCCCGTGCCGACCCATGGCACATGCCCCGCTTCCCGCCGGCATCCCGACTCTTTCCTGTTCCCGCAGACCGGCCTTCCCGGCTGACTCAGCTTCCTGCTGTGACCATTCCCCAGCGCTGGCCCGGGCCACCCCGGCTCAAGCCCCGGGGCAGCCAGCACAGCCCCAGCCCCGGGCCGGGGGTCCCGGGGGTTGCCCAAAGCCGAGCAGTCGTAGGGGCTTCCCGGGACATCAGCGCCAGCTGAGCAGGTCGCAGCCCGGTACCCTGAGTCCCGCCTTCGGGACACGCAGGCCCTCGTCCTCCAGAGCCCACCGGCCCGGCCAGCGCTCGGCTCCGGCTCTCGCTCCCGAGGCAGTGCCCGGCCGGTGCTCCAGAAGCCGCCCTGCAGGAGGGGATGGGATACAAAGCCATGCGGGCAGAGCCTGGGAAGTGCGCCTGGCACCGGGCCAGCCCCGGGCAGCGCGGGAGCCCGAAACGGGAGAGCGGGGAGCAGGGAACCGAGTCGGCATCGGGGAACGATTCCCCGAGATCCGCCGGCCGAGAAGATAGAGCCGGGACAGGCGGTAGGGCCGGGCGCGGTTGCGAGCAAAGGGCTAAGCGCGGCCAGAGCAGCGGGGCCAGAGCCGCCAGAATCACAGAAGAGCGGGGACTCGTGCTGAAGCTCACCGCGGCCCAGAGCCTGACCCGGGCTAGCGCGAGACCCTCCGGGTTCTGCTGCCCGGGACCAGCGCTGGATCTCCAGTGCTACAACCGCTCCCAGACACGGCTCCGGAATCCCCCGGCCGAGAGACAGACCCGAGGCCCGGCCCGTCCCTCTCTGCCCGCGCCTGGGACAGCCGCCCCTGGCCCGGGGGATTTAAGGAGCCGAGGCACCTTCAGGCATGCCCTGATCCTCTCCCGTAGCCGCCGCGGGCGCGCACCGTACCGCGAGCCCCGGAGCCGTCGCGGGACTCACCAGCTTCCGCAGCGCTCCCTCGTCCATCCCGAGGAGGTTCTCCTGGGACATCCTGCCCGTCCGACCCACGCTGCTGAGGCCGGGGCTCGGTGGCGGCCGAGACAACAAAGGGCGGCCAGTCGGCGCGGCCCCGCACTCGGTTCAGCTGCCTGCCTGCCTGCCTGCCCGCCCGCTCGCCACCCCACGGCCCGGCTCCGCTCCGCTCCCGTTCGCGCTCCCGGCAGCACCGCAGCCCCGCCGCTTCCCGCCGCTTCTCACCGCCCCACCCCGCCCCGACGCCGCCGGCCCGGCCCGGCCCCGCCCCGCCGGACCTGCGGGTCCCGGATTCCGGTGCGCAGCCCGGTTCCGGCGCCACGCACCGAGCTGAGCCGCCTTGCCGTGCCCCGAGGCTCCGGACTCACTTTCGTCTCGGTCCCCACACCGGTGCCGGTGTTGCCGAACTTGAGCCTGGCCTGCCCGGGSTGGCACGCGAGGCTGTATCGCTGCCCGCAGAGCGTCCTCGAGCCCAGGCCGGACGAGGGGACTCCCCGCTCGCAGGACCTGCTGTGGCCCCGGCTTACGGGACGCGGGGCTGAGAGCCACCAGCACCTCCTGCCCAGGGGCCCTCCCCACCACACCATGGGGTCCCCCTCCATGCATTGGGGGTCTGTTTGAGCCGCTCCCTGACACCACTGCAGGATTAATGCCCAAGGCACCCCCAAAAGCCCCCCACCTGCGAGGGCTCCCTGGGGATGTGTTGCCCCACTCACACGGTCCCAGTGCTCGCTCCAGCTTAGAAGCTGCTTGTGGTGTCCTTGTCCTTCCATCCTGTCCCAGCTCCCAGAAGGCAGTGCCTGGACAGACAAACCCTGGTGTCAGCCTGTCGGGAGGTTACCATGGAGCTCCCTGCCTGCATCTGGACTGCAGCCCTGCTCGGCAGAGGACAAACTTGGTGGGGCTCAGTCTTGTTTCTGGGCAAAGGCCAGAAGTATTCCCTGGAGAGGACTAAGCACCTGATGCCAACCAGAGGTGCTGTGGGCTCTGCAAAGCAGGCAGGTGCCATCTGCTTCCAGCTCCCAGGAGAGGGGGAGAGGTGCTGCTCCTGCCTTAACCAGCAACCTAGAGACCAAGGGGCTTCTCCAGAGCAGGTCACCAGGATTAAGTTCACTGCTCCTCTGGGAGTTCCGAGCAATCTGGGAAGATGCATAGGATGGAGCAGGACCTTCCTCTGACACAGGGAAGGACCCACCACTGTAGGCCAGAAAGGTGGGGTGTGGCGGAGGTGCCTAGAAGGTCCAGCAGTTTCCATACTGGGAGTGTTGTTGGTTCAGATGTCTTACTTTAGGCCTGTTTTGCAGGGTGGGTCTCCAGATGCACTGGCATCCCAGAGCCCTCTGCTCCCCTTGGTTCCTCAGCAGCTCTCCACTCGCCAGCCCTGAACAGCATTGGGCTCCACTAGAGCATGACAGCCCCTGCCCAAGCAACTACACTAAAGCCAACCCCTCCAAGCACTGTGCCCTGTAACATAACATCACCCTCTGCCAGTCTCAGCAGCAACATCATCTTCACTTGCTGGATGATCCCTGTGCTGCTGTTGCAGAGCTGCCATGCAGGGGTCTGGGTTCTGCCCTGCCCTCCACCTCTGCTGTCACACAGCCCCTCGGGGAGCAGGTATCACTTACAGCTCTGCTGTCACATGGGAGCAGGCACTGATGCATACTCAGCTGCTGGACATCATGCAGCTCAGCTGGCAGCAGCTCATCTGCCCTTGGGGTGTGGGGCGAAACCCACTGCCAACCGTGAGCTGTTGAAGATACATCCGGTTTGTTCCCCAGCCTCTCTGCCAGCAGCAGTACTGGGCAGGACAGTGGATACTGGTGCGGGGCTGGCAGTGTGGATCGTGGCCTTCCCACATGGAGCACACAGCCATAGAAGCATGCTGAGCTGTGTGGATAAAGTAGCCTTCGGTGCACAGCTCTCAGCACGTGCAGTGGCACTTATCCTGCCTCTGGTCCCACAGGTCTGCAGCACTCCTGGTTTAATCCCCCCCAGGTAGTGACTCTGTCATATCCTCGCTGACCCACTGTCACATCCCCAGGATCACCACCTGCGCATCACCCCCAGGGCTCCCTGGGGGTGAGGTGGGCATGCAGCTAGCCAAGCAAAGACTCCAAGCAGACCTCCTTATTCCATGAAGTGGAGCAAGGAGAGATTTACAAACCCCTCAGAGACCCCAGGGCTCCAGCTCCAGGCCTAGCTCTGGGAGGGCTGCAGGTGGCTGCCCAGTGTATTGGTGCAGGGCAGGTGAGGTAGTGATCTCACCAGCTTGCAGCAATTACAGCATGCTGTTGTGTGTTCTGTGCTGACACAAGCACACATACAGCCCAGTAGATGGGATGAACCTGCATCAGGGAGCAGAGGCCTGAGTGGCTGCACAGGTCCTGGGGGCTCTCCCAGCCAGGGGACCAGTGTACCAAAGGGAAGAGGGGCAAGAATCCTTTGGGTTCCCTTTGGGGATGCTAAACAGAAYGTCAAATACCAGTGATGGAATTTTATTGTGCAAGTGTATGTCTGGAACTGGTCTAGACACCTGCCTGACTCGGGGGTGGGACAATGCACACAAAGGTAGGGACATGACCGTAGTGCCAGGCACGGAGAATTCAATCTCTTTTGGGGCATGGCCCTTCCTCTGGCCACAGCAGCAGAGTACGGGGCTGGCATTAGCCTGCTGTCCTGGCAGCACAGACCCACTGGCAGTGCAGGGCTGCATAGGCTGCAGCGGGCAGAGGAGGGTCCTGGCATCCCTCTCTCCTTCCTCCCGAAGCTTTCCTAGCTTCATGCCTCCTCTCCTGGGAACTTCTGACACCCACAGGCCTGTGTCCATCCCACTGTCCCCACAACTCAACACTTTGTGACTGCTCTCAAAATCACAAATTAGCTTGACCTGGCAGGCCTCACTCCCAAAGGAAGACAGGGAGGGGGGACCTGTCACCCCAGGTGGATGTGTGGGTCAGGCACCCACTCCTGGCTGACCAAAGCAGCAGGATGAGCTCAGGGAGGAGGAGGAGAAGGAGGAAGAAGAAGGGGAGGAGAAGGATAGCTCTTGGCTTCATTGCACCATGCTGTTTGCCCATGGCACGCACATGTGAACCCTGATGCTGCCACTCCTCTGTGTGCTGACAGCAGGGCAGCTCCCACAGAGCACCATGCTATTATCAACAGTGACATCATGGTGGTTGAGTTTTGGAGCTCTCAGACCCACTTCTCAGGGTGCCCCACGCCAGAGTACCCTGGTGGTGCCCAGTACCTCTGGGCAGGAGAGAAGGTCCTCCAACTCCCTGGGGCTGCAGGGGAAGTTGGGCTCTCCCTGCCTCCTCCTCTCCCTTCCGAGGATTGCAGCCTTGGGTGTGATGATGTGCCAAGATCGTCCTGGACAGTAGGTCTCTGGGCACTGTGCAGCTTGGTTAGTTCAGAGGCTGGCATGAAGACAAGCCAAAGCAGCAGGACCTGGGGTGGATGCAGTGCTGTCCCCCCTCAGAGAGATGACAGGACCTGGGATGGGCACAATCCAGAGATGGGGCGGGACAAGGGATGGGTGAAGGGCTGTACTTGGCTGTAGATGGAGGCTGGGCAGGGCAGAGTGGCCAGGGTGGTGCACGGGAAGGTGTCCTGGGACACACAGCGTAGCCGGAGGACAGCAGCAGCTGGAGGGCAGCAGTATGGCAGCTCTGCTGCAGCCACACCAGCCACAGGGACCATATGCCTGCACAGAACTGATGCCACTTGCTTAGCACGGGGCACTCGTGCCCAAACACATCCCCATTTCTCAGGCAGGACTCACATCCTGCTGGGAGCCAGGGAAGAATCAGGTGTGATGGATCCCTCACACCCTGCTGCTGGCAGGGACACTGAGCAGCCTCCTACTTGCCCCGGGTGTACTGCTTCATCTGGAATAGGAAGGAGCCATGTGACAGGGAAGGTAGCACTTTTGGGGTGCTACACTGCCCAAGGTAGGATCAGTGCTGCCACGTACACTGAGGGCTCCAGCTGTCCCACTTGGCTGGCCTGTATGGGGACCAGCATGTGGAAAGCACACGCCGCTTCCCTATGAGCTAGGAGCAATTTGCCCCAGGTGCAGATCGCAAGGGCTGGATCTCTGCCGTTCCTCTTTACCTGCATAGAGGAAGAGAATGGGCAGGTCTGTACATCCGTCTCCAGGTTCTGGTCTGTCGCTCATGCTGGCACGGGAGCAATGCTGGTGAGTGTCCGGGGGCTCAGCCTGCACAGGGCATGCACTCATGCTCCAGAGGGTAGATCCACACATGAGGTGGTGGGTCAGCGCCCTTCCTGCCCATGCCCACCCCGGTCCAGCTCAACTCCTGCTGTGGGGGCTGCAGCACCGGGGCACTGAGCTCCTGTTCTGCCACAGCCTTGGCTAGCAGGAGTTAAACCCAGATAAATGAATCCATTTCTCTACACTCACCTTTGACCCCTGTTCCATGCAGAATCCTCCAAGGATTCTGTGAAGCGAGCACAGTCTGTCCCACTCCGTGCCCTGCCATGGGAGCCAATGGGTCTATCCTGCAGTACCACATGCACCATGGGAGCCTGGATCTGCTTCTGCTGCAGTGCCTCCGACACAGCCTGCTCCTACCTGGGCACCTCTTGGCCGTGAATCCACCTTGCCTGTGCCCCCGGGAAGGAGGGGAGAGGGAAACAGAGCACTGCAGGAGCCCAGCAGCCCAGGGCACTGCACAGCAACCCACAGTGCAGGCTGCAGTCGCAAGCAGAGCACCGTGTGCGCCAGGAGCAGAGGGAGCCCTGCAGGCAGAGGCTGCCGTGGAGCTAGTATCTGCTCAGGACATGACCTCCAAGGCTGCAGCCTGCTCCCTGGCAGTGGGCCTGGGGGACTGGAGTGCTTGAAAACTGTCAGGGCCTTGGTGTCAGCATCTCCAGCAACAACAGGGCTGCCAGCCTACAAAGAAGTGGCAACCTCCCTTCCCTGCTGTATGATGGCATTTCCAGATGGATCTGTCCATGGCAACATGTGTACCCAGGCTGAACACCTGGTCCCTGTCCTGCTGCACAGCCGCTGCTGCCAGTGCCTGCAGAGGTACTTGGCATCCAAGCTTCCCATGGACCTGTGCTCCTGCTCAGCTTGCACTGGTAGGCTGCAGTTTCTTCTCCAGCCYGCCCGGACCTCCAAATGTCCTTTGTCTGACTCTCCTTCCTCCAAGGGGTTGTATCCCTCCCTCCATGTTGACCCACAGGCCTCTCACCCTGCTTTTCTCTCCACCTCAAGCAGTGGTGAGAAACAGGGTCCCAGGGGGACCACAGCTCCTGGCTACCTCAGAAGCTCCACTTGGAGCTGGAGAGAAATATCTTTGTGCTTTCAGAGCAGAGGGAGGCTCCACCTCAACTGCAGCTCTGGGAGGTCACATGAAGTCCTGGCTGTGTGTGACGCTGAGGGAGGCTGCTTCAGTGTTTCCACAGACAGGACATTCCTGAGAGGTGACCCAACAGCACTCCCCACTCCTGCCTTTCCAATTTCTTTGCCACACTGAATGAACGCAACTAGTTTTTCCCTTTTTGAGACACCTCTAGAGCCCATAAATCACAATGTTGAACTCTGCTGTGGCCAGGAAAGGAAGGGTTTGGAAAAAGAAGAGGGGTTCAGGAAAGATGCCACTCCTGGTAACTTACCTCTAGAACCCAGGCTCCAGACATCTCCAAATATTGCTCAGCCTGGAGAAGAGAAGGCTCTGGGGAGACCTCATTGCAGCCTTATAGTACTTAGGGGGGCAGATAGCGATAGGATAAGGGTGAATGGTTTTAAACTGACAGAGGAGAGATTTAGATAAGATATTAGGAAGAAATTCTTCCCTGTGAGGGTGGTAAAGCACTGGCACAGGTTGTCCAGAGAAGCTGTGGCCGCCCCATCCCTGGGAGTGTTCCAGGCCAGGTTGGACTGGTCTTGGACCAGTCTGGGATAGTGAAAAGTGTACCTGCCCATGGCAGGGGAATGGAATGAAATGAGCTCTGAGGTCCCTTCCAGGCCAAACTATTCTGTGATTCTGTGAAACATGCCAACCCTTTCAGAGCTTTCCCAGAAGACTAGAGCAGCCACCTGCATCTCCAAGAATCCTGCCTGTCAGTTAGGGGTTTGGACCACAAGGATGCTGGGGGGCAGCCAAGGAATCATTTTCCAGACTGCCCTAAAAAATGGCTTCATTCACAAGATGTATGTCAAAAGCAGGACAACTCTTCTTGCAGGGATGGGTTTGGGGAAGGTTGTCCAGCTCACTGAGACTAGAGAGACCAAAGTGGCACTACTGTGCCACAAGCAAGGCCAAACAGTCCTGGGTAGAGGTGGCCAAACCCCCCGGGTTGCCCCGGTCCTCTATGCAGCCTTGTGCCAAGGCAAACAGACCACTTGTCCTGGAGCTGTGACACTGCCTGCATGGAGGGAGACAGCCCCAAGTGCAGGGTTCAGCATGGCCCACACTCACAGGCTGGCTGCAGGCACGACTCCTCTTCCAGGACTGAGGAGCTGGGGACAAACCTGCCTCAGCACTCAGAGGCTTCTCTCTTGTGGTCACTGCACCATCATGGAAACAGCATCACGTGCACCAGTGCCACGTGACTCCAAGAAACCTGGAAGCTGTTATGGAGCACCTGTACATGACCAAACCCGGTATTTGCTAATGAGCCACATCACATGCTGACAAAAGACAGTTGGGTGTGCTGCTCCCAGTGGGTCACGTTCTGGCAACTGGTGGAAGGCCCGACTGTGTGTCACACCTCTGGGCTTCCTGCTGCCTGTGGTCAATGATGGCTGACCCATACTCCAGGACTACCATGTCCTTATGGACTAAGAGGATGAGCCTTCACCTGCTGCTCTCTGGTGACAGCTCTGCCACTGCATCTGTCTCAGGCAGGGGCCCTTCTGTCTCATTCACCATGTGAACTATTTCAAGATCAGAGTCTTTTCTGATCATTTTTTCTTCTTATATTCACTTGATTCTCCACTGGGACAGTCACAAGGAATTAAGAAAACTTGGAAAAATATTCCTGACTGTGCTCTTTGGGGCTGCTCCTCCCCAGGACAATCCTTCCCCTTGCCTGCAGCTCTGTGCTGTGTCCTCTTGCACTACCTGAGTCTCATGGGCTCACCATGAGGAGGTATTTCTTGGCAATGCTGCACCTTCTGTGTGCAAAACATCAAATGTTTTCCTAGCTGTACTAAATTTCACTAGTTACTGTTATTTTCCATTATTCTTATAGCTGTTCATAGACTTTTCTCTGATGCATAGCTGGCTGCACTTACCAACATCCTTTTTCTGTTCCCTCCTTGCTTTGCACAAGCTCAGATATGAAAGCTGTAGACTGACGACCACCTATGTAGGGAGCAATACTCTCATGCCAGGGCACTGCTGCTTCTTGTCTTCTTGTCTAGATGGCTTATGTAAGAAAGAACCAAACAGCCACCTGGTTGGGAGTCTTCCCTGCCCAGCTGTGACTCTGCCAACTCTTGCATTGGACTCCTAATCCTTGCTGCTATGCCTAATATAGTGCAGGCAGGCTGAGCTGTTGTACTAAAATGCCCTGTCCACACACACAAGATTTACAGAGCTTTTCACAGAATCACAGAACAGTCTGAGATGGAAGGGACCCAGAAGGATCATCAAGTCCAACTCTTAAGTGAATGGCCCATATGGGGATCAGACCCGCAACCTTGGCATTACTAGCACCATGCTCTGACCAACTGTGATTGCTAGTACTCCATTCAGCATTTCACATGTGCTCTCCAATAAACTTTGGAGATGGAAGATTAATTAATCTACTGCAAAGCCAGTATGAACAAGCCCTTATCCTGCAGCAAAAGCTCCCACCAGCACCCCGCGATGCTCTGCTGGCTCTCTGCAATGTGCTTTCTCATCCTTCCCTTTTCTGGAGGTCATTCTCCTAAGTCCCAACTTCAGTCACTGACTAGGGTCACCTGCAGCATGTGTCGCAGTCATAAACCAGCACTTTGCTCCTAGTGACTCAGTCACAGCTGACAGCTGCATCCCAATCCAGCTGTCACCTTCCATGATATTCCGACAGCTGCTTCCCAATCCAGATACCTCCTTTCATGATATTCTTCTCCCTCCTCAGTGGTATGATGGCACACGGAGAAATCTTAAAATAACCTTTCACAAAAATTCTGACATTCCTTGCAAGTTGTGCCCACATTTGGAGGTCCCTTGTGTTGTCTGGTCCCCCGAGAAGCTGCTCTGCCTGCCACCCAAACTGTGCCCCATTCCAGCAGCTGTGATGCAGGACACAAAAACCAGCTGTCCCAAAGCAAAGCTTTTCCCTATCACCTCGCAGCATTTAGGTTTTCTTCTTAACACTCATGCACCTTTAAGATCCTGCAAATCAGCAGTTTGTTGTTACAAGGCTCCTTCTCTTCTCCCAGTACCTGTTAAGATGTTTCCTGGCCCCAGGTACACATGGCAAAGTGAACGAGCAGAATAATGAAGGATATCATCAACATCCACTGAGACCATAAAATGGATCAAAGTCTTCATCTGATGTTACAAAAAGTCCTCACAATTCTTAAGATGCTCCTACAGCAGACTTCCCCAGCCACCCCACAGAAACACAGAAGGTATTGCCAGACTGGACACTGAGGAAACACCACCGAACACACACTATAACTTCCAAACTTCCTGCCAGAAGCAGAAAGAGCAGGCAGCTAGTCCCACCAACAACCACATGTGATGGACACCATTGCTCCAGGTCCCCTTAACAACCACACCCTATACCTAGCCTGGTGGCTCAGCCTCAGTGGCAGCAGGGGCCTCCAGCTGGTCCAAAACTCGTCAGCTGCAGCTCAACACCAGGCTGGGGTGGTGGGCTCCCAGCTGAACATGCTTCCTTGTGCTGGGCAGAACTTGCACCAACACGCTGCATGCTGTTACTTCTACCCTTGAATCCTATGGCTTCCAGTCCCCGCATCTTTCTCCTTGTCTCAGGAAAGCACTTGCTCAAGAGACACCCAGCTCCTATCAGTTACTGGCATCCCAAAAGGAAGTTGTGTTTCACCTGTCTGCATACCTGGGAGCTAGTGCCTGCTCATTTCAACAGTCACAGCCCAGCAGCCAGACCTCAGCTCTGCCACGAACTTGGGAGAGGGGAGAGCATGGCCAGCCACTTGTGTGCTCTGATGGCAGTACTGCCAAGGTTCATCCCTCAGTGCAGGCTCACATTCCTCTCTGCCTGGTGCATCTCCAGACAATGAATCCAGCCAACACCYGGGAACACCGAAGAGCCCGGAGTGCAGGGCAGGATGTTTCTCACAGCAGGGACCATGTCATGGGCCTAAAACCCTTTCAGCACTGTGAAACTGGCAACCAGAGCAATCTAGAGGGAATGCAAGCCCCTCAACAGGCAAAGGCTTTGGAGAGCCTCAGGGAGGAGCTGGCAGGGACAAGTTCCAGTTGTGGCACTTAACCCACACTACCTGCTTCTCACCACGCCATGAGCTCTGGGGGTCCCATGAGCTCTGAGATCACATGGCCTCTCTTTCAAGGGCTCCCCATTCCTGGCAAATGCCCCCTTCCCTGCACAGCTGATGCACGGAGGCTTGGCTTCTGTCCCCCAATTGTCCCATCCTCATCCCCTGTGTATTCTTTCATATTCCTCATTCTCAGTGGATAAATTTGTCAGATGAAAAGCTTTTCCCAGGATTAACTAAGGGTAAGTTCTTTTCTCCCTCTTGCTACAACAGTGGCTGGATTAAGGCCTTAGTTACACGTAAACAGAGGGCACAGTGAAGGGAAGCTGTCATCATGGCCAGAGCCTGAGCCACATAATCAGCAAAGAATTAAATCTCTGTGAGGTGGGGGAAGGAAGTACTGTCTTAGAGCAAAATATTTAGATTCTGTGGAATATTGGCCAATTACAATATTTTTCTTCAAATAGAACATTTATAAGAACACTGAAATAAATATTTGAGAAGACTATATACCAAAGCCTTGAGTCATTCCTGATGCAAGAGTGCTCCCTCATTCTTCAGACAGCTTTCCCATCTAGTGTTTGGAGTTGGGATGACTTCTGGTGGCACTAAGGTGCACTGACGGGTCTGGTGGCGCGTGTCCCTGCTGCCTGGAAATGGTGGAGCCCTCCTGGCAAGTGTCACCTCCCAACTTGAACCAAAYGCCTAGGTGTGCTGAAGTGTGAGATGTGCTGTCTTGACTTCAAAGACCATACCAGCAGCACCTTCTGGAAGGGCCTGCAGGCAGCTCTTCCTGGGAGGTGGTAGGGCACTTTGTGACCTTCCTCCATCTTTCAGTCCTGTGTGGAGGACTGCAGAGGGATGTGGACACAAATGAGATTCCTTAGATGGCCTGTTCTGACATTCTGATAAACTGAGCTGCTAATTTAAGCCACACTCACTGCTGCCGTCAGGGGACTTGTTCAGTGATTCTGGGGGCCACCTCCCACTACCCTGGCTGCAGAAGCAAGGCAAACCCACCCATACAGCCCCAGCAGATTTGATGCCCTGCTCCTGACTGCATCTGAGCTGATGCCCACCCTGGCCCCAAAGAGCCCCAACCACATGCTTTGCCCTCTATTTTGCCCCCATTTCCCCCTGCCATATGAACAACCTAGCCCAGTTCTTTCCCTTTCAGGCTCAATTTTTGCTGATTTTGCACCCTTGTTCAGTGATTGAAGCCTTAGTGAGTGATGCCAGCTGGGCAGCACTGCTGACACTACCATTCACCCCTTTGTCTGGCTGTTTCTTGCTGTTTGATTAGTCCCTGGACAGGGCTGGCCCCTCTTCGGCCTGGCAGTCACCCCCCCATTTAACTTCAGCCCAGAGCCAGATACCTGCTTGCAATTTTGCACTCCTGCTATTAATGCTGGTATTTTCCTACATTTCAGCCACTGCCACATGATGCAACATCAAAACTGACTTTCAGCACAGGCTGGAGTCACTCTTCACTGGCTGTCACATACCCCTTATCCCACAGGCCAGTAGGAAACAAGCCATCACCACACTCCTTGTGAGCCTATGGGTACTCTGCTCTTCCTTAGGTTAGGTGAGGAGGGGTCAGAGACACTTTGGGAGAGACAAAAAGGCAAAGCCACTTTAACAGAACAAATCTTTTGTCTTTTTAAAATATTTAGGCTCGTGTGAGAAAAGAACATGTATTATGCAGATCACCATTACAGGAGAAAGAAGGGGAGCTCAGGATGTATTGAACAAGCATGATGACGTCTCCACACATCCTCCAAACTCATGGGACTACAGGATTGATGAGGACTGGTCAAACCATCATGAGATGATCCAACTGTGCTGATAAAACATTTCCTGAGTTTGTTGCTCTTAGTGAAAAGAACTATGTTTGGATGGAAGATCTGAGTGACAAGAAGAAAGAATTTCAGGGTGAAGTTGCTAAAAAAATGACACTGCCCCACAGATTTTTCTTTTGTGGCCTCCCAAGAACTTCCCGGCTTCCTGATAGTCCTGGCTCAGGCTACGGACAGTTTCTGGAGCTGTGTACTGACAGAGTGCTGCCAGTTTTTCGCTACAGTACTTTTGCTCCTCACATCATCTCTTGACTGCCAGACTGACCAGCTTCCTGCAAACCATGAYGTGCCAGGGAAAATATGCATCTGCTAAGTTCTCCTCATTCTCTCCCACCAAGGCAGGCAAGCCTTCATGCTGATGTCAGCTTCCTACAAGGTAGAAGAGCAGTCTGGGGTTCTGGTGCACCCTGTACCTGTCTAGAGCTAAATGTAGGGAAGATGACTGCCTTCAGAGATGACAAAAGACATTTGACCCATGGTGGCAATCCCAGCACATGCTAGAAGAGCAGTTATCTAGTCACCACCGAGAGATGTTTCGATGGGAATGATCAGCAGAGCCCTGCTCTCTCCCTAGCACTCCGCAAGCATGTTCTGTGCCAGATGTGATACAGCTGTTCATCTCTTCATTGGTATCACAGCTCAATCTATTTGAATGCTGGTTCCATGAGGCACCCAGGAGATTTCCATAAGCTTTTCACTTCAAGAGCATGTTTTTGGTTGCTTTCAAGTTGCCAGACTGAAATTACCTGAACCGCTCATGTCAAGCACACATCCATCAGGCTGGGTTAAACAGACACTCTGAACTGAATCAAACCCACAAATAACACAATCCACGCATTTCAAATAATGAGACAAGGAAAACAATTTATTAATGAAAAAAATTAATTGTAGTAGTTAGTCACCTTGTTAAGAAGCCTGCACATCTTCTTATGTTGGTCGAAGCCACCAAAAATGTCATACAGTTACAGTTCAGAGCAGAAAGCCTCAGGGGTTGGGTCCTTTTCAGCACCCCTGCAGAAAACCATCCAACCTAGACCAAACTATCAATTTCTGACAAAAAATGAGTTCATGCCATCCATAACTCTTTTAAGTTTGTGAGCTAAATTCTTGTAAGACACCAGCATTGCTCCCTTTCTACCATCTTCTCGTAGGCTCTTCTGCCTGTCTTTCCCGCCAAGGCACAGAGTGTCTTCTGCGGTAGGCTTGAGGTGGTGACACAAGGCTGTAACAGGTGTGACATTTTTTTCAAGTTGTTAATTCATTAATCAAACCCAAGCTCAGGACAGCAGGAGCCTGACTGGCAGTGGAGGATACTCCCTGTTCACCATTCTGCTGACAATTCACTCCAAGATATCTCCCTGCTCTCACCTAATCTGACCCTTTCTATTCTTCTGCAAATTCATTTACAAAGTAATTTCTGACAGCCAGTGTCTCACTGACAATGGTACCTAGACTGAAATAAGGAATTTCAATCCATGATGTGACTGTCTCTGAAGACAAAGCATCAAGAGACTGACACTTGGCACTACAGAAAAGGTCTCTGATCTGTTATGCTAGTACCTCCCACACATGTTTAGGCACTCACTTTTGAACATCTTGGTCTGCATGTCTTGTAAGGACTGACACACAGACTGTTCATTAAATTACTGTTCCAGACAAGAATGTCAGGATTTAGGCCTCCCAACATAGGAGAAAAAGACACTTCCATGAAGAGAGGTCTCACTTCATGACGCTTGCATTTAGGCATCAAATTGTTCTGCTACTTGATGTGAATGATGGAGAGGCTGGGCAGATATGGCTATGAACACAAGAAACAGGGCTGCCCCAGGTCATACAGGGAATAACTCCTTACTAGGAGAAGCCAGGAGGAAAACACTTCCTTCTAAATTCTTGACTTCAGGGTTGTGTTCATGCATTGCATTGAGTTGACATGGAGCATGCAACTMCTGCCCAAGAAAAGGTAGAATGCTTTGATGAATAATGCAGCTCTTCTCTGTGAGTGAGACTGGCACGCTCTGTCTAAAGAACACTCCACATTGTTTGGAGGCAGCAGGGTATTTTATGGCAGAAGTTCCCATTCTGTATGAGGAGACAATGAGAACTCATCACACAGCAGAGGCAGTGTGTGGCAAAATATGAAGGAATGAACCAAGAATCTGTGAGGCAACATGATTTCAAGCCCATTAAAGGAAGGCGCTTTGAAATTCCTTCTATGAATTCAGGGCAATGGAAAAGAGATCCATGTCATGTCGGTTACTGGGGCTTGTAATTGCACCCAACCTTCTTAGAAGTACCACGGTGAATGCTCAGTACAACAGCACTGACCTAGAACTTCAGCAGCTTCTGTCATAACATATACAGACAACCTTGCACCCMAAGGCAATGCCATTTTTTCGTTCCAGAAAAACAAAGGATAAAGGAAGGACCAATAAGCCACTGAGGATTACTGGTGATGTCTCAGATTTACTTTTCACTGCCTGCTGATTATTTCACTCTGACAGTGAAATCCTCATTTCTATAATACAAAGGTTTACATTTCTTCATGTGCATAAACACAGAATAAAGCCACAAACAGTTAACTTGGGGGACCTCACAGACAGGTGGAAAAGACACTTTGCACTCCTGGCACTTGCCTGGTGCAGAATCTAATACTTACCACTATGATGACTCAAACATTAAGTACTGGCTTGGAAGTCCAGTTTCTTAAAAAAATAGGGGAGAAAAAGAAAAATTGTTGACTCGAGGCCCACACAGGTGTAGAAGCGATTATCTTCAACTTGCAGAACAATGGCCACATAAATAAACTATTCAATGACCTCAGACTATGGCCTGGACTCCAGTGGAAAAAGGCTTAACAAAATGCCATGCCAGGGTAAGGACCCAGAAAACACCACACAGGACTGCATGGGAACTCTCACACCACAGCTTAGAAACACAGATTTTGACCAGTGCGGATGCAAAAGACTAGTATTACAAGTGGACTTGGGGATTATTTCGGAGTAAGAAACTCAGCCTCAGGGTTAAAGAAGAGCAGTACAGTTTGCCCCAAGCTCCACACGTACAAACCACCAACCCACAGGTCATCTATCAACCCATAGTTATGTGCACCAGAGAAAACTGCTGCCTTCTGCTGCACCGAGAGCCTTCAAGGGTGAGGGCGTATGGCCTGTGACACCTGAGCAGTCAGACTTGTTTTGCCCATTATTGTAAGATGGCTGCAGAGATCCTGGGACTGAAGAGAAACTCAGGGAAATGGTGACGGTAGCGGTAGCAGAAGAAAAAAAAAGGGAGGTTGTGTGTTATAACCAGTATAACTGAAAGATCTAGAACTATTTAAACAAAGTTTGGGGAGAGAGTTTCCAAGATAAAACAGCTGCCCCAAAAGAGGATAAACGTGAATTTCCAGTGGGAAGCCTTCCATCTCTAGAGTACTAGAGTTCAGCAGTTTGCAGCAGCAGTACACAAGCTAAACAAGCCTATTGTGCCTCCATCCATGGACAGAGAGGTTCCCATCATAGCATAGCTCTACTGTGGCCAAGGCAGAGCTGTGGTATAATCCAAACGCTGCTTTGCAAAAAGTAAAGTCATTTCATTACACCTTGGGACAATGTGTGGCAGCTAAGAGGGCCAGCAAACAAAGGTATAAATCTTTCAAGACTTGGGCAAGAGACCAAAGAGCAGAAGCCAGAAACATGTCTGAAACCTACTCCAAAAAGGCTATGGAAAGTGTAAGAATTAAATTCACATTTCATTTTTGTCAAAGAAAACGAAAAAGATGTGGAATTGACCACCACCAAATGGTGAGATGAAAATGAGCAATTTCCTGCCTGGGCTTGGCCAAATGAAATGGAACTGCAATGTACTGGTCTTCTCCCAAGGGCCAGATGGAAAGGAGTGGCATCCAGCCAGCCCATCCTCAGAACAGGTCAGATCCCATAGGAGCAGCAGGAAGGTGTTCAGCTGCTCCGTTCACGACGTTGTCAATGTTTCCAACATCAGGAAAGAAACATTAGTTCCTCCCTGAATGTAAGATGATGAGACAAAGTTCCTGCTAGGCACAGAGACAGAGTACCTAAGAGGATAAGGCTGATGAGATGCACAAGTTGAGGTTCATGCTCCTCAGGAACACATATCTGGGTAATTGCCCACTGATGGGACTTAAGAGTGCTTTTGAACATCTGCTGCTGCTATTGACTACAATGTGACAAAATAAAAATTGAGCACAACAGATGATACTACAGTCTTTAAAAGACTCTTTGATTATTGTCATAAACCTAATGACACCTAAACACAGTAATTATCCTAATTCTTTCATGCAGCTTTGATGTGCTGCTGTGCACAGATTTCAGAACTAAGGCCTAGAAGAGCCATTGCACACACATGCACAGTGATTTTCTGATGCCTTCTCAAGAACACATAGAGAAATCCCTGTCAGCAGGAATGATATGACTTGCTGGCCTGAATAGGCCAAACTGAGCATAAACAAAGCTAAGTGCTGTTCTGGGAAGTGAAGTTCTCAGGCCAAAGCTGCAGACTTGTTAACTCAGGCTCACACACTGGGGATGGGGGTCAAACAACTCATATATGAAACTCAGGTTTTAGCCATTTACCAATAATGAGTAACCGATTTAAATATAACTTTTCACCACATAGCTTGGATACCACAGAATCATGGAATGGTTTTGGTTAGAAGGGATCTTAGAGCTCATCTTGTCGCATCCCCTGCTATAGGCAGGGACACCTTCCACTATCCCTGGTTGCTCCAAGGCCCGTCCAACCTGGCCTTGGACACTTCCAGGGATGGAGCAGCCACAGCTTCTCTGGGCAACCTGTGCCAGGGCCTCCCCACCCTCACAGGGAAGAATTCTTTCCCAATGTCCCATCAAACCATGCCCTCCATCAATGCGAAGCCATTACCCCTTGTCCAAAGTCCCTCTCCAGCTCCCTCGGAGACCCTTCAGGTACTGAAAGGCTGCACGAAGGTCACCCCGGATCCTTCTCTTCCTCAGGCTGAACAATCCCAACTCCCATAGCCTTCCTTTTTTTTTTTCCTGATGAATTAGATTTTACTGTTGGAAAATCACCAGATAAAATTAAAGTGCTTCTTTTTTTTTAACGAAACCATTACCTTTTCCCTGTGGTGACCTATAAATAAAGCATCAAATAAGGTTTATCCTTTTTAAATCCGCAATCTTACATATTTCATTCTTACTGGACATTCTTCAAGATGAAATACACGACATCAATTTCTGCACAGACTGAATTCCTTCAGATTTTGAATATTTAGTTCAGATTCCTATTATCTGAGACATGGGAGATGCAGCCATGCTGTTTCAGTGTCCATTTCAGAAGGAGAACTGGGTGTGTTTTTCCACTGGACAACTCAAGTGCTCAGCAAAGTATTCCTGGCCTTCAGGGTTCCCGGGTTCCGGCTGCAGTTTGGGGGGGCACGGTGTGTGCAGGACACAGGGAGGACAGCCCCTGAGCTCAATTCCTTCACGTTTCAAGATGAACCAAAGGCACAGGATCGAAGCAAGAATATTTATGATTTTATACAATCTTTACATTAATGCTTTTTTGGTAAGCATGGGCGCGTTCAGGAGCTTCTCCTCGTTGAATGCCCAGAACCTTCACCGGCGCCGCAGAACAGGCACACGCCGAACTCCACGCGGAGCCTCCAGAGGGGTTCAGCGGCGGGATCCTTCCATCCAACTGCGTCCCAGAACCGCTCCCGACGTCCGGAACCGGTGGGCCTCCCCCGCTCCGCCCCGGCACCCGGCACTCACCACCAGCTGGTGGCCCCCCGCACCCCGCCTGCCCCGCAGCAATCGCACCCCCTGTTCCGGCGGGTTCGCCCAGGGCAGGACGGGGCTCCCGCTACCGGGCAGCTTCACCGCGCGGCCCGGCCCCACCACACCCGCTCGCCCCGCTAGGAGGCCGCGGCGGCCGCTCCCGCGGCGCTGAGGCGCTCGGCTGCCGCCGGGGCAGAGCCTGGCAAACAAAGGAGGTCCCTGGAAGGGTCCTGGAGCGGCCGCGCGCTCCGCACTCACCCACCACCGCCGTCGCTCCCTCCCTGCCGCGCGCGCCCGTCACGCGGCGGCGCAGAGCCCGCATTGGCCGCGCCGGGGGCCTCGCGTCACGTGCCTCTTCCCGGCCAATGGGCCGCAGCCGCGTGGCACCGCCCCCGCGGGGGCAGTTGCGGCGGCACCGGGCGTGATCGCGGCGCGGCGGAGACAAAGCGGGACCGGGCCGGACCAGACCGGACCGGACCGCATCGCATAGCGTAGCATAGCATAGGACAGCACCGCACCGCACTGCGACCACGAGGGGGCAGGGCGCGGCATAACGCAGCGCAGCGGTGGCCGCCAACCCGGCGGGGGCCGTGACCGACAGGGGGCGGGGAGACCTCGAGGCGCGCGCGGCCGCCGGTGCATGCGGCGGGGGCCTGGGCCCGATGGCGGCCGCTGCCGCTATGTCCCTGGGCAATTACAGCAGCTTGAACCGGGCCCAGCTCACCTTTGAGTACCTGCACACCAACTCGTGAGTACCGGCTGTGGTGGGGCGGGCCCGCGGCATCCGGCCTGCTCGGGGCCCCGGCTCAGTGCGGTGGGCCTGGCCGAAGCCACGCAGGCCAGGGGGGCTGAGCGGCTCCCCTGCCATCGGCCCGGGCGCCTCGTGGTCCCTCCGGGCCTGGCTGCTGTACTGCGGGCAGGCCCTCGGGTTACAGAAAGCCGGTGCATGGGCACAAGAGGCCCCTGGAGCAAGGGGGAAGTCCCTCGGGCAGCCAGACCTCCYCGGCCACACCTCTGCAGAGCAGTGCGTGCGCTGCCATGCCAGCCACCATCCCTCTGCAGCATCTGGCTTTGTGTGTGACTGACTGTTTTGCAGCTTTATTTTCAACAGGAATATATCTTCTTCCAGTCTGATTTTTGTATGTCGCTGATGAATCGCCCAAAATAACAGCTCTTGAGAAGAGGCAAAGCCGTTGTTTCTGAGTGCATGTCTAGAAAATGGGAAGCACCATCAGGAAGCAGTGCTTAGCGGCGTCAGGCACCCATCAAGACCTGCCTGCTGCTTCTAAGCCTTGTAGTGCCATGTACGGAGGAGATGAAAGAAAGAACTTGTTCTGCCTGAACTGCCCTGGAAGAACAGTGTGAAACCACTTGACATTGCTTCATTTTGATCAGCTGGTCACTGGCATAAGATTGTCTGCTGATGTTCTGTGGAAGAGTTGACTTAGTGTTATCCATCGATAGAAGAACAAATAAAGTGTGGATTTATCTTTTTGTTTCCCTTTTCAACATGTGAAGGACCACAGTAGTCTGCAGCTGTCTAAAGATGGCACAGAAACATGGGCAACTCGGTTTCAAAGTAGATCTGTCTGGTTCTGTTGCTAATGAGATACGTCTGCAAGAGCAGCTAAGACTAATCTCACTTAGGTATGCCAAGAGCATTATGATCCATTTCTTTTCAGAATCAGGAAAGTAATGGGCTTTGAACAGGAGAATAAACCTGGTAATGGCTCCATGTCACCTTTTGGTCTGCTCTCTAGCGTGGCTGGTAGCAGTTGCATGTGGAGTGAACAGTCTGGTGCCTGAAGATGGACAATACTGAGTCATGTTCTGGTGCCGTTGTTGATTTGYGAAATTCTCATGTCCAGCTGCAGAAGACAATCTTTTTTATGGATTAGAAGACAGTGCAGATGATGGCAGTGCTCTGTCAGCAGATCCTATTTGCCTGCAGAGCTCCAGAACTCTGTCTTCGTAAGAAGATAAAGCCTGTGCTGTAGAAAAGACTGAGTTGTTGCTGCTGCTCTTAAGTATATTAAAGCTCCTTCATGTTGCCACTGTGCTTACGCTGCTGGTCTGCTTGTGGTGTGCTGCATGTCTACAGTGATACCTGCACTACCAAATTGCTGGGAGGAGCTGGAAGCTAATGCTTGGATAAGCCGAAGCCAGGGCTCCTTGTCCATCATGAACRAAGAGCCTTTTGAAGTTATGGGAATCAGTGCATAAGTCAAATGCTTCCCTAAGAATGGCAATGGGAGTAATGGAAGTAATTTTAAAAAGAAGGAAAACCCCAAACTCAACTGTGACAAACAACCCTCCTGCTCCTCCAGTAAAAGAATGAGCCAAGAAAAAAGAACCAATTCCCATATCAGCCCAAGGCCATCACAGGGCTTTTGATAAAGGAGACTGGTCTTTTGGGCTGTTTGTTCTCTCTTGTCAAGGAAGACCATCCCATCTCAGATAAATTCTAGTTCAGTGCTAAAGGTGTTCTCATAGTCAAGGAGGTAGTAATTCTTAAAATTGCAGTTAAAGACCAGCCATCTGGCTGTTAGGGTGCAGAAGCAAACCATGCCTTTTTTTTTTCCTTCCTTTTTAAGATCTTCTTTAGGAAAAGTTTCCATGTGTCTGACTCAGAGCACTCGGTCTGAGGTGCTTTACAGGAGACAGTTGATCAGGTCCCTGAGCTTGAAGACTTGCAGCAGATCTTCCCCATAGCAGCTTAATGCTTACATGTCTGATGGCAAGTTGAGTTGGCCCTCCAGCATCTACATGAATTGATTCAGTTGCCATACTTTTTTTAAAATAAAAATACCACCATGCTTTTCCAAGCACTTTACTTGATGAATAGTTGAGTGGGGACAGACTTTTTAGTAGGTTCTGTAGTGATAGGACAGAGGGTGATGGCTTTAAACTAAGAGTGTAGATTCAGACTAGATGTAAGGAAGAAGTTCTTCCCTGTGAGCATGGTGAGGCTCTGACTCAGGTTGCCCAAGAAACTGTGGCTGCCCCATCCCTGGAGGTTGTCAAGGCCAAGTTGAATGGGGCTTGGGGCAACTAGGGATAGTGGAAGGTGTCCCCGCCCATGGCTGGAGCTTGGACTAGATGAGCTTTAAAGGCCTTTTCCAACCCTTATGATTTTCTATTATAGTTCTTTTAGATCCTAGAATGAAAATCCCTGTGCATAAGCACATGAAAATTACACATACATTGTTTTTTGTAGGGTCACCGGCTTACCTTCACATTGGTTTTCCTTAAGAATTAAATGCTGTTACATTAAGATACTTCCAAAGTCATTCATTGAGATGATGCCAAAAACACACCTGAGACCAACCTATTTGTGTTTGCATATTTTGAATATTTAGAATAAAAAATTGAAGATGTTTGTTAAGAGTTGAGCACCTGAAATTGTCTTGTAGCGGTAGGTAGCCTTTAGCTTGTGATAGAACTTGAGTGTTTTTCTGTAACTAGAATTGTCCAGGTGAATAAAGTTGGAGTGGAAGAAGGTCACTCAAACAGACTTCAAGATGACTAAATGGTGGACTTGAGGAAAACAAGTAATAACAGAACAGCAATATCTCCTCATCCCCCAAACTCCCTCTTCTTGTGCTTTTTTTTTCCATTCAGGCCTGAAACAGAGCGCAGTACTTAGAGAATGGCTGTTGTTCCTGACGCACATGCCAAARTAAAACATCTTCTCAGATGTGACCTCTTTCAGAACAGAAGTGAAGTCTTAGGTCTCTCATTAGTAATTAGGTACTTGTCTGTAGGGTCTGGAGTCCAACTGGATTCAAACAGGAGGTTCTTGTAGGAACTGCTCACAAAACAAGCTTTTCTTCCCTTGGGATGTTACTCCAAATGATTGTTTGTAGAGGTGTTTGAAGTTGGTCATGTTTTAGAACCGTCTGACTTGACCTTCTCTAACCTATGTTTCAATAAATTGCCAGCGTTGGACTCCCTTGTTCTGTTCCTTGTTAAGCCTGCAGTTCTACGTGGAGCTGACTCAAATGGAAGTTGCACATTGTGGGAAGGTCCAGGCCAGTCTGTGTCTACGAAGATGAGCTGTTGCTGAGACTATGGATTTTGATAACACCTTCCTCCCTTCTATATCTTGTTTCATCCATTGTATGGCAGTAATAGTTGTATTTTGAATGCTCTGATGTAGGTTGTTGTTGCCTCTCATGATGCCTCTGATGCGCAGGTGTTTGCAGGTTACTTGCAGCTCTGATAGCCTTCACTTTGCCAGCAGCTTGTCTCATTTTTTTTGAAGTTGTGTTATGAGTAAAGTAATCCCAAACTTTTTTGGGAAGGTGTGAGAGGTCATCACTAGTTGATCATGATGGATGTAAAGTATTTCAGGCACTTTTGACTGCAAAGCAAGTCTATGGGATTTAGTTAAGATTAGTTGATTGAATCAGGCCAAAGCACTTCACGTGACTCTGGTTAGATATTAGCAGGAGTGTTGAAATACATAAACTGAACGGAAGACTTAAAGGGTATATTCATTTTTGTTAGTGATAAATAGCTGGAGTGAATTTCACTTGCTTGTAGCAAGGTTTCCCTCTGCTTGTGTCAGCATGAGAGGTTGCAATTTTGGAAGATGGTAAAGTTCAGTACAGTGTCGGGCTGTGTGGAGATGTTTTGTGTTGCCTCTCTAACCATCTTACAGCTGTGTTATCAGCTGTTTTGTTCCAGCATCTTTCTTTGGAAATCCTTACTTATATCTTATTTGCATCTTTTCTTACTTTGAAGTATTCTTAAAATTGTGGAGTAAAAACTGCTCATGAAGCATAGTTACTAGTGCTAAAGCATCCATTTGCTTATGGGTTGCTTCCAAAATAAATTTCTGGGATGTTGACCTGTGGAGCTGAATAGATGCTTGTAAACTCAAGAGAGCACTTGAAATCTGTGATTTTTCTATGCATCTGCTCACTCACCTTCCCAGTGGGATGGGGAGGTGAATCGGACAAGAGTAAACCCCAAAAATTTACTTCAAAGATTGAAGTAAAGAAATATACGATAATAATGGGAAAAAGAGAGAGGAATAAATCCCAAAAGTCAAGTGATGCTCAATACAATTGCTCAGCATCCATTGACCCATGCCCAGCCCGTCCCCTAGCAGTGATTGGCCTCTCCTGGCCAGCTCTCCCAGTTTATAGACTGAGCAGGATGTTCTGTGATATGGAATATTCCTCTGGCTGGTTTGGGTCAGCTGCCCTGGCCATGCTCCGCTCTGGCTACCTGTACAGCTGACTAGCAGAGCCTGGGACACTGAAAAGTCCTTGACTTTGGGTATGCATGGCTTGGCACCAAACATCAGTGTGTTATCAACATTATTCTCACACTAAATCCACAACACCGCAACACCTACCGAGAAGAAAATTAACTCTATCCTTGCTGAAAGCAGGACAGCAGGAAATCCTGCTCAAAGGAAAGGTCACCAAGATTGTGTTTCTATGGAAGCTTCCTGATTGGGTAGACAGTCTTCCAAACACCGTTCCTGTTGGTCTTGTCTCTGTGGGAGAGTGGAGATATGGAAATCTCTGTTCCCATGGTTTTAGTGATAATTTTGAAGGCTGATGTGTTTTCCTCTGACTGGAGCTGCATTGATGGGTTCAGTGCAATGACCCTGAAGATGGATATGAAAGCTTGTTTTGTGGTTATTAGCAGTGTGGACAGCTATATTTTTTATGTGGGGGAAGTACCTATATGTCTTTTCTTGGAAAGCTGAAAATATGAATTGTCGCTGTAGTCCGAAGGAATACAACATAAAGTCCAGAGAGAACGAAGCGATGCCAGCCTTTAATTAATTAATTATGATTATACAGAGGCTTATATCCCTTAACTTGCTTGAAGTTTACAGAAGTGTCAAGAGTCTATTGGACCCTTGGTCAGCCACCTACCAAGTTCATTGGTTAATTCTAACAACACCTATTCCAAAACATTTATCTAAGTAAGAATGATAACAAAGCGCAGCTGCACAGAACTTAGTCAAAACTTAGTTAATTTACAAAAGCTCCTAGGATTGTTTATAGTAGTATTGCTTGGGAAAAGAGAGACAGAGAGAAGTCTCACGAAAATGCTGGGAAAGTTAGAAAACCTCTCTGCCGACAGCTTTTCAGCAACCACAATGAATAAATATCTTCTACTTGGTGACCTGTTGGCCTTTTTGTGTAGTGGTGAGAACAGGTTATATGTGAGGGTTTTGTGCAAATGGAAACATGCTGATAAAACCAGTCTTGGTTTCTTCATCGAACATCTTAGAGGAGCCACAAATCCCAGCAACTGTTTCTCCAGGTCTTTGCTGTTAACATTGTGGTGGATGTGGTTCATCTATGTTTGAAATAATTGTTAGATTTTGAAGGTAGGTTGCCAGTTTGGGCATTAAGTGGAGATATGGCATTTATGTTGACAGACAACGCATAGTAATGATTTTATTAGCTCCTTAAGTTTTTCTCACCATCTATCTTCTTTCAGTGTTGAGGCATATAACTAATGGCTTCCAAATGGGGCCTGCTTATAAGCGATGGCAGTTAAGAGGCTGGAAACTAAACATGTCTCTTGAGATTGTGCTGAAGTGGTAGCCAGGTTCATGATTTTAGTGTTGAGTTGGGAAGGTGGCGTGGTACAGTGGTGTCAGAAGACTGTTTCTCTGGATTAGCAGCAGTTGCACCTGCTGGAAGTTAGCCAGGATCTGGAAGCTTTTTTCTGTCACAAAAAACTTCTGCAATTAGACTGTGTGCATGAGGGAGACTCACCTTTTGCATAATATTGTCCATGTCTTGTTGCCCAGAGCAGATGTGGCTACTCCGTCCCTGGAAGTGTTCAAGGCCAGGTTGGACAGGGCGTGGAACAAGGTCTCCCTGCCCATGGCAGGAGGATTGGAATGAGATGAGCTTTAAGGTCTCTTCCAACCCAAACTGTTCTGTGATTCTATGATAATCCTCATATGGCCATGTTTACATAGAGGCAGTGTTTAGTTGTCATGAAAAGACCTGTCAGCGTGGTGAATAAGGACTTCCATGAGCTGTTGACTGGGTCATAGGCCAGTTCATTGGATCATCATGTTCTCTATTGTGTCTGTGTACCTGCAATATGTTTTAGACCATAGTGAACTGCAGTTTGGGGCAGCCTGGCTGCTGCATGGCTGCCTCTGGCAGACAGTAAATCACTCATTCCTAGTCTGCTGTCAGCCAGACCGTAGTGTTGTGGCCATTTGACTGGATTTGTTTAAAATGTTGAGATTCTCGTTTATTAATAGGTCTCCCTTTTTAAGTGTTGGTGTAACTCTGCTGATTTCTGTGTTTCATTGCAGAACTACTCATGAGTTCTTGTTTGGTGCCCTTGCTGAACTTGTAGATAATGCCAGGTATGTACCTGAGACTGCCTAATTCCCAAGGCAACTTTGGTCAAGATTTAATTCACCTATGTATTAGTTGATCTTAAGCAATTTTCACTTCTAGTAGACTTTACAAGAAATACAAAATAGAAGATATTGCTGCAATTTAGTATGAATATTTCACTTACTCCTCTTACACTGCCACATCAAACCCCTAAAAAAAAACAATTCCTGGAAAGAGGTTTGGGTGAATCCTGGAACAACTTGTATTGGAAAGGAAATTGATAGAAGACACAAGATAGATTTAAAGAAAAAAACAGTCTGCCTTTTTGTGTAAAGAAATTGGTACAATAAATATTACAGGAGCTGTGACTCATGATATTTAAATAATCATAGTATCAAACATGGCAATGAAAATGAAATCAGAAATGGGATGCTGAAAAATAGAGCAAGAACAGCTGAAGGAATTGTGACACTTGAGGAGACATGGCCTTTGGAAATTGCAGGTGTTGGGCCACCTGTCTCACGTATGTGGAGAATCCATGCTATAGCACCGTCCTAAGCCTTGCGTGCTTTTCTTTTGAGCTGCAGGAAGTACTGTCAATGAAGCATTATGGAAATATTTTGAGATTGTTTTCCCTCAGATTTGTCACAGTGGGCAGTTTGTGATGTAAGGAGCTGAAATTGGGGCATTTTTGAGCAGGAAAAACCTCTGTGAAGGGAATCAGCTTTATGTGTGTGTGCGAACTTGTGCTGTTCACTGTTGCTACAAGGTAATAAAAAAGTAGGGTCTTTGGGGTGGTTTTCTCTTGACCTCTTGGTTCCTCTCTGGCTACAGAGAGGTTGTCTTCTGGGAAGAAGGTGGCTGGGCTGGACTGAAGGTACAAAATTGAAACAAAGTGGCTATGGCATTTGTCAAGTGAGGTTTTGTTACAGCACTACAGCTGCACTCCTCTAGTCAGCAAACTAATGTTGGTTAGAGAAGAGGACAGTAGGGCTGTACGTGCTGAGCTTTCAAATACAGAGGAGGATGCAGTGCGTGAAGGGCTTCACTTCTGCGATGTTTTAAGGATACAGTTTCCTGTAACAACCTTGAATGTATTGGGATGGAGCTTTATTTGGAGTTACCAAACCTTTTGTATGCAGCTTGACAGGAAAACTGTAGGTGTTTGTTTTGTAYAGGAGGGAGCTCAGAAGTGTGTGCTCATTTGATTCCTAGCCCCAGAATGACTTTTGTTAGAATGCCAGTGGTACTTCCTGTCACCAGATCTGTTTGTGTGCAGCAATGTCTTAGGCTGGAGTTTAGGTTCAAGTAAGCAAAAAGTAGGACAATGTGTCTTAATTTTCTGTCAGTGATGACTGTGGGGCCTCTGTGGACTTTGATCTGTGCAGGTATTTTGGAAATGATTGCATGTGCCTGGATTTTTAGGTTCATTTCTGTTTGACATTTGAATAACAATTGTGTTTTTATTTCTTTGTAGAGATGCAGATGCCACGAGAATAGACATTTATACTGGTAAGTCGCTCCTGCTGCTTCCTTGCATGTCAGCAATTAAGTCAGTAGTTAACTTGGATTTAGGCTGCAAATGTGTGTTGTCCTTGACAGAACAAGAGTGAGGCTGTTTATGCCCAATCCTGGGGTCAGTTCTGGGCCCCTACAGACAAGAAAGACATTTCTGGAGTGTGTCCAGAGAAGGGCAAGGGAGCCGGGAAAGGGCTGAAGCACAAGTCTGATGAGAAGTGGCTGAGGGAGCTGGAGGGCTCAGTCTGGAGAAGCAGAGGCTCGGGGAGGCCTTCTTGCTCCTACAACTCCCTGACAAGAGGGTGCAGCCAGGTAGGGGTTGGGCTCTCCTCCTGGGTAACAAGTGACAGGAACAAGAGAAAACAGCCTCAAGTTGTGCCAGGAGAAGTTTAGATTGGGTATTAGGGAAAATTTCTTCACTGAAGATGTGGTCAGACACTGGAACAGGCTGCCCAGGGCAGTGGGGAAGTCATTATGTAGCCATATTTAAAAGATGTGTAGATGTGATGCTTAGGGACATGGTTTAGTGAACTCAGCTGTGTTAGTTTGTGGTTGGACTTGATGATCTTAAGGGTCTTTTCCAACCTGAATAATTCTATTGTTCTACCATTTCTCCTGTGCCCTAGTGCCTGTTGTCTTTCAAAAAGGAGTACCTTTACAAATACCTTGGGGAAGCACTTAAGTCAGCCTTCACCTGAGGTCGAATGAAGTGAGGCGCTGTTTGTATTGGATGCTTAAGAACTCCACTGTTACAATACAGTCTTGTAGCGCATACTTACATGCAGTATGAAATGAAAAAGAAGTTCTTAGTCATTTTGTAACGAAAATCTGGTGCTCCTTCTTACAGCTTAGCCATATTGCAGGTGTAAAAGTCCCGTTTGTTGTGTTAGTTTTGTTGTTAACACCAATCCCATTTTATGGAACTTCTAACTGTTGTTTGTGGGAGGAGTGAATAACTCTTCTCTTGCAGAGCGACGGGAGGACCTACGGGGTGGATTCATGCTGTGTTTTTTGGATGATGGAACAGGAATGGATTCAAGTAAGTGACAGGAAGTTACACTTGCATTTGCAAGCTGAGGTTTCATGTTAAGGTTTAAGTTGAATTAACAGTTTGGTTTTGTTGAAAAGGGCATGTTCCCTGCCTGTATAAATGTTCCTGCCTCTCCACTGGCTCTCTCACACCGTATTATATCTCAAACTATTTACCTCTTCTGTTGCAGAAAACTAATCTGCAAAAGAAAATTGTTTTGCTGCATTATAGAGTTGGGTCAGCCTGGCCTGAAGTTTGCCAGTACACTGAAGTTGGCCTTGGGGCTGAAGGGAGAATAGTGGAGCCAGAAGGGGAACAAGCATAGGGTTTGGTGGCATAAGCCTTTTCCCCATCTGGCTGCCAAGTGGTCGGTGTATCTCAGCTCTAACCAGGTGTGCCCTGGCAGAAATTAAAGGTTCAGCTTTGAAAACACTTTGCCATTATTTCATCATTGACATTCTGGCTGAGATCAGTACTGGAAAATATAAAATCTAAGTAATATAAGAAGAATATAACACATGTATTTCTACCGTATACGTATTGATGTAAATCGCTGTTGTATGTAGCAGGAGAAAGCTAAAAGCTTTTCTGCTTTGCTTTAGCATCAATGAGCAGCACTGTCAACCTAGCTTCTTTGAGTCTTGAGGACTGGTAAATAATCCTGTGAGGAGCTCTCTACGGGGCAGAAAAGTTGGGTGAAATTGGGAGGTGAATTTGGAGAAGACAGAGGAGATGGGTAAATAAACAATGACTAACATTTTGGCACTGATTCCTCAGTACTTGAAGTTCCTCTTGTGATATTGTCTTAATTTAACCCCAGCTGGCAACTCAGCCCCACACAGCTGCTTGCCCCTCCTCCATTGGGATGGTGGAGAGAATCAGAAGGGTAAACAGTGAGGAGACTTCATGGGTTGAGATAAAGACAGTTTAATAGGGAAAGCAAAAGCCATGCATACAAGCACAGCAAACCAAAGAATTCATTCCCCACTTCCCATGGGCAGGCAGGTGTTCAGCCATCCCCAGGAGAGCAGGCCTCCCTCATGCGAAACAGTGACTTGTGAAGGTGAATGCTATAATGCCGCACATGCCCCCCTTCCTCCTACTTCCCCAGCTTTATCTGGTGAGCACTATGCCGAGCTGCACGAGGCTTGGAGCAGCCTGATCTAGTGGAAGGTGTCCGTGCCCATGGCAGGGGTTGGAACGAGATGGTCTTTAAGTTCTCTTCTAATCCAAAACATTCTGGGATTTTAGAATATGGTCTGGAATATCCCTTGGGTCCTTTGGGGTCAGCCATCCCAGCCTGGTCCCCTCCCAACTCCTTGTGCAACCCAATCTGCTTGCTGGTGAGGCAGTATGGGGAGCAGAAAAGGCCTTGATGCTGTGTAAGCCATGCTCAGCACTAATGAAAACATCCCTGGATTAGCAATACTCTTTTCTAAAATACAGCTCCATGCAAGTTACCATGGAGAGATTGAACTCTATCCCAGCCCAAACCGATACAGATATGAAGCATTTCATTCCCTTTATTTGTGCTTTGATACACAGATTTGTGACCTCCATAAAGGAATTTGGTTTGAGCTCTAGGTACCTTCTGTATATTCTTTGGAATAGAGTTAAGGATGCTAAATAGGTCTCCCAAGAGTACTTTTCTGCCACCAGTGGAACTGAAGGAAGCAATAAAGCCCCATCTGTAAAAAAAAACACCGAGACTGAAGTGTGGCCTTCTTGCAAKCCTTAGGATCAGGGACAGGAAACTCTCTCAAACAGGACTCTGCCTATCTTGAAAACTGTGTGTTTCTCTGGAAGGTGCCAGATGTCTGTTCTAATGCCAGAGAATTTCATGGCAGCTTTTGTACTGTTATTGCTTCCATATTGCTTTTTTTGTGACAAAATAGGATGTAAGTATTGGCTATTGTCTTGGTTTAAGACAATTTAAGGGGAATACTCTGAAATGAGTTACCTCCCCTTAGTTTTAACCAATCTCTTTCCACAGGAAGAGAATATGAGTAAATATAAGTGAAAAAATAACAGTTTACTAACAACCAAAACAGCAACAGGTATAAAATAACAGTAAATAATCACCAGATACAAAATTGCTAAATCTCGAGGACTCCCTGGGAAGAAAGAGAAACTCAAAACAGCAGTGACGGTTTCCCCAAGATGACGCTTGCCATGTGCGACCACGTGTGGGGAGGCAAAGGGAAAATGGCGCAGCCCTCCCTCTTACCTCTGTGGTGGCGGCAGCTCCATCGGTGTACGCGGCTGGCACACTCTGGTGGCCGGTGCTCGGTCAAGGACTAGAACATGTGGAGGGACTTTGCCTTCCTCTCGGCAGAGGACAGCAGGGCAGCCAGCTAAGGCATCTTGGACTCTACCCTCTTGCCTCGGCCGGGTGCTGCTGGCAGCTGCAGCGACTGTACAGAGCAGGGCCTCTCCGCTCCTCTCAGCACCACACCAGGGCTGGAGACAGGTGTTGCAAAATCTACTCTGAAAGTTTTTGCTTGTGAGATGCAGCTTCTTGTGTTGCTACTGTTGCAAGCTCAGAAAAGCTGCCTGAAACAACCCTCTCCGGAGGTTACAGAGAAACAGAGGGAAAAAAAAATGAAGCAGAGCCTCTGCCTTGAGCAAAAGCTATGAGTGGAGAGAGAGAGCTGTGCCTGAGTGCCTCAGCTTCAAAGAGCCTGGTACTTGCCTGTACCCCCCAGCCCTGCCGTTCTGGTTGCAGCTGCACTGCTGGGTCGTAAAGAGACTAGCAATTTTGGCCACAGATAGGTATGGAATACAATAACATTGGGGTTACTTGGGACAGTTATGTATTGTTGCTTCTTTTGACAAATCTTTCAGCTAAATGTTGAAGAATTTGATCCAGACTGATAGCCTGAGGTGCTCAGTAAAGAAGATTGGCAGATACTGTGGGTTGGAGGGGTATTTCACAGCACTATGCATCATATGCAGCAAATACCATGTAATTCATGTCCTTTGACCGTCTTGATGCTTGACCAAGGGCAGCCAGGTGGAAGCTCCATGTGCTGCACCATTTTCCTGTCAGCATGAACAGAAGCAAAGGAGAGTCTTTCTTCCAAACTCCCTGCATAGGGCTCTCTGATTCCATCCCTGGCTGTAGTGATCTCAGCTTTAATTTCTTGTACTGCAGGATCTACCAGTTTTACAGACATCCTGAAGATCTCCTATCTGGCTTTAAGAGATGTCAGCAGAAAACCTTTTATTGGACTTTTCTCCCTTTATATAGACCTTTCYTCAACAGAAATCATAGATCTTGGGAGTGTTTTATTTTTGTGCATAATAAATTTAATTAAGAATGATTTTTATTGTATGTAAAGCTGACATGTTAAAAAGAATAACTCCATGACTTGCTATAGTGCTGTTGGAGCCCATGCTAGCATGGGATCTTCCCAAGTTGACTGAAAGGATGGCTTGGAAGGCTGGTTGAGGTACCATCTGGGGTCAATGAGTGAATAAACCCAGGTGTGTCTGGGTTCTAAATGGAGGGAAGAGCTGAAGGGCTCAAGTGAACTGTTTCAATAACACATTCTCTATGTTACTCTTTCTTGTTGCTGTTCTCACTGATCTTGTTCTGTCTTGGACAATTCTAGATTTGTCTGGCAGGGTCTGGAAACAGAAGGGTATAGTGAGGCAATTGGCTGTATTTGAGTGCTCTGTCTGATGGCTCCTGATTAGCAAGCCAAATGACAACTCCTCATTTCTAAAAATTAGGAGTGTTTGTCAAGTCATTCCTACTGCAGTTGCGTTTAGTACTTGCTGAATTGTCTCTCTTAGTGATCACTCTGGGTTGTGTGGTCTGAAGATCAAAATACATTTGTACTCAAGCTGCAAACATCTCACTGTAGAGTCATGAGTTATCAAAAGATCTGAGGATTCAGTGATGCCACTGGACAGTTCTTTTCAAAAGAACCGTCATGTCCCACAGAGAGGTATCAGAATTATACAATCTCCTGAGTTGGAAGGGACCCACAAGGATCATGGATTCCAGCTCCTCACCCTGCACTGGACACCCCAAAATCCCACCCTTGCCTGAGAGCGTTGTCCAAATGCTTCTTGAGCTCTGGCAGGCTTGGGACCATGACCACTGCCTTGAGGAGCCTGTTCCAGTGCCCGACCACTTCACACCTCTGGGTGAAGAACCTTTTCCTAATTTCCAATTTTAGGGAATATGTTTTTATCCAATAAACACCTTCTGCCCTCAACACAGAGAATAACAGTACTGGCCCGAAAGTCTGCCTTTTTCATAAGGAACTAGATAGGAGTCCATTAGAAAACCAAACAGTAGATCTCATGCAGGACATCAGATGTCTCGTATTGTCAGTGAAATTACTACTGAGAATACTCAGGTTTGAAATTTTACCTACTGCCTGGCTCTGAGAGTGCTGTGTGAATTTAATGAATCAAACTGCTGGTTGAATGGTTCAATAAATCAACTTGTAGGTTGAAAAAGTATAACAACTAATTTAGGGAGTGACCTGTAGTTTTAGTCTTAAGCAATTAAAGCAAATAAATAACTGGCATTTTTGTCATAGAACTTCTCGGGTTGGAAAGTACCTCAAAGATCATCTGTTCCAGTCTTTCATGGGAAAGGGAAGAGGTGATTTAGCACTCTCTCTCCAGTGATGGGGACTCCACCACATACCTGGGGAAGTTGTTCCAGTGATTGATTGAATGATTGATTGATCTCTAAAAATTTCCTTACTTATTTTAAGAAGAAACCTCTGCCAGTGCAACTTTTATCTATTGCCTCTTTTTCATGTGGCTTCTAGGGAAGAGAGAGCCTCCATCCTCTTTGTAGCTACCCTTCAAGTACTGTAAAACTATGATGAGATTTCTCCTGGGCCCTCTCTTCTCGAGGAAGGAGACCTAGCTTTCCTCACAGAGCAGATTCTGCAGCCCTCTGATCGTCTCCTTCGCACCCTGTCCAGTCTGTCTGCATCTTTCTTGAATTGAGGAGACAGAACTGGACACAGTACTGCAGGTGGGGCCCGACAAACACCCCACACAGGTGGGAAGTTGAGTGAGATAATCACATCTCCATCTCTTTGGCAATGTTCCTGTGGATACAGTCCAGGATCTTGTTTGCCTCAGTTGCTGCTGTGTGACACTGCTGGGTCATACTCAAGTTTGTTGTCCACCAGGACCCTTCCAGCAAGCCTGCTCCCCCCCACCCTGCATATCCCAGTCTGTGCTGGGCTCTTGGGTTATTTAATCCCAGGTGCAGGACTTTATGCTTCCCTGGAACTTCAGACACATCTTGCTTGCCCACTATKCCAGCCTGTCTAGGTCTCTAAGAAAGCACTCCTTATGTACCCAGTTCACCCCCATCGACAAAGCTGGTGACGGTGCTTTTGATCCCATCATCCAGATGCTGCATGGAGATGTTGAGCAGTATGGGGCACAGCATCAATCTCTAGGGTCTCCACTTATGACAGGCTGCCAGCCAGAGTGAAAACCGTTGATGATCCCTTCTAAGCATGACCCATGAGCCAGTTCCCTAGTCGTTTTTTATACCTCCTGTCCAGTCTGTGTTTCCCCAGTTTGTCCAGGAGCAGGCTGTGGGAAACTGTCCAACACTTTGCTGAAGTGCAGCCAAACAACACCCACGGCTCTTTCCATATGAACAGAAAGTGCTGTCTTGTAGAAGGTGACCAAATCAGTCAGACTTGACTTGCCTTGGTAAAGCTCTGCAGACTTAGCCCAGTCACCTGCCTCATCTGGCTTGTAATACTTTTTAAGAGGACTTGTTCCATTGCTTTTTAAGAGATTGAAGGAAATATATCAGTTCTTGCTTTTTTTAAACTATATTTTTGAAGTTTGGGAGCTCAAAACAGCTTTTGTTTTAATAGAAGCAGTTAATTAAGTACTAGTGTCTTGGTTGGTTCATTAGATCTTATATTTTAAAAATACTGTTTACCTAAGGCTCACAATAGTGAGGAATACTGTTTAAATGTAACTGGAACTCCAACTCTTCAGAGTGTGTACATACTTGTGTGTGTGGACAGTGACTCTTGGGGCCAGTTTCAGGGAAGTCGTCTACACAATTCTCGGGGAAAATGTCTCTTTTACCTTGTTTAAGGTTAAATCTTAATCCCAAACATTGACATTTCCTCTTAAGTTAACAGATTTTTGAAATAAATTGCAGGCACATATGTCAAAGTGATTTGTCAGTCACTGGCTGTTTCCAGTCATTGCCCCATGGGGCTGCTGTCCTGTTTGTTACAGTGACGAAGGACCTCACGGCTTCTCCCTTGTTCCCCTATCCCAGGGAAAGCTCAACTTTGCTTTAGGCTTATTTTCCCCAGGCAGTGAATTAAATTCTTTGGCTCTGGGATATCTTTTGAGGATGCTGTTTAGTCCACTGCAAATACTCGACCTAATGTGAGTGTAGCAGATGAATTTGTGAAAAAGGCAGGAGGTATAATTTTCTCTGCTCGGATTGGGACCTTCTTTAGTGCATTCTCAGCTGGAGAACTTGGAGAAGAGGACTCAGCTCAGTGGGTGAAGCCAGGTCTGACTTCAGGAACACTGAGGAACTAAACAGCTCCATCCACCAGTTCCTTCATCCCAGGCGTCCAATGTTTCTTATGAAGAATCTTTTTGTATGTGCTCTTGATTTCTTGGGCTTTGAAGATTAACCTGCCATCTTGACCACCTTGAGTGAATTTCTTCAGCTTGTTTTTTTTTGGTCCCTATAGGACACTGAGTCTGCTGCTTTGGCTAAGCTGAGACCAGCCAGGGCAGGTGTTCACCCCAAACACAGCTTGTTTTTTCTCTTGTTTATTTTGCGTAGATCTCCCTCCCCCCTTTTTCTTGCTGGGGAGTTTGGCTTTTTTTAATCCAGTAACTCTGAGACATGACAAAACAAAAACAGTGTGACTAAAATAGCCTTAAGTGAAACACCCTCCAGAGCCTTGAGCTGGAAAAAATTTCATTTATGTCTTGATTCTTGGGAGAATATAAATATTAAATCTCTCCCAAAGACAGCCTGGAGCAGAGGTGCTCCTTCACAGTCCCCTCTGCTCAGCATCACCTTCATCCCTCTGCCCTGAAAGAAGAGTCATTATAGGGTGGTTTTGGACATCCAGCATTGAGTGATAAACCATCTGGTCACCTTTCCTGAGAGAGGAAGTGCTTCGGATAATTACTCTTTACCCTTTTTAGCCTTCCTAAAGGTTTCTTAAAAATAGTTATTGAGAAATGTTTGTAGAGGAAAAAAGGTTCCAATAGTCCTTCTCTGAAGGAAACGGAGAAGTGGAACCTACACTTCTCTTCTTAGAATATCCCCTATCCCCTTTCCTGACCAGGCTTTGAAAATAACACAGTAGTAGTAGTTAGAGTAATAATAATAATAATAATATCATCATCATCATCGACATCCTTACCCAGATCTCAAATATAAGATATTCCAGTGTTTTCTTTCTTCGGCTAGAAAATACTACAGTAGGCTGAAGGGAAGGCAGAGGTATCCTTATCCAGTCCAAAGCTTTCTGGAATAGCTGTGGAGCTCCATTAAGAACAATTGCGGTTGAGGCAGTGAGGTGTTTGCACAGTTGTTCTCCTGTATTTGTGTCTTTAAATCTCAATATAATTTCAACTGAAAATGGCATTCTGACACCAGCTCAGTGATGTCATGTCAGACCAATGGTGTTGGTACTGAATATTTTACTGTAAAACTGGTCAATGCTGGTAGGCCTGTGTGAGTCTCCTTCGTCCTGAAATGTAGCTTGTCCATAGGCTCAGACTCCCCAGAGCTGCCTGCTGGGGTGAGTGATGTCTTGTGCTCCCTCACAGCTTGTGTATGCATTTGTTTTTAGCCCTCCTGGTAAAGCACTTTGTGTTCCTTGTTTCTGGAATTAAACTTCGTTTCTCCCAGTAAACTCTCTGGTGAAATGATTGCTATGTCTTGGGGGAAGGGAAAGGAATCATTCTGTCCTAGGGATGATGTCAAAAGGCTTTATCCCTTGAACAATAGAAAGGCTGGAACTAAAAATGACAGACCCTCTCAGCTGTAAAGCCATTGTGTCCTTTCATTTTGTCCTGTACTAATGAAATCCTCTGCTAATTGCTGTAGGACCTGCTTGTGTTGCCTTTCCCTGCACCTGTCCTGCTGCCAGGGCTCCAGCAATCTGCTGCCAGTTAGCTTGTGTCTTACTAGTGCTTTAATTAACCAGTGTTCAGTTCAGCACTGTGAAGAAATAGTAGTGTTTATTCTGGATTCCTGACCTTTTTTGTAGTCCTGTCTTATGCTCTAGTGCCAGTGCTCTCAAGTGTGTGGTGTCAGCAGGACATGGGGTGCAACAGAGCTGCTGCATCCCAGGGTTTTAGTTTATGAGAATTGACAACTGTGGTGGACAAAATAGACCTCTTTTATGGGTAGATTTTTTTGCAAAAAGAAATGTCTTCATGCAGTCAGATGGGACAGTGAACTAGGCTGAAACTTAGAACTCTTTTTGTCAGCATCATAGCACCTGTACAAAGCTTCTGGGAACATCAGTGCCCTCGAGCAGCATGTGTCTCACAGGGCTCTGTGGTAGAGCTTCAGGGTGGAACTTCAGCTGGGCTTCTGGCCTCTTTCTGTGTCAATTTCAGTGCTGAAGGAGTTATCTTAGTTCTTTATCTAAAAGATCTGTGTGTCTGTACATTGAAATAATCCTTTTTTGTTCCCAATCTCTTGTTGCAGATGAAGCTGCTAGTGTTATCCAGTTTGGTAAATCAGCCAAGCGATCACCTGAGTCCACTCAAATCGGGCAATATGGGAACGGCTTGAAATCGTAGGTATAACAAGAGCCAGCCTCCTGAGGTTGGGGAGGTCATAGTCCAGATGGTCAATGTACTTTTTTCTCAGAGGTGTATGGCTTTTTTTCCAGAAAAAAAAAAGCAGATGAACTCTAAAGATCCCCTGGTTTGGTAGACAGGAGCTCTGTCAACATCTGCTGTGGCTTTCCAGTGGCCAAGAAGGCTCTGAACAGCTGATGACAGTGTTTTGGCACTATGTTTGCATGAGGCAGAGGGTGCAGGTCAGAGCTGGGGGAAAAAAATGGAAGAGCTGGAAACAAAATGGTAATCTGCCTGTGACAGGCAGGTAGTAAAATTAGAGCAAAATAGTGTTGCAGTATCTCAATAGGAAAGTTGTCTGGTGCAAGGCAGATGGACTTGAACGTTTTCTTTTTGTTCTTAAACCAGACAAATGCAGGGAGAAGAGGAGTGATGGAAGGAATGAGAGGAGGAGTGGGATTAAGTGCAGAGGAGCACAGGCGGGAAGGGAATCTTACTGGTTAGAGTGGATATGCTAGGAAAGAGGAAGAAGTCTGCTGCGTCTTTGGAAAAGTTACAGGGCTTTATGTCTTACCCTGACTGTTCTGCTTTGTGGTCACCCATGTGGCTTGATCATATGCATCCTACTGGGAAATCAGTGGGACTCTGTAATCTGGAGGGAAAAAATCCGGGATAAGGGGATCTTAAGACACTGTCGGTTCAGCTGCAGTGCAAGACAGATCCTGGATCCTGATATGCTTACAGGACAGATCTCTGTCCTTTCTTAATCTTGAGCAAGAGGTATACTGTATTACAGCTGAGAAATGCTGCCTGAAGCCCCAGCATGTGAAAGGTGGGCTGTGGTATCTCTGTGGTATGGCCTGAAGCCAGTCTGAAGAGAAATGCACTGACATAACACTAATACTTCTTTCAATGCAATGTTGTTATCTGTTGAGGTTTTTTGGATGAGTTTGGTAACAGGATAACTTGGTAGAGAAGATAGAAAAGATGCAAAGACACTGTTCGGGATAGGAGAGTGGGGAGCAAGAGGGGACTGTCCCTTTTTGTGACAACAAGCTGCTAAACTGCCTTAGCTGAAGTGTCAGAGAGGCTTTAGTTAGATTAGGAAATGAATTTTCTGTCTCCAGACTGCTGCAGTTGATTCCAGGTACAGTGAAATGAGGGGTGCGCTTGCGTTCTCGCTGATATTTCTGCTCAGAGATTTGAAGGTTATTGTCACATCTCACCTCAGCTGTCTTTTTAAATTTTTTTTTAAATTTTAGTTTAAACTTTCTACATAGTATGACTCTGGAATGCCCTGCTGTATTTCTGCACCTTTTAATTGTGACTGGTGTTAAATGTTTTGAAACATTGTGAAAATCTCCAGATTGAGATGCCTTTTGAAAGGAATGAGATGTTTAGAGAGAAATGATAGTTGCTGTTTCAGCCCTTCTGCCTAACCTGGTTTTGGCATCTCATAACTGAATATAATGGAAAGAAAGCTCAGGGATGTGGTCTGCGTTCTGAACAGTGTGGTACATCAGGCGTAACACACAGCCTGACCTCTGTCTACAGGGGTTCCATGCGGATTGGGAAGGATTTTATCCTGTTCACGAAGAAAGATGACACCATGACTTGCCTCCTCTTGTCACGGACGTTCCATGAGGAAGAAGGCATCGATGAGGTTTGCATGTGCTTGTTGTGATGAACTAATACAGTAATGCTGCCTCATCTGAACTTGCCCAGCTCTCACCGAAGAGTCTGTGTCAGGGCTGGTTGCTACTCTGGTAGGATCAGTATATGGTTTTCTTTTGGCGATATGCTTGTAGGGCTTCTGCAAAGTCAACAAAAATTTTTTTCTTTTGTTTTAATTCTGCTTGAGAAGTCTCTCTAAACTACAGCAAGTTTGAAGTGCTTGTTTCAGTCACTTAAAGGTCACTAACTTCAGTCACTAAGTCACTAAGTTCAGGACATGCCCAGACTTCTTGCATTTTCCTTTTCCCACAAAATTTGAATTTGAGGTGTATTTACATTTACTGCTCTGATTTGATTTTGTGTAGAAAATTAAAGGTGTAGTTGAAGTTGCCACCCACAGGTCATTAACTGCAAGCGTGTCTCTTCTTTCAGATATTTTTCATTTTTAATAAAAAGTCAGTGTAGTTCTACCTATGAAAAACTTGTATATCTTAATAGATAACTCAGGCATTGTTGTTCCAGGCAAAGTTGATAATGAAAAGTTTTGAATTTGCCCTGGGGTAGTATCTCAGAAAGCATCTTCTTTCATGAGGGAGGGATTGAAAGGACCTGTGCAGAGAAGCTGGGGAGGAGCAGTGAATGCTGGCAGCCAGCCGATGACTGAAGCAGGTTGAGAACAGTGAGGTAAATCCCACAGTGGCTCTGGCTACTTTTTTGKCTTGACCACAGTTCTGGGATGGGATTTGTGTCCTTGCTGTTTGTGCTCTAAATGACAGAAACCACCTTGCTAGAATCCTATAAAAACAATGAAGAGTGAGATCAGGATAAATATGAGTGAAGAACATCTGAGTTCAAGAGAGAAATTAAGCCAGAGTGGTTTTTTAAGTATTGTGAAAGTTGCTTCGCGGGAGGGCGAAGAAAGCCATTGAGTGTGTGAGTAGCCAGTAGCGTACAGGTGGCTTGGGAATGGTTCAGTCTGAGACTGGCGTTGTAAGAAGGCAACTCAGAAACTGGCAAAGAGGGTGTTTGAGCATTTGACAGACATGCAAACTACTGAAAAGCTGGAAAGGACTCTCATGGTGACTTAGGGGGCTGTCAGGAGGGGTAAGTCACTGGACTGTGACCCACAGGAGGGGCTGACTGGAGTGGGAGAGCCAGCTAGAGTCACTCTCAATACGATGGGATTTGCAGGTCATCGTTCCCCTGCCCACCTGGAATGCACGGAGCCGTGAACCTGTGACGGACAACATGGAGAAATTTGCTATTGAGACGGAGCTCATTTACAAGTATTCCCCTTTCAAATCAGAACGGGAAGTGATGGAGCAGTTCAATAAGATACGTGGTGAGAAAGGTACATGTGGATGGTGCAGGTCACGGGTGAGGTATTTGGGGTTTGGCTGGGATTCACTTGGTTGACTTGTTACTTGCTCAGGGACCCTGGTGATCATCTTTAACCTCAAACTAATGGATAATGGAGAGCCAGAGCTGGATGTGACTTCTGATCCTCAAGATATTCAGATGGCAGAAACACCCCCAGAGGGAACGTAAGTGTGACTGGTGTAACGGGCCCTGATCAGATTGAGTGTAGGGTTTGGCTGTATGCTGTGTGCACGTGGTTTTTTAAAGCTTCTCTTTCTGTAGAGAATTAGAGAATTTAGAAGATCTGCAGTTTGTTCTTTAGTAGTTTGGGGTTCATGTGTGTGTTAGCCCATGGGTGTTGTGGCTGTGTTTGGGGTGAACACCTGCCCTGGCTGGTCTCAGCTTAGCCAAAGCAGCAGACTCAGTGTCCTATAGGCACCAAAAAAAAAGGACCCCTAATCTGTATGTTTAATTTTCTACACCTATCAGAGATGTTTTCATCAGAATGAGAGCTGGTTGTGAGTCAATGCTGCTCCCAAACCCCTGTTCAGTTTTGTGATTAAATGGCAAAACATGAGGTGTTGCACGGGTCAGCCTCTGTGGGCAGATGGTACAGGGTGGCGGGTGAGGTGTATCATCACATCTGTCTGGGAACAGGGGGCACTCCTCCCTGCAGAGGGGCAAGAAAGATGTGCTCAGAGGGCAGCTGGTGGAGCGGAGGGCCCTGTTCAGAGAGAGCTGAGTGTTTGCTGAGTTGATCACTTGTAGCCTGAAAAGGAAAAACTGTGCTGAAATGAGCCAAATCCTTGATTAAATCCCAGAGCTCCATGGGCACACCTAGCAAGCTTTGCCTTTTTGATGAGATTATGTGCTTCTTCCCTGAAGTGCTTGAATTTTCTATAGGAAGTTTCAAACCCTGTCAAAGTTTTCAAACTAAAGCAACTCTGTCTATGTATTAGAGTGACAGTATTGAGCAAACTCCTTGGGGCCCCCCAAGGGATCTCAGCATCTTTAATGCTGGTTTGTAAGGCAGGCGTGATTGCCACTGATCAGTGCCTCTGTCTTCTGATGTTGTGGTACCATGTCTGTGTGTGAGTAGGGCAGGTTCTGTGGCAGCATACTGCTGACTCACCGAAGGGTAAAAGAGCTCTGGCAGGTGGGCGCACACTTAGTGTTAAATAGTCCAGTTTACAGCTTCGACCGTTGTTATCCAGATGTATTCAAGGAGAAGACACTCGTCGAAAACAATTTAAAGAAAAGCCTCGCTTAGTGTAGCTTCATGGTAATTAAATTGAAAGACCTTTTCTTTCTCCTGTCTGTTTTGCTGAGGGTATCTCTTGGGCATCTTCTAAAGTAGATGGCTCTCTTGCAGCAAGCCGGAGCGCCGCTCCTTCCGTGCGTATGCTGCTGTGCTTTATATTGATCCCAGGATGAGGATCTTCATCAATGGACACAAAGTACAAACCAAACGACTCTCATGCTGCCTCTACAAGCCAAGGTAAGTGTTGGACCCAAAATCTACAGATTTTGGGACCATTTGGAGTTACAGAAAAGGTTTAGTGTTTTGCTCTCCGAGTGTATCCTGCATAATTCCATGTTAAAGCCACAGAAACAGACCATAAGAGAATAGCATGTGGTGTTGACATAATGGAAAAAGAGGTACATAGTGGAAAATCTAATGCCTTTGAAAATTGTATGAGTCATTGGTGCAATTTGGCTCCCTTTCAGAGCAAACAAAGAAATTAAGATCCTGGTTGTATGAAATGCCATATTCACACAAAACTGTTGGGTAACTCTGTTGTTTTTTTGAGCAGAAGAAGGAAATATATATGGTGGGTGTTAGGATTATTTCTGAAAAGAAACTAGACCGAGCACTTTGAAACAGTTGCTTTTATATATAGATAATCTAGGTTTGAATAGAGATTGAGAAATAACTTTCCCTATAGTCCTTTTAAATTTCCGTAAACAAAAAATGTTACAGTGAGCTAGGATGTGCTGCCAGTTTGCTGAACAGAGACTGGAAAAGGTTACTGGGATGGGAAGGGAAAGAGAAACCTGTATTTAAGTCTGTTTGAGGCAGACTCTCTCCCTGGGAGCACACAGTCTGCTTTCTAGATACCCTGGCAAATTTGGTTGAATAAAATAGTAGTAATTTCGTAGAGTATTTGCAGATTTTTTAGTATAGCATTTTGGGTTCATTCTCAGCCTTCCAGGTGCTGTTAGCAACCCCAGGCTGGTGTCATGCCACTGATGGTGCCTGAAGAGCCTGGCTGGTTTTTAACTTGTACTTCCTCAGCTCCTTACGTGAGACTGTGTGAAACAGCACCAGAAACCTGACCAAAGTAAATGAACGTTACACCCGCAGCTCATTGTACTGGCCAGACCAGTCGTTCCCCTGTGGAAGGCAGGGAATKTGCCACTGTAAATCCTGATTTACAGGGTAGAGAGATCTCTGGATTTCCAGGTTTTTGACTGTGTTTTACCTACAGGTGAGGGCCTTGTGCTGCTTCCTCTTGTGCTGCAGTCCAGCAAAAGTACTAGGAAGAGATAGCTCATCAGAGATGAGCTTCTTGCGAGACTCATAGACAGGATGCCATTGCTGTGGGTAATGCTGCCAGAGTCATGACAATATTAGGTGTCCCAGATCACCCCAGATGTTCATCTGCCTCAGTGTCTCCTTTTTCAAGTGGTCAGTAGGCTGTTCTAAGGTGCCCCAAGCTGATAGATTAGTGCTGGTGGCAGCTGCATCTCACAGATCTGCTTGTGCCACATCTGGGCAGACTCCTGTAGATCTGCGTATGGTGATAGGCCAGTACAAATTTCCCAACACTGCAAAGACATTTACGTTTAAAATCCACACTCCTGCAAGAGAACAGTGAAGACTGCAATGTAACAAACAGAGAGACACAGGGTCCCCAAGCAGGTGCAAAGGAGAGCTTCTTTATTGCAAAAACCAGGCCTTTTTAAGCAGTTAACCCATTATCAGTTTACATCCCTTGAAATACAGCAAACATTAATTCAAGCAATCACCATAAGCCACGATGTGAACACGCGATGGTTATATAACTTGTTTTTCTACCTCTAAGTCAGCTGAGCCCATTCCCAGAGGCCTTTTCTACTTAGCCGAAGTAACAGGAGTGAGCCATGATTTTACAAGAGTAACAAGGCCTTCATTTTGTAAGGTTTTACCTACCCTCAACAGTGCAAGGCCTTCCTGTAGAGCACAGTGTAAATCTCAGACTTGTGGCAATTATTGTGGCCTTTTGCTGGGCCTCTCTGGAGAGTGTCCAGAGTGCTCCCTTCTGATGGGACTTCCTGATGCCAGGTTTGGGCTCCATAAGCTGGATGGCCATTAGGACAAGCCATCAAAGCCTTCACTATGGGTTCTGAGAGCCAGCACAGCTCTTGGGGTAGATGCCCACACTGTGCCCTGGGTAGGTTGTGGAAACTCAGTCTTTTTCCTGAGGAGAGCTCAAATCTGCCCTGAGTGGCTCTTTCCCAAGGGAAGACCAGTAAATCAGTCCATTCTGAGAGCGGAGTTACTCTGCTTTTACAGCCCTAGGTGTAGGGTTTTTTTACATTTTTCTCCCTGAGCCTGCTGGAAAGGGTTGCTTATGCCCTGGCTTTGCCATTAGAGCTGGAACCAGAGCTCACCATCCCCATTTGGCTACTAGGCTTTGAGTGCTCTGCAGGTTAATACTGGGTTAATCCCTTGCACTTGTACAGGGACTGCTTTGTGTGGGAGTGCACAGGGGAGGGTACCTTCATTATGGTGCTTCTTTGGGGTCAGCTGATGCAGCAGTGATGCTCAGCTCTTTAGCATGGCTGTGTTTCTGGCCCAGTAGGCTGGGGCGGGTAGGTGTTGAACCTTCCTGATCAAGCATAGGGATGAGGAACAGACAGTGGAGGTGCTGTTGCCTTACAGCCTGTGTAGCTGGTGTGCTGGTGTGGGACATCTGAAGGGCTCTTTGCCTTTAGAGGGGGCTCCCTCCTGCTGTCAGTCAGGTTGCCTTCATCTCTGAAGGAAAAGCCTGTACAGTGGCTTGTCTGCAGGTTCCAGTGTTGGTGTTAGTTAACAATGAATGGAAATCCAATGTGGATTTAGGGTATGTAAGTGCCTTTCCTGAAAAAGAAGGTTTTGCAGCCCTTGCGCTTTTTCCAGGAATAACAATGTCTCCTGAGCAGTACACTAGTTTTCTGTCTGTCATCCACGCATATTTCTATGGGAGAGGCTTCTCCTCACCCTTCTGGAGCTGATAACAATCCCGGTGGCAGAGGCAGGCTGGTTTTATGCAGATCCTTCACTAGCATTTGCAGGTGTGTTGCCACATTCCCAGCTTCTCTGGGAATGGCCTGTGTCTCCTGAAGGATTGCTTCCATCCCTTCCCTTCCCCAGTACCTGTTGGAGCCTGTTTAGCCATACGTGCTGTGCAAGCAGAAATAGCCAGGCCACGCACAGGGCGTGTCCCTTCACGAGGACACTCCAAGGCAGTTGGAATGAGCATCTTGAAGCTGGTAATGGCTCACAGTGCCATCATCTGGGACACTCCACAGTTGCTTGTAGTGCTCCCTACAGCAAAGGAGTTCTGTCCCTACAGTGCCTTCAAGTGCTGCCCTGCCCCCGAGCTGGGCATGGGGAGATAATTCAGCTTCACTCTGCTTCTCTCTTTTTTTTTTTTCCTCAGAAGTCAGGCAGTTGTGGGTGAAGTAATGTGGTTATGCCAACATGTTGAAAGCAGCCTGGCTTTCAGAGTGTGCTGTCTCCTGGCCCCAGGTAGCTTTCATCAACCTTACATAGGTTAGAGATGGCGTCACCAAAATCCTGGCTCTGTAGCTCCTGACACGATGAAATCACCAACTGTGTGATTTCTGAAAGCACTAGCACCTGCCTGCTTTTTGCCCAGGGAGGAAATCCTTATAAATAGCAGAAAATTAGTTTAGCAAAATGTATTTCAGGGAACTGTGCTTGTGGTGTGAGTTTTCTAGATTTGAGAGCAAGGGATTCCTGTTGGTGAGACTATTTCTGACCTCAGTACCAACATCCATGTGTGCTCACCCACAGAAACAAACCTAAACAAAACTTTTCATCAGTACAAGGTTGTTTCTCATGAATCCTGACAGTTTATCTGCCATTTGGGGGAAATTTTGTCTCTCATTAGGATCTAAGTGTCATTCCAATCAGTTGGTCAGTCAAGCATTACATCCCTATGTGTTTTTGCCTCCCTGTAAAAACAGCATTTCTAGTGGCTTTTGCTTTGGCTAAATGCTGGAAGTTTATCCCATCCATTTGGGATGGGATTTTCCTCCTAATACATCCAAAACCTTGTGTCTTAAAGTGATCTGAGTTCCTGCAGGCTCTGCTTGTCCTAGGTGTCACCTTTCCTCATGATGTGCTTGGAGGTTATACACACTCATGAGCTTCTGCCTCACACATGCCCATCTCCCACTCTGCAGCAGTCAGTGAATTTGTATCTGTATTTGGCACGTTAGGATATAGGGAAGGTGAAACAAGCTGCTGCATCTCCAGCATAATTTACAAGGTTGTAAGTCAGATGTGGAGCACACAGAAATGTCCTGAAACTTGAAGTTCTGGTCAGATTGTTGCTCTGATTTCAGCTAGCCCTGTGTGAGATGGACCTGTTAGACCACCTGTGGACAGCTGTTCACAGGAAAAGTTATTTAGCTGTAGTGGGAGAGTTTTGAGAAGCTTTCCATATATATTCACTCCTCCTTTCCACTTCTGAAGAAATTATTTCTCTGAGTCTTGAGATTTGCTCAAAGAATATGGATATATTTTACCCGTCCTGGTTAATGCAGAAAAGGAGAGGATGTTGTGGTTGCAGCTACTCCTAAAACAGCTCTGACTTAAAAAGATTTTGCCTAGCTTCATCCAAAAATGTCCAATTCTCGATACGTAAACCTCCTCCATTTATTGAATCTGTTGGGAGGAGTAGAGTAGTATGTGGGGACCTTGTTCTCTCATGCAGTGATGCAATCTTGTTTTGGCCTTACTGCTGAGTTTGCTGATTAATAAATTTTGATCATCACAGGATGTACAAATACACTTCAAACCGTTTCAAGACCCGTGCAGAGCAAGAAGTGAAGAAAGCAGAGCACATGGCAAGGATAGGTGAGTCCTCAGGGTATGCATGTGCCCTCATTCAGCTGTTGCTAAGGGAAGGACTGCACCCTTGCTGGGTTTGACCTGGGATTGCTTGCCTCTGAGATCATTGGGATTGCTCAGGAACTGGATTATTGCAGCAACTACAGATGACACGGACTTACTTCCATGCAATGGAAGGAATGTGCATTGTTCCCAAAGACCATTTCATCTGAGTAGCAGATGTACAGGATAACCCTTGGAGTCCCAGTGTCTGCCTTTGCTCCAGCAGAAGCCTGGCTGAGCCCTGTCACCCTGCAGTTCCTCTCTCACCTTTAGCATATCATGAGCTTTTGATTGTGTTCTTGTTCTRTGCCTTTCCTGTTAAGGCAGCTAAAAAAGTAGATTTTTATTCTGTCACTTAGTGTAAAGGGATTGGTCTAGGTGTACAAGGGAGCCCTGGTTTGTTTGGTTTTAACCCTTCCAGGCATACCTTTTGTCTATCTAATTTTCCTTTCCTGTTAAATCCTGTAATCCTCAGGGAAAACCTAGTTTGTCATTATTGGATATTCAGTGTATAGAAATCACACAAGCATGTAAATACAGCATATAACTGCATTAAATCTGCAGAAATTGAACACACAAAGCAGTGTCCCTCTCTAACCCTTGATGGGAAAATGCTGTAGTGAAGGAAGAATCTTGGAAGTTGTAAGTGATCTATATGTGACCTGTATCTTTCGGTAGGTTTCATAAATCAACTCCATAAATCACTTGGAGGCATGTGTCCTCTGTCCCTGTGTCAGAGCTGCTCTAGGCACGTCTGCATGTGGCTGCAGGTCAGATGCACAAGGATGGTGCCACATTCAGCCTGTGCAACATCACAGAGGGCAGCGTGACTGTGACCTTGCCCCAAAGAAAAGCAGCAGAGTGAAATGGTGTGAATTGCTGTGTTCCCTGTTCCTCCTTTAGGAAGTACAACCTGGCAGGATAGACTTGAGAAGATGAAACTTCAGCAGATTTTATTGTGTGCCTCAATCCTCATAGGTGAATTTATTTTTAGATGGAGTCCTATAACTGGGGAAGGTCTTGAGCACACACTCCCACTGCTTTTCAAGAAGATGCAAAGAGCAGGATTTAGAGAGGCTTTTTCCCTGCAGCAGTCTATGAGGCTTTCACAATACTTAAAAGTGCAGTTTTAGTGTCTGGCACTGAAAAATGGTGCCCATTGGTGTCCCAGTGCTGAGAACAGGCTCCATTGGCACAAAAATGTCACACATTTCCATCACCAAACCAGCCTGGTGCCTCTGGGTGTGCAGTGATCACTGAACCAGCAGTGTGCCCAGGTGGCTAAGAAGGTCAATGGCATCCTGGCCTGTGTTAGAAATAGTGTGGCCAGCAGGACCAGAGAAGTGATTCTTCCCTGCCGTGATACTCAGCACTGGTGAGGCCACACCTCAGGTACTGTGCCCAGTTCTGGACCCCTCATTTCAAGGACACTGAGGTGTTCAGGTGGGTCTAGAGAAGGGCAGTGGAGCTGATGAAGGGTCTGGTGTGCATGTCCTATGAGGAGAGGCTGAGGGAGCTGGGGTTTTTCAGCTTGGAGAGGAGAACGCTCAGGTGAAACTACCTGAAAGGAGGCTGTAGCCAGGTGGGGGTAGGCCTCTGCTCCCAGGCAACTAGTCACAGGATGAGAAGACATAGTCTGAAGCTGCACCAAGAGAGGTTTAGTTTGGACATTAGGATTAATTTCTTCACAGAAAGGGTCATTAGATATTGGAATGGACTGCCCAGAGAGGTGGTGGAGTCACCATCCCTGGAGGTGTTTAAGGAAGAAGTGGATGTGGCACTTAGTGCCATGGTCTGCTTGACATGGTGGTGTTGGTCACAGGTTGGACTCAATGATCTCTGAAGTCTTTTCCAGCCTAATTGATTCTGTGAACTGGCCCAGTGGCTTCAGAGTGCAGGGATCACTGAACCACCCCAGTGCCTCAGGGAGTGCAGGGAGTGCTGGCCTGGTGCCTCTGGAGGAAAGAGGGTACTGAGGAAAGGGCTTAGGACGCTGTGGTGAAAACTCCCAGCTGACCTCAGACTGTTATTGCAAGATTGGGTCACATGGAGCCTCCAGGACTAAAACGTGCTCGGGGCATTATCCTCAGCCTCAGCGGCATACATCTCATTGCTTTGCTTGTAGAAAAATAGATTTAATATGTAACACCAAGCTTACTTGTTTTCCTGTTGGTTGAAAAGATTAATTTCTTGTGATCTCTAGCTCTCCAGAGAGAGACCCAGGAATGATTTGCAGTTTGCTCTTTCAAACCCAGGCGTGCATTGTGGGAAATGGTGGGTCTCAGCTGAGCAAACAGCAGTTCCAGAATGTCAGAGCTGTCTGCCTGCGAGGCATGTGTTGGAATCAGTCAGACTGAGAGATTGCTGAGTCTCTGGAAGTAGCTTATGAGCTTGTGGAATCAAAACAGGATAACCGAAAAATAGCTGGAGGGGGGAAGATGTATGAGCAGCAGTGACTATTGGTGACATGGCTTTGGCATATCTAAAAAGAGCCATGGCTCAGGAGTGAAGACATACGTATATTTAAGATGAGGAAAAGCCACTTTTCATTCCCCAAGAACTAACTTCCTGCTTCATGTGATAAGCTATAGTATTCAGATCCCTAAGTGAGTGGGTGGACCTAGGAAAAAAGTACCAGGAATGGGCAATGTGACTGTGAAAGACTATCAGCTGCTTTCCGTGTTCTTCTGAACCCAGAAATACTGCACTGAGAAATCTCAGTGTTGCCATTGCCTGGCTTCTGGAAATCCCCTTCCAAAATTTGGAAAGCAAACAAACAGAAGAGGTGAGGAGTCACACAGGTGTCCAGTACTGGAAGCTGACAGCTCTGTTCTGCTCTGGGTATTATTTTGGAGTATTTTGGTGTGTTCAGTGACCTGCTTGGCAGTGCCATGGGTACAGCGTGTCTGTTGTCCCCCGGGAGGATGTGTATGTGGGTTCTAGCTTCTGCGTGCTCACTGTCCTGTGTAAGACATGCATCTTTACCCCATGGGACCTCAGCCCTGTAACTGAATCGGTCCCTGTCAGCTGTCTCAGTTGTCACTGCATTAGTGGAGCAAGTTTGACCTGTGCCCTTCTGGGTTACTACTGTGTTCTTTCCACTAGCCACAAATATATGTTGCCCACCAGCAACTTCCTACAAGCTCTGATTGAAGTGGACCGAGTGCTTTAAGCAGCCTCCAGCCTCCTGTTGGCTTGATTTAGCCAGGTTGTCTCTTGATGATGGCCAGTCACACAGTGGAGTCCTTGGTGAGCAGCTGTGAACCCCAGAGCGTGCTGCTGTGGGAATGAGGTGACCAAAACTCCAACAAGACACTGCATAGAAAGGAAAAGGGATTTCTGTTGTAGTGGTCTTAAGTGAGCTGACTGGCTCCAGGCTCTGGTATCCTTCTGGCTGGCAACTGAGTGCTGCTTTTTGAAGAGATGTTGGTAATCCCTAGGAGCCAATTGCTAGCCTGTCATCTTCTTGCTTACCTCGTCCTATGTAAATGTTAGACAAGGTCACTCCTCCACTGGTATATTTCCTTGTTTTGGGTGTTCCACAGCCACAGTTTATCCCCCTGTGAGGAGAGCAGGGAGGGACATGGCTTTTGTGTGTGCTGTAACCACGCCGCTGCCCCCCCAGCTTGGTGTTGGCCTTGGTGTGAGCCACACGATCCCTCAGCCATTGTATTTCCAAATCACAGAATCACAGGATGGCTTGGATTGGAAGGGACCTTAAAACTCTTTTTGTCTAAGGTCTCCTTGGAGCCTTCACTTCTCCAGGCTGAACACCCCCAGCTCTCCCAGCCTATCTCTGGAGCAGAGGGTCTCCAGCCCTTGGAGCGTCTTYGTCGCCTCCTCTGGACTCATTCCAGCATCTCCATGTCCTTCCTTGTGCTGGGCCCCCAGAGCTGGAGGCAGCTCTGCAGGTGAGGTCTCACCTGGGTGGGGCAGAGGGGCAGAATGCCCCTCTCCCCTGCTGCCCATGCTGTGGAGTCAGCCCAGGGCATGGGGAGTTTCTGGGCGCCAGTGCAAACAGCTGGGGCACCGCCAGCTGTCACGCACCAGCACCCCCAAGTCCTACTCAGTGCTGTTCTCAGTCCATTCTCTTTGCAGAAAATGAGGTTTATTGGATGAATCTTAAATAATACAAGGGTAGTGTGTGCCTATTGTCAGCATTCCTGTTTGTCTAGGAGAGAGGCAAAAAGGGGAGTTTCTTTTGCATGGTTTCTTGCATGCTGGGATCACGTGCAGGGTAGATTTTCAGAATGCTGGGTCCTATTTAACATGTAGCATAGATTTGTCTCTTTTCCAGGCAAAATTTAGCAATTATCAGAGATAAAAGCGTTTCTGAGACTAGTCCTTTCCCTTAATCTCTGCAAGAAAATCATCTCTTTGAAACTCCTTTTCAAGCCTGAACTCAGTCCTGGTTTTGTGAGAGCCTTTCTGTGAATCATGTTACCAGGCAGAGCAGGCAGGGCCACTGGCTCGTTACACTTTCCAGTTCCTTGTTGACTTCCTCATGGATCCTTCCTTCAAACATGCTTTTGCACAGTTTATCTCTGCTGTTGTGCTAGTGTTGACTGTGACCTCTGAGCACGTTTAAGATGCTGTGTCAGTGAGGACCTCTCATGTAAGGTTTGATTTTTGTACCTCTTTGTGTTCCCTTTGTACCCTTGTACACATCAGTGCAGCAAAGGCTCTCTGGAATTGCCCTCCTTGGGTGAATGCCTGATGATATCTGTCTGTACCAAGTGGCTGATGTCATCCTCATCCCTTTGTGTTTCAGCGGAGGAGAAGGCTCGTGAGGCGGAGAGCAAAGCCCGTGCCCTTGAGCTGCGCCTCGGAGGGGATCTCACGCGGGAGTCCAGGGTGAGCCTTGTGCTTTTGTCAGCATGTCGTATTTTGGGCACCAAGGAATGGTTCGGAGCGCTGGTGGTGGAATGATGCTGACCGGGCAGCACCCCACGGCAGCACCCGGTGTGCTGGTTAAGCAAGTAGTGGCCCCAGTCAGCAGTGAGCTTCCAGCAGCATTTAGGCAGCTCCATGGTCTCATCGCCACTGGATGTGCTTCACTACCTTCGTGTGGTGTCCAGCCCAAGTGGGAAGCGTGCTGGCATTCGCCTGCCCACACCCGTGATATATTCTGTGTGGGAAGGTGACCTCCAGACCCCAGGTGCTGTTTGCTGACAGCCTCTGTGGAAGCAGCCAGGGGACCAGGACTAGGGGCTTTTTGGCTGTTCCCCGCTGCCTGTGCAGCTGACTCCAAGGCATTTGGGCAGGGGCTTTTGGAGAGGGGCTCTTTGCTTCCTTCCAGCAGCACTGTGGCTTTGAGAGGGGCAAGGCTGAGCCCCTATGCCAGGGGGTGGGAAGAGGGCTGTCAGGGACACCAGGAGGGTCAGCAAGTAATACGACTTTAAAATCACTGAGCTTCCTATTGGTATGTGAGGGAAACAAACAGTATCCAAGTGCCCTGGAGGTTTCCTTGTACTCCATTGCCACTGGTTTCAGTTTCCTTGGTCGTTTAGTTACATTTAGATATTTTCTTCCAAGCAACTGTGTAGCTGCTTAAACAACCTAGCATGAGTGCCGCCCTACATGTGGAGTCACACCGGTTGTCACACTCTTCTGGTTGTCAATTCTTTACATTTAAAACATTTCTCAACTCTTCCTGAAAGAGGAGAAAATAATGAATTGAGTGAATTTTATGAATTTCCCAGCAACAGCTTGACTGTGCAATGCCTGTTTGCAGGTGACACTGCGTCAGGTCCAGAACTCGGCTATCACCATGCGGCGGGAGGCTGACGTCAAGAAAAGGATTAAAGATGCAAAGCAGCGGTGAGTGCAGGCGCTTCCAAACTCTGGAGTTCCTAGGCTGTTTGCTCCAGGTGCTCATATGTCTCTCCTACTTTGCATGTGTGTTTGGTTCAGCTCAAAGCTTAAATATCCACGGGCATCTTATATGCCTGGGCTGTTAAACTGAGCAGCTAGGTCACTATTCTGGTTATTTCTGCTATTCCACTCTTATCTGCTGAAAGACATGCGGGTCTCTGGGTTGGGTTGTTTGCTGTAGATGTTTACCTGGTTTTCACATGAGCTTTTTTCACTCTTTTGCTTTTTCACCTATAGATAAGATTCAGGCTGATGAACAAATGTTCACAAGTGTCCTGGTTTAAAAGACAGGTGTCTACCAAGGAAGGCTGGAACCTTCCTGGAATGGAAGAGATGACCCCCTCCCTCCAAATTATTATAACCTTAACATTATGGGCTTTCAAGCAAAGATATGGGAAAAGGAATAACAGTTCTTTACTAGGAGATAGATAGATATATATATATATAAAAAACAAGATAAACAAACAGCAACAAAACCCCCAGAACCCCAGTAACAGCCTTTTCCTGCCCGTGAAGCAATTCCGTTTTGGTGTAGTTACGGGCACAGCCGGCAGGGGGCGCTGTCGGCTCGTGTCGAGGCAGCGGCTGCAGTGACTCCCTGCCGCGCCAGGGGGCGCTGTTGCTCCGGCGGCTCTGAGGGCGCCGAGGGGAGCCCAGAGCCCCCCCCGGGAAATGGCAGCCTCGGGGAGGGGTTCGGGTTTTCCCTGGCTCTCACGTGTCCGGTGTGGGATCCCTGGCGATGGCAGCAGCGGCCGAGGCTCCAGTGAGCAGCCGGGGGGCGCTCCCTCCAGAGAGAGGGAGGAGGTGGGGGGCCCGGTTTCCCTGAGACACCCACACAGATGGTGAGGGTCTCTCCCAGCGAGGGCAGGTGTTGGAAACTCCCAGTCCACCAGCTGCCCTTGTGAGCAGTGGTTTACCAGTGTTAAGGAGAAGTGGAAAGGGAGGTTCTTTCTTGCTGCAGTAGCAGCAAGTCCTCTGGGCAGGAAGCAGTCCAGCGCCAAACCCCACAACCTTCTCTCCTTCAAGCTGGGCGAAGACTGCCCACACCCAGCTAAGAAACTGCTGAAACCACACTGCTTCCCACCACCCCCCCCCCCCCCCCCCCCCCCCCCCCCCCCCCCCCCCCCCCCCCCCCCCCCCCCCCGCCTATTCCAAAGCTATGCCAAAGCCCTGGCTACATCTTTTGTCTCTTAACTACCCTCATTTGTCTCCCAGACAATCTCTTCCCCCTCACACTGTCTCCTTTTTGGGTAAAAAGAGGAGAAAAATTCCTTCAAAAACCCAAACCCAGAACAGCAAGTTACAGTGAAACAGCTTTAGAAATTTTAGGGATGTTTTGTAAAAACGTGCTGAGTTTTGGTGAGTGTTGTGAAATCCCAAGGCATTCTTCTAGCTTAGCTATGGTTGCAATTAACTTTGGCTTTTGATGTACTCACAGGAATATTTCACTCTTCATATACATTTGTTTTGCATTTCTCAAATGAAGTGGTAAACAGAAACAAATGCTCTTAAATGCTGAGTCTGAGGAAGCTGGGGATTTGGATAGAGCATGTCTCCATTCACACCTGTTGGTGTACATGCTCATTTACATGACTGCCTAGGTCAGAACTATCCCAGACTTGTTGCCAGAGATAGATCTAATGAATCTTAATATGCTAAAAAGAAATAAATAAATACAGCTTTAGTTTAAAAGCGCTAGGGCGAGGATCTGAGGGATACAGAAGCTCGTGGGAAAAGCTGTTTTCTTCAGCTTCCACATACTTTTCCATGTACAGCTTGTCCTTTAATTCTTGTGTTTGGTAACATTAGTGTGCAAAGGAAAATTTTGTGAATAGTCTTCTCTCCTTCCTGCCCATGGGCAAAATACTTTTTCCTGTTAAGAAGCCGATGAGCAAAAAAAGCTCTGGGCAGGTACATGGCTTTCCCTGTGTTCCTGTATTCATCATTAGTGATCAGAAGCAGTTCAGAGGATCATGCTTTTCCACAACATTGTACTTCATTCAGAAAACAGAAAAAAATCCTGAAAAATAATGTATAATAGGATACCTTTTGTACTAATCAATTCCTGTAGCCTTTTGGAAAATTCTTGAGTTACAGAGGATGTCCTAGGACAGTTTTCTGCTGTTTCCCTGATGCTGGGTGCATTAATGAAAGAAGTGCTTTCTGGTTTCCAAAGCCTGTGTAAGATCAGGTTGGATCTGAAATCAGACAATAGGACAGGTACTAAATTCCTTGTAATGAAATCTCTGGCTTTTGACCCACCACTTAATTTTCCATTGTTTGGATGATAATTTGATTTCCTGTCCTCTCTGATAAAAATGAGGAGATGCCCTTCCTGTTTTGTAGGTGAGTACGTACTATTACTTGAAGTGTAAGACTCCACATTCTTTTCCAGAAGTTAGTAAAAGAAAATTAATCCCTGAGATGAGTGTTTTGCCACACTTGCTCATGCTATTGAATCACAGCTATCCATCTCGATGAGCTGAGACCAGTGTCACACAGCAGTTGGCAGTGTTCAAAACCCCTCTTGGTAAAGGTTTAGATTTAAAATTACTGAAAGCTGCTATTCCAGATGTTTTCCTAGGAATGCACTATAGTCACCTGTTTTAAAGGAAGGTGTGTCACAGGGTACCATTGCATCTGTGTGGGGGAGGATGGCCTTAAACAAAAAATGAATATGAATCTAATCTATTTTGGGGATTTATTTTGCAGTGTTTCACCATTAAGACAGACTTAGATCTCATATCTGCAGATGGTCATTGTGCAGGAGTCATGCATGCATGGCTCAGGTCCTCCTAATATCTGATATTAGTAGACAGTCAACAGACCATTTTTAAGAATTCCACTATCTTCAACTAACCAGTTAAGCATAAGTCAAGTTCCTAATTGAGGTAAACCACATAAGTACGAAGGACTTGATGGGGGCAGGTGGGGAATATAAAAGAGGTCATAATTGAGAGGGGTGGGCAGGACTGTGGTATAGGCTCTGCCTTGCAGTAGTTACAGGTTTGGACCTCACATTTGAGGTTATCTTCAGCCTGAAGCTGCAGATCCTCCTTATGAAAAATCCTCAGCATGGATTTCAGGGAAGCTGTGGAACCTGATTAAATTAGTGTGTTGAAGAGCAGTACTTCTGTTTGTGAGACACGGGGATTTTGTTTGATTTATTGCACAAAGAGATCGAAATCTTGAGGCTTTTGGTCTTGATTCTATCTTGGAGATAGAATTCCTGGTAACCAAAGATTCAGATTTGGAAATCCCTGTGGGTTCACAAACATACTTGAGGCCAACTTGTGTTGGAGTCATCTGCTGCATAGATGAGGGATAAATCATGCAAATTGATATCCTGACATTCCAGGAAAAAAAAGCTCTGCTTGGACTGTGTATTGTATCCTCCAGCTTTTCACCTTAAGGAGCAGCCTTGTGAAACTTGGAATTAGGAGTTTCCAGAATCTGAACATCAAGACTGTAGTTTTGTACTGAAATCTGAATTTCCATGCTTTATCTAGATAGGGATCTACATCTGGAAAATACAAACCAAAATAGCATTGGAAAGGACCAGCCTGGACCCAACAGCAGTCTCGTAAAACTAGTTCACTGAATAAGCATTTCTGAAGTAAAAACCAGAATTTGTTCTGAAGGAGAAAGCATATTCAAATGAATAATTAAATTATCTGTCCAGCCTACAGATTAGTATCTGTATTGCAAAGTTTTTGTATTTTTTTCATAGTCAGTTGTAATGATGTTTCAGCAAATGTTTTGTGTTTTTCAGAAGTAGCAGATTAGAGGATTAATTTAATTCTCACGGGTGCTGGATTTCCCTACCCTCTCTCTAAGCAAATAATACACTTTATTTTCAGCATCTCTTGAGGCTGTGTTTCATTCCCTGCAGGGCGCTGAAGGAGCCCAAAGAGCTGAATTTTATCTTTGGGGTGAACATTGAGCAGCGCGAGCTGGATGGCATGTTCATTTATAACTGCAGTCGGCTGATCAAGATGTACGAGAAGGTGGGCCCACAGCTGGAGGGTGGCATGTGAGTCCTGCAGATTTTTCTGCAATCTTTTTGCTTAAGCCTGGCACATTTCTACATCTAACTTAGGCTGTGCAATAACCTTGTTCTGCATTAATGGTTCTTCACGAGCCTGAGGCTTGCTCATTTTGTCAGCCTTCAGTTTGCATTCTGACAAATAAATTATATTTATACTACCTAATATTTCCCTGGTTTCTTGATAGAGAATTCTCTACATGAATTTTAGTCATCCCTTCAGCAGTATGAGGTACTTGGCATTTGGTGCTGATGAGTGCTGTTAGTAATAGTGCCTCATTCTAGAGACAGGGAAAATAGGTCTTGACAGCAAATACAAGTATTTGAGTTCACCTTACTTTTGCATGATGGTTCAGGTTGCAGACCTGTCAGTTTAAAGTTTGTGACTGTGTGTCCCTCTTCCAGGGCATGTGGAGGAGTGGTAGGCGTGGTGGATGTGCCGTATTTGGTTCTGGAGCCAACCCATAATAAACAAGACTTTGCTGATGCCAAGGAGTATCGACACTTGCTGAAGGCCATGGGAGAGCATTTGGCTCAGTATTGGAAGGACGTTGCAATAGGTAATGAAGCTTCACAGTTACTAGGGTCTGGAATGAGAAACTTGGGTGGCTGGAGGGCAGCCAAGAGTGCAGATGGTGATTTTGTGGTAATGGCTCCATACTGAGCAGGATGTGGTTTGTTTTCCAGCCCAGAGAGGTATCATCAAGTTCTGGGATGAATTTGGTTATTTATCAGCAAACTGGAACCAGCCTCCGTCTAGTGAACTGCGCTACAAGCGCAGGAGAGCCATGGAGATCCCCACCACGATTCAGTGCGGTGCGTCTGATCCAGCTGCTTCTCCCTGGGGAAGGGGGGGCACTCCTGGCTGCAGCTGGAGACCAGCTTAATGCGTAGGAGATTTGGGATCGACTATCATTATCCCCTCCTACGGCCTGTCTCCTCTGCAAGTTGCCTTTGTCTGCACTCAGTGGTACTCTGTGACATCCTGGCATAAGGCTCCTTTCCTGCACAGTTCACTAATTGATCTTCAGGTGCCCTGACAGAGCAGGGCAGGTATGCCAGTCACAGTGTTGAGAGTGGGCTTAGAAATGTCATATGAACGGGAACTCACCAAAGCCACCCATCCCAGCACCAGAATAAGATCTGAAATATCCTCACAGGCAATGAGAAGTGGCCAAGTAATTTTTACCCTGATGCACTGGCCTGCTGATTAGTACTGTGTGTCAGCACAGAGGGAACATTTTACAGTTACCTTGGAATTTAATGCAAGTTCTCTTCTGTGCACCTCTAAACAGCTCTGGCTAAGCCCTTGTTAGGGTAATGGGAAACTCAACACAATGACTTAGTCTTCTGGTAGAGGGACACCAAACTCCCTTATTTTCTCCCCAGAACTTGAGGATGAGGTTGTAGAAAGGAATGCGAGGCTATTCTTGTGGAATTATTTGTTAGGCTCTTCTGCCTTGATGGTTTTCTCAGTCTTTTCAAAGTTCCTCCGAAAGAGGAGGGACTTTACTCGCCTGCTTCTTGCCTTCCCTTGTTGATATCCTTCCAGAGCCTGATTTAAGGACATTTGGATTTTCCTGACAGAACTTGATTTTGTGAAGCTGTTGGTTTCCTGGTAGGCCAGCAATACTCTGGAAGACTAATTTGTGTTCATGGTTCATCAAAAATTTAATAGATTATTATAATTATTTTTTTATTTAGTGGATAACTCTCTGATTTGTGTTATTTTGGTATCAGTAAGAGACAGCCTGACTGCTGGGCTGGGCTGTGATGTCAGGACTAGCTGTCAGTTCAATTTGTTTTGTATGTGCCATTGTTGCAGCAGGAGCAGGAGCTGCAGGTCCTCTGGTATTGGTTGATGCCAGGCTTCATTGCATTCTTGTTAGGGATGTCTTTGAGGGTTTCATTCAAGCGTTTTGTGAGCATGAAGCAAGAATTGACTCAATATATTCTGTGACTGTCTCACTTTTTTTTTTGGCCACTAGTCTAACTGTTGTTGGATACACTTTGGTGTGGTCCTTGGGCAGTAAATGGGCTACGGAAAAAAATGATGTTGTGTCTCAGGCTGTGTATTTCTGACTTGCAAAGTGTCTGTCTGACAGATGTATGTCTGAAGTGGCGGACTCTCCCGTTCCAGCTGAGCTCAGTGGAGAAGAACTACCCTGATAGCTGGGTGTGCTCCATGAACCCTGATCCTGAACAAGACAGGTAAGAATCACTTAGTCTTATGACTTTTCTGCAGGGTGCCTTAGCTGCACATTTGGAGCTTTTTTCTGGTCGTCTCTTCCTTGAAAACAGTTGGAGGGATTCTGTACCTTTAAGTTGTGCTCACAGGCTGTGAAAAGGCAGCAATGACGTGTATGGGGAGCTGAATGCTGGGTGGGCATTTGGGGTGTGCAGATTGCAGAGGACATCTTCAGCAAGTGACAGGTGATACCAACCTGGAGGAACAGCTGACAAACCAGGCGGTCATGGATCCATCCAGAGGGACCTGCAGGCTGGAGAAATGGGCCACCAGGAACCTCCTGAAGTTCAACCAGGAGAATGCAAAGTCCTGTCCCTGGGGAGGAACAACCCCAGCACTGGTGTGTTCTGTCCATCCCTGGGCTGAGCAGGCTCAGGGGGCTCTCATCAATGTATATAAACACGTAAAGGCAGGCTGCAAAGAGGGCAGCGCCTGGCTCTTCCTAATGGTGCCCAGTGGCAGGACCATACACCATGGGCACAAACCAGAATGCAGGAGTGTCCCTCTGCATGTCAGAAACACTTTTCTCTGCAAGGGTGACCAAATCCTGGCCCAGGTTGCTCAGGGAGGTTGTGCAGTCTCCATCCTTGGAGATATTCCAAGGGCTTCTGGCTCTAGGCTATTCCTAGGCTCCTGGCTTTGGATGGCCTTGCCTGAGCAGGGGTAGAACCAGAGGGACCCCAGAGCTGCCTCCAGCCTCAACCTCAAATCCGGATACTTTGTGATTTTTCTGCACTGGCACCAGAAATACTACTCTAGGCTTAGATCATGTTAATTTTGCCATGGGCAGAATAGACGGCAATTGGAGAACTGTCATGGTGCAGGCTGGGAGTGACTTGAGTTCAGGAGGACTTTGCAGTTGTCTTTATTGCTCCTACAGCGCCCACCCATCAGACACCAAACTGCAGCAACTCCACTGGTTTGGGGTGAGCCCAGGAGGGACATTTTGCATGCTTTAGCAGCACTATGATTCACTTTCCAGTGATGTGTTTTACAGTTATAAAATGTAGGTAGATGTGACAATAGGGCGATACAGAGTTCCCAGGCAGGTGCAAAGCAGAGCTCTTTATTACAAAAACCAAGCCTTTTTAAGCAGTTAGCCATTATCGGAATACATACCATTGAAACACAACGAACAATAATTCAACCAGTCACCATAAGCCACGAGGTGATCATGCGAAGATTATGTAACTTGTTTTTTCTACTTCTAAGTTAGCTGAGCTCGTTCCCAGAGACCTTTTTACTTAGCCAAAGTAACAGAAGTGAATCATGATTTTACAAGGGTAACAAGGCCTTCATTTTGCAAGGTTTTACCTATCTGCAACATCTCCCCCTTTCTTTGTCTTTTGTGCAAAGAATTTGTGTACCCGAGTGCCAAAACAGTCTGCACCTGTAAAGCCATTATCTTATGAAGACTGTTATCGATCATTTGCTGCACACAAGATAAGATACGTAGAATACAGACCACAATCAATATAAACCCATCAAAAACAACCATGTTGCTGACAAGGAGACCCACAGCATAGGAAAACCAAAATAGTGTCCAATGTCCCCAGAAAGAGAACTGCTTCTTCTGCACTTGGAAGTTACTGGCTACTGTTCCAAAGCTCATATGGCTGGAGCTCAGGGGCCATACTGTTTAGGCAGGAAAGAGTCCATTAGCTGGAAATGCTGACTTTACGTTACCCGAATGTCCTTCTCGGCTACAAGGGCTGGACGGTGATTAGATAATTTTCCCTCTCATGGGGCCTCATCTTCTCAGAGGCGATCGATGTTTGTCCAGTTGAGCAGGTGACCACTTTAGAGCTGTTGGCAATAAAACACATGCGTACCTTCTCCCCTAGGTTAGTAAACCAGCTGGGTCTTGCCTTTGCACACCCAATTGTCGATCCTTAATGTAAAACCTTTAGAAAYTGGTTCTGCACATGCAAATCTTCAGAGCAGTATCGCTCTGCCGGGGATCGAAATCGATGATCTGCCTGCAAAAACTTTAGTGTAAATAGTGCATTATGTAAATGTTTCCGAGGAGCCACATTCCCCCTTCTTTGTTTTTTTGGATAACATACGCGTCTCTCACTATGAACATGAAGGCACCATAAAAGTAAGACAATACTTGCAATAAAGCAAGAAGCTCACACCGAGCAGAAGTAAGCAAGGTGATACATGTAATCATTAGCACACGAGAGAAAGCACAGTAATTCAGAACAACACACCATCAATTGCCCAAATACTGTAGCATCACCCAGTGTCTGCAATAGCTGGCGAGCCCTGTCTCAGTGTGAGGACCTGAAGAATCTTCCTGGACAAGGCTTCCGGGGTACCTCGAAAGGGGATCCAGCTTTTAGAAGGCCAGATCAACAAGCCAAAGTGACTTGATTGCATTTTTAGACCAGAAACATCTGGGTCTGCTGGCATAAGTCCGACCAGGGAGGGCCAGGGCTTGGCCAAAGCCAAGGCCTTAGCTGGAAGGGCTTCCCTAACATATCCTACAGACAAACCTCTATCAGTGGCAGTTAGGAAAGTTTCTTGACAGCATATAGTCCTTGCAGATAACTACACCATGGTATGTAAAAGTCTGTACAGCAGCCAGCTTTGTCATTTATCTGTAGCTAAGCAGTCAATGGTACCTTGAACAAACTGCAAACAAACAAAAGAATGCGTATGTGTAACATCAAATAACTTTGTGGGGACAATACCCATTATGAAAGGTCAGTGAATTCATGTTATAACATTAACAACACAATCAGAATTGTTAATACACCAACAGTAACTGCTTCTAAAAAACCCAGAGTGTATTCTTCCACACATCTATGCATATATAACAATTAAGGCAAAATAAAAGCAAGAGAGAAAACACTAAACAGCTTGCAATTACTGATATCCATAACTTGGAATTGTTACTCGTTTTTCTGTGTCACCTGTAGAAGATTAAACAGCAAAGAGTGTTATAAATAATTATCTCAAGTGACCAATGTAGAACACTTACACCCATAGAATTATCAACGAAAAATAAGGATCTAAGAAACTGCATCGTCACGTTTTCACACAACTCATTATCTTATATTCTGAAATAATTGCTTACCAAGTCTCCATCGTAACTGCTTCAATTGGTTCCATCTTATCTCTATAACAAAAGAACTGTATCTTTCAAATTAAATGAGCATATTTCAACAGAACTTAAGCTTAATGTCACTCAAACTTAATGTCACTTAAACGTAACAGAAAGCAACCTAACAGAGTTTAAGCATAATCTCACTGAAACTGAACAGAAAGTAATCTTAATAAACTGAACAGAACATAAAGTAACATAACTTAAACCCAATATCACTTAAATTTAGCAACACTTAAACTGAACAGGATGTAAAGTTAACATCATTTAGACTTTGTGGAACTTAAACTTAACAGAACCCAGAATTAACATCTTTTAACAAAACTGAGGTCAGAATTGAGAGTGTTCCTTTAAAAGTCCCRGATACAACAGAATTTAAGTCATCTTGGTTTCATTGGTACAAGAAAGCCACTGAAAATTTGTCATACAACAGTTAAACATCAATGAACAATATGCAAGCAAACAACTGATTAGTAAACGAGATAGCAGCAACATGGATTTGCTGGAGAGATTATAAAAGTGTGGCAAATACGCTGTGATTTTATATAATTTAGTTGTGAAAATAGCTCACAGTAACTGCAAACATAATTGAAAAACATCYATTCACAGTCAGAATTTTTCTAGTATAAGCACAGTTTTGCATAATTTTCCAAATTGCAGCTGTACTCCAAAAACGACAACATTGCATGCCTTGGCAAATTACATTTAAAACTAGATCAGGTAAGACTGCTTTCCCGTAATTGTCAATACAATAGATTTGACCTTAGACTATTAAAGCTAATAGGATACAAATATTCTAAGGATAAAGCATCAAGGGCCTAGTTATATAATACTGCGATAAGTTTTGCATATGTAACTCTTTTAGGCCAGTGGATGTATAAGACCGATGTGTATATAGAAAGAGCTACAAAGTCATGGTTTCAGATGATTTTGAGGGGTGTGGTAATGTTTGTTCCACCTGTGATCTAGCAATGTACTTATACTGTTCTGATATCAAGCTCAATTTCAATTCATAAGTGGCAAGGAAGAATACCTATTTTAATCCTGAATAGCTCTATATACTCAAAATGCTGTCACGTGTCTTTGTGGCAAAAGAATCACAAAAAAAACTACAGGCAAAGCTAGCACAATCCTGCCTGCTTTCCACAGTGGAAAGTCGTAAGCTAATTATATATAAACCTTGAACAGTTTTTGCAGATAACAGTAATGAGGAAAGGAGCAAAGAAATGCCACAATTGATTGGGCAGCTAAGCCTGCCACGGGCCTCACCTGGCTAAGTGAGCCAAGTTATTGTCATCAATCATGCAATGCTTTGACATCCAGGCTTCAAAGTTAATTGCTGTGTTTCACATTTTGTTCCATTAGTATCTATGCTCTACATTTCTAAGGAGAGGCCTACAGCATTTTTCCAAGGGACTACAATATCTTTCAAATACGAAACTTCCCATTTGCAAACTAAAATGTTACCTACCTAGCAAGGAACGATGCTTCTGAAGGTTCTGAGATATTTTCCCAGGTATACAAGCTGCTAATTTCTGTGGTAGCAGCCAACACCATTATAAGTGAGCAAAGAATCAGTATTAAGTCAGCCTAATCAGACCTCCAAATCAGAATCTTTGAAAGGGCAGCCCATAGCTCACACGAAAAGTCTCACCAACCATGCAGTACACCGGCACGTTTACTGAAAAATTCACTCTTGCCAAGCAGTACTAAGAGAGAATCACAGACGATGTCATTTGCCTGGAGAAATGCATTACATTCACAGAGATAACTCCAAATCTCTCCAATAAATAAACCTATCAGAATTCACAGCTCACTGAAAATACAAAGTTAATTTAAGCAATCAAAAATGCCTTAAATATCGGAAAGATAGTCCATGTGCATTCCAGGTCTTGAGTACACACACCGTCACCTGTTAGCTGAATGACAAACACAGGAGGTCGCATTTGTTGTAAAGTACACTGAAATATCTCCGTATTTTAACATTGACTCTTGGCATTTTTGATGGCAAGGAATGCATCAGCAATCCTCGTGAGTCCCGAGTCAGGATGGCTATCCATAGTCAGCTGCGTCTGGGCAAACAGGGGTCGGCAGGGCTGGCCCGGGTGGGGGGTGCTTAAAGAGGCCGAGGGCAGGCGGGCCGCTGCTAGTGAAGCAGCAGCTGGGTGGGGCCGGCGTCGCAGCCGCGAAGGAACCGCTGCCGGGAGAGCTGGCAGCGCAGAAAGCATTTACGGGGGAGAGGCCGCGGCCAGAGAAGCGCGCTGCAGGGCAGCTGCTACGAGGGGGGCTGAGGAGGAAAGCCATGCTCTGAAGGGGGGGGCCTACTCTGAGGGGGAGCAGCTTGCTCTGAGGGGGGGGCCTTGCTCTGAGGGGGGCCGTTGCCCGGGGGGTGCACCAAAGGGGACTGGGGCCGCCGAAAGGAGCGGTGGGCAGCGGGGGGGCCGGGGGCGCCAAGACTACTGGGGCCGCCGAAAGGAGCGGTGGGCAGCCGGGGGGGCATTGCTAGTGCCCGTAACGTCACACGTGTTGTAAGTTCGTTAGTCCAAATGGAGGATCGATCCTTTCCCTGGATCCAGTTCTTGGAACCCTGCCCAGGTTCGTTATGGGTAGCTATTCTAGCAGTCCCTGACACAGGTATGCATGCTTTTAATATCAAAGCGTCTCTCATGTAGAAGACAGTTAGAGTTCTCTAACTCATAATAAAAGTCTCTCCAATGTGGAGGATGTTTTTGCAATATCCTTAAGGTGGACTGATGCTACCAGGACACCCACCGGCGTCTGGCATACTCACGGTCCCGTGGTTCTTTGTCCAGCGAATACCAGTGACCTGACCTTGTAGGCTGTGCTGGCATTTTGCTCTCCGTCAGATTGTAGTTTGCAGATAAAAGTCCTCTGTTGTAGCATGGCCTGGGCTCTGCTTTCTGCCTGCAGCGCAGGGGTCCAGAATCGTAGGGACCGCTTGGCTGGGTCGCAGTGCATTTCTTCATTGGAATCTGATGTCCCATTGTTCTGTGTCCGTGAGGCTTCCTGCCTGGAGGCAGTCCAAGCCTTCACAGTGATGCGATGTTCCAATGTCCCTGTTAGGGCACCAGATGTGACAATAGGGCGGCAGAATGTTCCCGGCAGGTGCAAAGGAGAGCTCCTTATTACAAAAACCAAGCCTTTTTAAGCAGTTAGCCATTATCGGAATACATACCATTGAAACACAACAAATAATAATTCAACCGGTCACCGGAAGCACGAGGTGATCACGCAAAGATTATGTAACTTGTTTTTTCTACTTCTAAGTTAGCTGAGCTCATTTCCAGAGACCTTTTTACTTAGCCGAAGTAACAGAAGTGAACCATGATTTTACAAGGGTAACAAGGCCTTCATTTTGCAAGGTTTTACCTACCTGCAACAGGTAGAATCTAGTCATTTATTTGCGCAAGAAAAATAATTGCTCTAGGCTACTTCTCTGTGGAGAGCAACACTGCTGGAAGCCAATTCTTGTCAGTATTGTGTAAGGAAGGGAAGCTGCTCCACAGTAACTCAGGTGCCTTGGCTCAGGGCTTAAAGACAAATGGGATGAATTCAAGTGGTAGCTTTTAGTTGGAATAAAAATTTTAATATCTGTGACTGAAAATGCTACAGAATGTTGATGCTATTTGCAAGTATTGATTTTCTGGCTTCTTCCTTTTGGTACCTCCCACTGCAAGAATACCTGTGCTAACTTCCCTGTTGCTCCATGTGTCTGTGTCATGGTGTAGAGCTCTGAGGATTGTGGCAGTGCTGAGCATGTTACTGGACAAAATGCTGGGGCAAGGGCTGAGCCTGGAACCTAAGAAGGGGGCTGCCACACCTGCAGCCCTTCAGGTGGAAGCAGTAGCAGGGCTGGGAAGATGTTGCTGGTAGACACACACAAACACAGACCGTATATGTACACACTTCCAGCCGCACAGATAGCACAGGTGGGTATGTGCAGCAGTCACACAGACTGCACCAGCAGCCTCATCCTTTTCCCTCTTGGCTGGTCAGGATGAAGGGCCAATACTCATGTCCACACCTGCCGTCCAGATCCCATGCCTCTGGTTGCTTGCACTGGGATAGATGGGCCCTGAGGCCTGCAATCCCAGGGGTTGAGGTGTACAGACCTCCTTCTGTAGTTACACATAACACACACACACTACAGACCTCCCAGTGTCTCACACTAGGCACCTCTTCATCCCGATTTGATCTGGATTCTTGCTCTTCCCAGGTGCTTCCTGCCTAGAGACACCCACAGCTCTGCCTACACCCTATACCCATCTCCATCAGCTGGGTAGGACTCACCTATCCCTCCAGTAATCAGCTCCTGCGGGTCACCCTTAGACATCCCCTCCCCTGCTCCCGGATCACCTCCTGGCTGGCTCCTCTGGCCTGATGTTTGCTATGGCTCAATGTTCGTTCACACGCCTGTAGTCACAGCAGCTGGTGGCACTCAGACACATGGGCCACTGTGACCAGTAGTCCCACTCCAGCTGCTGGCACTTCCACCCCAGTACACAGGTGCCCACACAGAATCCAGCCCCTTACCTAGGAAAAGGGGAGACATGGAGGTTAGTACACAAAGATGTACTGACCAGCCGATGCTTTATGTAGAACTGACCTTTGTTATAGCCTATTTTTCCCATGTTTGTTCTTCCCCAAATCATCTCAGTTCCTTCCTTCACCTGCTTTTGGCTCCTCCCCTTGGTCCAAAAGATGTTTCAGAGGGCTGCCCCCAGTGACCAGACACCAGGGCTGAGGCTGTTGTGGGACAGTCCTGGCAGGAGCCCAAACGGAATTTCTGTTCCTCTGAACAGATTTGCATTCCCCAATTCCTGAAAAGCCCAATTCACATTCCCTGAGCTGCTGTTGGGCCTCTGGGCATGTGGAAATGGGCCCTAGATGGGATGGTAGCTCCTGGGATGGCCTGAGGGTAGCCATGGAGGGGTGTTATTCAGGTCCCCATACCTGCTGTTGTATCTGTGCTTTTCTGTCTGTCTGCACATGGGGTCTTTATTGTATCACCTACCAGGAACTTGATTCACTGATGAAAGAATTTTAATTTTTTATTTGCAATACCTTGAAAATTGGGGGTGGGTGGGAGTGAGTGGCTGCATTTCATGTGAGAACATGTTGGGATGTTGTTTGGAGTGAGTCTGAGTGCCTCTGCAGTGAATGCTGTGCCATCCTACATCTCCCATGCAGGGAGCTGGGAAAGGGCAGGTGAGGCACTTAGCACTGGTGATCCAAACTTGTGGTCATTTCAGCTTCAAAAGGGATCTTAGGAGTCTTACTCTGGAAGAATAAATAACTCCAGAACATTTTTTTGATTAAGTAGGCTTACATGTGCTTTCCAGCAGCAAGTGCAGTTGTTTCCTTTACATGAAGCAGAAGTTGCTCCAGCATTCCTCTGGCTTTTGGCTGGGGCCAGTTCCAAGTGCTGCACTGCCTGACTTTTCCTGCTGTGTCCTTGTGCAAAGAGTTTGGACACCTTCACTTCTCTGTTCTGACCATTCCAGGTAGTTGTAGTGTTTGAGGGATGACAGGATTTGAGAAACACATTGGTGGGGTCCTCAAACCTGTGTACTGTGGGGCTCTGTGCAGAGTCTCATCCATCCAAATTGGAAATGAGACAATGTCAGAGCTGGTATTGAGACTCTCCTGGCATCAGAGATCACATGGTGGTTTTGGCTGCCTTGGCAACTGTTGGCACTGAGCTGTTCTCCACCTTTCTGGTTTGTCTGCCTATGCTTCAGTGGCTGGTCATGGCATGTTGTTCCAGATCATGGGAGCTGAATGGCCTTCTTGGTCTCTGCCATGTGAAACAGTCACCCCTTCCAGTGCCACAGTCTGTGTTGAACTCAGCACTAGGTGCCACCATCTCTCACTTTGTCACAGAGAAGGAAGTGTGTGTGTGTTTCACACTGTGAAATAGTGTCAGGCTTGCTTGCCTCTGTTCTGCTACCTGACATCCAGTTGGATCCTAAATGTCATTTGAACAGGTGGCTGAAGCACCAACTGAAAATGATTCTGTGTCTCAAAGCTGCTTTAGCACTGCCAGAGTCTTGGTCCTGAGTTCCAGGCCATTCTGACTACCAAGATAATTCCTTAATTCTGATTTGCTGCCTCCAGTGGTGCAATCTCTGGGTTTGGATGCCATGATGTCGTGGGTTTGCCTAACACATGAGTAGTCTGAATTTTTCCTGTTGTAGAACTCATGGTGTTTTCATTCTTTACTGTTGTTTTCGGGTTCGAATAAACACACGGACACAGCTGTCAGGGTTCTCTAACAGGCAGAGGCCAAAAAGGGAGGAAGCAGAGAGAGAGCCGGCCTCTGCCCTAACTTTATTTATATGTTTTCAGAAACCACCGTGGATTGGAGGATAGGAATGCCACCTCCTGCTGTCCACTGGTTAGCAATATTGTCTATCACATAGGTTAGGAATTCATAACAATCTTTGCCGTTAGGTCAACAATTCGTGTTTACACAAAAGTGCGTGAGAAACTATTTCGCTGAACCAAAACCACTGCACATCTGAAGAACTGCAAAATGCAGGGCCACACTTTACTGTGCTGTCAGACACAGCCTGGCAATGCTTCTAGCCTTTCCATGAGCTGGAAGACACATTTCTCTGCTGGGAAACCTGTGTATGGTGCCACTTGTTCAGCTTTACCTTTGGGAACTACAGTTTGGTGTCAGGCAGTCATTTTGCAGTGATGACACATACTTCCTTAGCTAAGGAAGTAACCACTCCATGGAAAACACCCCAGCAGTACTTCAGCTGGGAAGAGGCTGATGGAGGAACTGCTGCTTGTGCTCCTTCCCACTCACAAAGCTGATCAGTGTGTAGCTGGTAGACAGAGATCTTGATAAAATCATCTCTCCTCAGCTTCTTGGAGCTTTGAGTGTTCTACAGCAATAGCAGGATCCTCCCTTCACTAATAAGACTCACACCTGCAGGTTACCAGCTTGGCTCCAATACAGTGTGGGATCTGCTGGATCTCGTGTTGTACAAAGGCCATCTGCTCCTTTTCTGGCTCAAACCATTCTTCCATGACTTTACCCCAGCAAAGCTGATCCTGGTTTGTCTTTCCATGACTCCATTTGGTGACAGGAAATGAGCCTGGGCTCAGTCCCCTCTTCCTCCTCTAGCAGTGCTCCTGAGGGCCAGCTGTTCAGCCAGTGCTTTGAATGTGATGCCAATCCGTTTGAGAGAGTATTTCCTACCTGTGTTTTCCTCCTCTCTCAAGGACTCTTCCAAGATTCTGCACCTGAGAGGACCTGAGGGAGTAGGTTACTCACCACTGTTGTGCTGAACAGGATGGGAAAAGCAAGTAGCTACAGGATATTGCAAAGGAAGCTGTGTGGCCTTGGGTGGCAAAGCAAAAGGCATCTGAGGCTGGAAGGCTTGTGGTAACAACATCTTAGTCATGGGTTAGTGGTACTGTGCTTTCCTTTCTGAAGGGAAATGAAGTTTGTAAAAAGAGGAAGCGATATGAAGACATAAGGAAAATTGCTGAAAAAGTCTGGAGTACAGATGCAGTACAGAAACTATTGCAGTTGTTCCTGGTCTCTGAATTGGTGATTCCCAGCATAAATGCCTTTTTATTAACAACTATGCTTTCACTCCTTAATTCATATGTTTCCCAAGATGAAAACCACTGCTTTTGAGATTGTGGCTACTGCAGAAAGGCAAGTGGCTTTCCTGCTCATTTGGGATGGGATGTTGGGATAATCCTGCATGAGACGACCCAGGTTCTGCTGTCCTTGCTGAGGTTGTCTTGCATTCATTCCCTTCATGCTAGATGTGAAGCTGCAGAGCAGAAGCAGAAGGTACCACTGGGAACTCTAAAAAAAGACTTGAAATCACATGAGGAAAAGCAGAAACAACTGACAGAGAAAATCCGCCAGCAGCAGGAAAAGCTGGAAGCTCTGCAGGTGAGTCTGGAGGTCTTCAGCTAAGCAGAGCAGGTTTGATGGACCTCCTCGTGCAAAGGGCTGCTGCGGAGTCTGAAACCACCTATGCACCTTCATGGGGCTGGGGCCGTTCTAGCAACAGAAACTGACCATCTCAGCTTGCATTTCATTTTCTGTTGGGAAAGTGGGAATGACGGCTGAAAGGATGTCTCTTGAAGGACATAGAACACACTTTCTTATAATTGTTGTTTTCAGCCTGGAAAACTGCTGGGATGGGTTCAGGCAGCCCCTGACAGCTTGTAAAGATGACCTTTCTGATGGTTTTTTTTGATAGAAAACCACTCCATTTCGATCTCAGGCTGACTTAAAGAAACTGCCTCTGGAAGTGACCACACGGCCTTCAAGGGAGGTAAATGGGATCCTGCTGTAGGCTTTTACTCTTTTGTGCTTCCTTAGCTGCTCTGAACAGCAGTTTCCCACTTTGCTACCCTTCCTCTCTCTGTACCCTCCTTTGTTTCAGCACACCCGACCTCAGCGCCCACGATCTCCTCCTTTGCCTGATGTAATCAAGAATGCTCCCAGCAGACCACCAGGATCATCACCTCCTCCCAAGTCCAGCAGTCAGCTGAAAAAGAGCTCTTCAGATCGTCCAAATACCAGCTCTCCTAAGCTGGCCAGCATGCTCTTCAAGGAGGAGGCCAGCACTTCCAGGACACACCATCACACTGCGACAGCTGGGAAGTCTAACAGCACTTCAAAAACTCTTGCCAAAGCAGGTACCAACATGAAGTCCCTCTCTGGCCTGCAGAGCCCCAAAAGCCCACGTGAGACACCCAGTCCAAAAGCTGCCAAGGTGCCAGCAGTAAAGAAATCTGCTTCTGGCAAATGTTCACAGGTAAGAATCAATGGGATGAAACCCCTCAGCTCTTCACCTACTGTCCTGCTAAGCCTATCTGCTCTGTCTTGTGGTATGTGCACTGTAGGCCCTGCAGAGGACGAGAGAACTTTTACTTTACTCTTGGATTAGGGTGCCATTTACACACCTCGAGAAGACTTGTTTCATCTCTTTCCTGTTAGAGCAGATTGTTTCTCCAGAAGAAAAAAGAATGTGGAGTGGTGGGACAAGCATTTGCATGATCATGTAGCATGATCTCCAAAACCTTCCATAAAAGCTAATTAACTACCAGATTAAATACTGGATGTTGGGTTTGGTTTTTTTTTTTTTACTTGGCTGAAAGAAGGTTTTGGTTGGTAGCAGGCTGGAATTAATAGCTAGAGCTTGTTTGTTTCCTTCAGGCCTCCAGCACTCGAAAGAGGGCCTTGAACATCCCAGAGGATGGGTCTGAGGAGGAGGGGGAGCACAAAAAGGAGAGGACAAAACGAGGAAAATTTTTGGCAATGAAAGAAGAGAAGGATTCCAATGAGGTGGTGGTGGAGGTGAGAGTATGCTGGTTTCCCCAGCAGAAGGTATTTATCAGGTGTTTATAATCTTGATGGGAGGTGACTAATATGACCTCTCTGCTTCCAGCTCACAGACAGTGCTGGAGAGGAAGAGTTGTTGGAACTGAAGAAAGCACAGAAAGGTGAGAAATGAGCCCTTGGGCTGCCACCAGTATCTGACATAGAAAAGAACTGTTGCACCAGTTAAATGTGTGATTTCATTAATGAGATTTTTAAATAAGAAATAGTGTAAATTTGAATCCCAAACCCCAAGATGACTCTAACTTGCATGAAACTTTTTGGCTGGGAACCCTTTGATTAGACCAGAGGCAACTGTGACGTGGGAAGATCTGTGATGGAGGGCTGCGTCATATTGACAGGTGTGGGGCTGAGCTGCAGGGTGTAGCTGATGGCGTGTTCACCCTTCCTGAGTGGATCATGGAGCCATGCTAGCTGGGAAATCCTCAGGACTGTATCTACATCTGCTGCACTGCTGTAAGAGGGGATGGGAGACCCCAGGAAAGGTGATGGCCAGGGTGGTACTGCTCCATCTGCCAGAGCAGGGCATCTCTTCAGCATGGTTCCAAGCAGCTGTCTGGAAAGTGACCCACTAGGGATGTGTGGCAAATTGTCCTAGAGGCTGTCATGAGCCTGGAAAGCCCATGTCGAAGAGCCTGGAGTACAGGAGAAACCTGTCTGGAATTGCCAGCTCATTTCCATACATCTTAATGTTTCTCAGCAGGGGCTGACCCGTATGCCCAGCATGTTTTGATGGTGTCTGTACTGTTTGAAGGCATTGTCACAAGTTCAGGTGTGCTCCCTGCTGAGGTGCCTGAATCTCTACAGCTCCTGTAGAATGTGCTTTCCAGCAGCCGAATGTTTGTGAACACCTTTGCTTCCTCCTCACAGATAAGGGGCTGCACGTGGAGGTGCGTGTGAACAAGGAGTGGTTCACCGGCCGTGTCACAGCTGTGGAAAGGGGCAGGCACACAATCCGGTGGAAGGTGAAGTTTGATTATGTCCCTACAGACACCACGCCAAGGGATCGCTGGTAACATACTGAAATTTGGAGGCTTGTTTTGTTTTGGGGAGGAAGGGCCTGTTTTATTGCCATAGATACTGAAGACAAATATGCTGCTGTCATGTCAGGGAGCATGTGAGCTCAGGACTGTCGAGGGCTTCATAAGGAATGGGCATGACAGACTCCATCAGTCTGTCACTCTGATGCCTGCCCTGAAGGCAGCTGTTGTGTGTCTAGAGATCTGAGTGACACTTGGGTACAGGTTCTGATGAAACTGTTAACTGTGTTTCAGGTATGTCCAGTGTAGAAAAAGACTCCTGACATTCCCTTAATACTTTTTCTCAGGGTAGAGAAGGGCAGTGAGGATGTAAGGCTTATGAAGCCTCCCTCTCCTGAGTACCAGGCTCCAGACACACAACAGGAAGAGGAGGTGGTCCTGGCTGAACCTTCTACCTCGGATTGCATCAGAATTGAGCCTGACACCACTGGTCCCAGCAGCAGCCAGGAAACAGTCGACTTACTAGTCCAGATCCTTCGGTGGGTTCATTGCAGTCCTTGTGAGCTCTGCAGTCTGATTGCTTCAGTCTGTTAACCTCTCAGCTCTGGCTTTGTGTTTTGTTTTCCTGCACAGGAATTGTTTGCGCTACTTCTTGCCTCCCAATTTTCCGATCTCCAAGAACGAGCTGAGTTCCATGAGCTCAGAAGGGTTATTGGCGTTTCCCTTGGTGAGTTCAGTACTTCTAGAAAAGTAAGTTTGTGTATTTTCCCCACACATATTCCATTCTTATGGGAAATGTGCATCCTTTTGAATCAAGAGTGTACTCTTGAAAAGGTAATTTGGGATCCTTGGCAGACTAACATAGATGAGGAAAAGAATGAGTTCTCTGAGAGATGGCCTTGAGTCTTGTAACAGTTTTCTGTTGTTTTCTAATTACCATGCATCTGTGTGGGAATGCTGTTGGCTGCTATCATAAATTCTTACCCATTGCTGTTAAACTTTTAAAAAAGTGAGGCCAGGTTAGAGGTTTGTAGAAGCAGGATGTAGATATATCTGTTTGTTTTGCTCCCAGCCTTATAACTTAGGTGGATGCAATGTTAAAAATGACGACAAATAACTATCCCCAGATTCACAGAATATTGTGAGTTGGAAGGAACCCACAAGGATCATCGAGTCCAACTCTAAAGTAAATGGCCCATACAGGGATTGAACCCACAATGTTCACTTTAGTGGGAGAGAACATGGAAGCCAACCCCCTTCCCACTTCTCCAGGGGAGCAGGTTGACTGCCAGCGAGTCAGCTGCCCACCTCAAGACTTTTGGGTGGCCTCTGTTTATTTGAGCACAGAACAGGTGGGGCTGAGCTTTCACCAGTGTCTTCCACCAGCAGGCTGGTACTGGGAGGTCCAGTGCTGGCTGGAATGCAGGGCAAGGCCTCTGACTTTTCCCTTCTCCAACATACCACCAAGAGAGACCTTTCCAGGAGGCACCTGTACATGACAAAGCCACCTGCAGATGACCACATGACCAAAGCCAGTGCTGTTTGGTACTCCCACACTCACAGTGTATGTATTGGCAGTCTCTCTCCTGTCTCCTTCCCTCCTGTTAACTCAGGCATATGCTGGCATTTGCTGGAGTTACCACTCCCACTCCTTCCGCAGGAAACTTTGTGTCTTGTGTTTTTGGTGAGTGTGGCTGTTCTACCTTGCAGTGAGGGGCTGTGTTGTCTGGATGATCTGTACCAAGGACCCTCACAGTGTACAGGGGATGTCAGGCCTTGCCTGCAGCATACCTGTGGGTTCAGGCTTTTTAATACACACTGCACCCTTAATCTAAATTCAAGCAGCTTTGGGGGCAGTTCTGGTATCAGAAGAATGTGGAAACCCATGTGAGTTTCGTGCTGGCTGCAATAGTCAAATCAGATATAAATATGAGCATGGGCAGGGTGTGCAGGGGCACACTGTGGGGAGGATTTGATCACGGGGCCAGGAATTTGGATCTTCTAAAAGCCTGTGAATGCTCATGATTTTGTGATGCTCGGTGCTTTCTCTTAATGTGTCATCTGTTGTGTTTTGTCTGCGACAGAAAGAATATTTTAAGCAGTATGAGGTGGGTCTGCAGAACCTGTGCAATTCGTATCAGACACGTGCTGATGCCCGGGCCAAAGCCTGTGAGGAAAACCTCCAGAACTCAGAGAGGAAGCTGAGAGAAACGGAGGAGAAACTGCAGAAACTGAGGACTAACATCATGGCCCTTCTGCAGAAAGTGCAGGAGGTGGGTGAGGAAGAGCAGCGAACCCTGAGCTGCCTCAGAGTAGCCACTTGGCCCAGCCCCTCTGGGCATTATAAGTGTTTCAGTCCAGCATCTCACTGGGCTTCCTCCAGCTTTTCCTCAACTGGGAACATCTTGGGCTGTCACTGCCCACCCTTGGGATATAGGCCCTGGAGGTCCTGACGTGTGTTAATTCTCACAGAATGATTGCTCATGGCATGTACGTAGTGCACAGGTTCTGTTTGTTCTCTGCATTCTGCTGTAGAACATGAGGCTGCAGGAGAATTTCCCCAGGCATAGGCAGTGCTCAGCAGGGAATTTTTGCCCCATTCTTGCACAGAATCTGAACTCCACGTATTAAAATGCAAACCTTTAAACAAATAATATAAAAACATCTTGTGATTAAATTAATATATTAGTTATACTATTAAATTAAAATAGAAAGTATATATTTAATTGAAACATTTAAATAAATAAACTTTAAATTAAAAAACTACTTTAATAAAATTAAGATCAATCAATGGAAAGGCTACTGAAAGCATCTGGAAGTAGTTGCTGTTAAATCTAAAAAAACCCCAACCAAACCTACCAACACCCAGATCAGTACAGTAAATCCATCACTTGAGTGCATGTCATTTGAGCATCAGGTGCTGATGGGTTTCCAGGTATTGTCTTTCGGATGCTGACAGGGAAAGCTGGGGCTGCTATCACTGCAGCTGTCAGCAGCTAGAGAGTGCTGGAGGTTGGGGCATAGAGGCTGAGCAGGCCGGATATCACAGAGGATGCTGAGCTGCTCTGGCTCCTCTTTTCTTGCACTGTTCTACAAGATTCGCTTCTCATCGATATTTCYTGTTGCTTTGGTTTTAGGACATTGATATTAATACAGATGATGAACTGGATGCATATATTGAGGACTTGATCATGAAAGGAGACTGAGCAGCTCCAGTAGGAGTCCTGGAGAAGTGCAGAGGAGCTGGCTGCTGCGATGCGAGATGTGGACTTCTGCGGGGGTGGACTGGGAGAGCTGATGGAGGAGAGAGAGTTTTTTAGGCAGTGCTCATGTTGGTGTACAACTTGTTTCTGTGACCGTACAGGAAAAACATCCGTGCTGTTGGCAGGAAAATTTTTAACATTGTAGTTCTCTGAATATCTTCCTTTTGTTTATAAATATTTATTTTTAAAAGAAATGGGAACTGTGCCTGATACGATGGGTGTTTTTAGTGATGTAAAAGTGTGAGTACACTTTTTCAATCTGGGCTATATTCATATGCTAAACCTGGGAGCCTGGAGCACCCCGCTTAGCAGGTTGTCTCCAGTAAGAACCTGGCAGCAACTGAAAAATAAGCCTAGATTTCTGGCAGAGGAGGTCAGGACTTTGTCATGGAAGATACTGAACTTGGGCTAGAGAAAGCCAAGCCATGAATTTGCTTAGCTATATAAGCTATAGAAAGCTATAGAAAGGAGAAGTCCCTGTATGAGTGTGAGTGGAGGGGATGGAACCTCGGTGGATCTGGGGGATTTGGCACTGGCACGTGCGGTGAGCTTCCAGAACAGGAGGTCACTGTAAGTAGGTGGAACTGCCACCATGGTAAGAACCAAGAGGCTGAGGGTCCTTCTAGAAGAGGATGGCCTCCTGGACTGCTCACAGTGGGCTGTGAGCATCAGAGGGAAAACGCTGGAGTTCGGGTTGTCTGMTTGCAGTCACTTTATCACTCACTGCTGCTGCCGTTTCTTTGAGACATAATTACAGCGTCAGAAGAACTCCTCGACCACCTGACAATAAAGCGACCCCTGTTCTATTGTCACCCCCTCAGGTTTGTGTTGCTTTGATCAATTTGCTCTTCCAGGTAATTTTATTATTAGACAGTGCTGGAATTTGGAGCCTTCGAAGCCCTACACCACTGATTGGCATCTGGCCCCGTGCCTGCAGCAAGGAAAACACCTGTCCATTATCCTTCAGCTGCAGCCAGCTCCTAGTAGGCCCCTTGTGGCCAAGGGGACTTGGTCTGAATTTGCCGGTTGGCCAGCAGCATCTCAGGCCTGCTAGGACAAGTGCCTGTGAACTCATGCTCAGAAACTGGAGTCCCCTGCAGGCCAGGAGGTTTGGAGAAACATGGTGTGAGTGAGAGGTACCCACCATCAGGGAGATCAGGTGGAATGGACCCTTGGGGTTCRCTTGACACCTGGATATGTAATAGATGTTTTGCAGAAAACCCTTCCAAATTAAACATCTGTTGTACAGAAAATCTTTAGCACTAATTGTTTATGGTCTTGAAGAACTCCTGAGTTCTACATGCTGCAGGAGAGGGGGAAGGCTCATTACCTGAATTCCAAGTGCTTGTCACAGCATACAGTGAGACTGACTGCTTCCATCCAGAATTTGGGCCTGACATCCTACAGTGAATGAAAGTAAGGAGTATCCCCACATCCTCATACACCTTCCTGCACAGAGAGGCAGTGTTCCTTAAACAGAGAAGCAGGCTCCACCGGTCTCCGTTTCTTCACATATACTGGAGGCTTGTTAGTTGTGATGACACACTGCTATTTCTGATGAAAATAATCTGGAGAAGCTGTGGGTTTTTTAAGGTGAAAGAAGAAATCTTTGTCCTTCCCAGGAGCCAGCAGACATTCTAGAGAACCAGATTTTGTTATATTGCAGTTCAGAGCTGCTGCACACAGGCTTTAATCCCTGACATCCAGAGGACACAAGTGTGGGGCTAACAGCTCTTACACAGTTCTTGAGCTTCCTGGCACCGTTCAATTCCCTACTTCTCTCATGTTAGGAAAGTGCTGCTGTTTTGGGGGTTTTTCCCCCTCTGTTTTGTGGAACTTCTCATTTCCAGTTTTAACTCTTGTTTTTTAATGCATTTCATTTTTTTGATCTTGTACTAAGTTTTTTTTGCTAGGAAAATCAACCCAAGAACTTTTAAGTGCCAATAAAAGAAGTTTTTCATTCTCAAACCCTTTCAGGCAATCCTCTTCAGCTACTTTTTTCTTCTTCTTGATTTTGTTTTTGTAAATTTCTTAAGCATATCTATGTGTAACTTCAGGTTTTAGTAACACCTCTAAAACCCATAGGCTCAGAATGCCTCCAGAGGGGATCGAAGCTGCTGGCTCCGAGCGGGGTACACTCCAAAGCTGTATCGAGTGGCTTAGGACCTCTTGCTGTTGAGCACTTAAAATCAGGGGTGGAGGTTTCCCCACAGCTCTGCACCACACACCTCTCCCATGGGTGTTCTTCCCTGGTATCACACAGGGATGTCCCGGTCACATCTCTAAGGCTGTTCCAGCTGCCATCAAGAACCTGTCCCCTGCTGTAGCCCTGCCATGACACCTCCATGCTGCAGTAAAGCCTGTTGATGCCCTGGCTGTTCCCTAAGTCTTCCTCTCCACTTTCAGCTGTTTCTTACAGCAGAAATACTAAGAAGGACACGAGTTTCATTTTGCACAACATCCCCTCCCCCTCTCTAGGACCCAGCTTAATCCCTTYTTTACACATTCCATTTTGGAAATTCCTCTCAGCTGTCAGCTGGGTGCTTGATGCCAGCTCACTTCTGCTGGTGAGGCTGCTCACTGGTGTAGTTAATAAAGAGGCAGGAAAGTGCCTTTCTTTAACATGAATGCATGGGACTTGTGATAATTTTTTCAAGCCAGCTTTGCCTCAGTGCCTCACCTGCTGTAGTTCACAAGCCTCGGGGGCTCCTGACAGCAGGACCATGGTTATCCTTGCTACTTCCCTTGCTGAAGTGCCACCCCAGAATCTGAGGGCTCTGTCAGCGATCCTCCACCTCACACAGATTTGCCCAGTTTGTCCTGCAGAGTGAGATAAGGGTTTCCAAGCTCATGGCAGTTGATCCCTCTGCTGGTGTGCAGGATGTGGTCCTGCCTGCACACCTCCACAGGCCATGTACTGCTGCTGTTGAGGAAGTGTAGGCTTGAAATTCCATGTCACCAGCATCAGATCTGGGGTTTGATTTTATGGCGACAGGACCAACCTTTCTTTTTATTTTTTTTGCAAGTCTTTCTGCAGCCCATAGCAGAGACTGGCTGGGCTTTGGAGTGCTGCCTTTCAGCCACCTCACAGGGTTGTGGGGAGCACATAGCCTCCTCTCCTGCTGCTGTCTTACCCAAAAGCCATGGCAATCTTCTCTGCCCAGAGAGTCTTTCTGATTTTCAGGCCCCAGGGAGTCTTGATCTACTTGGGCAAGTACCTTGAAATTTTGAACTCCCTCTTAGCAGCACCCGACCTAAAATGGCCGTGTCTACTGTGTGGGATGGGAGCAGACAGACAACTCCTGAATGATCCTGGTGTTCCCTTTCCTATCAGCAAAGCTGAGGAAAGCTSCCTCCAAGCCTCCTTGAAGCCTGCTGTCCTGGTTCCAACCAGGACAGGGTTAATTTTTGCAGTAGCCAGGAGTTGGCATGGCAAGGACCTGGAGGTTATTCTGTACCACCTCACATCATGTGCAGAGAGTGGGGGGGAAGGGGCCCCTTCTGGTGGCATAGTGTGAAGCAAGTTATCCGGGGAACATCAGATTCCACATGGTGAGCACTTGCACGTGAATCGTTCCCATCTTGTACACTGTTCTCAGGATTGTTTCTGTTACTGTTGGCTTTCTTATTTCATTTGTTGTCTCCAGTAAGTTGTTCTTGATTTGTGATATTTGCCTTTTGTTCCTCCAATTCTCCTTTCCATCCTCCTGCAAGGGGAAGGGGAGTGAACGAGCAGCGCGTTGTTTGGAGTGTTTCAGTGGGAACACTAAATCGAAGAATACCAGTCCTACATGACAACAGCCTTCTTTGGTGCCCAGCATGGGACACCGAAGGGTTGAGATAACAATGGATCTGGCCAGAGTGAGTCGGAAACAGATTTGATCTAAGCATTTGTTGTATTAGGTACCACATCACTGGCCACAGCGTTGTGTGGTCTGTTCATGTGGGTGTGGTACCTCAGCCTGTCTATGTTTTCATATATGCTCTCTGTGCCCACCACAGTGCTCCTTTCCAGAGCAGGGAGAGGGATCAGAATTGTTCTGTTGCTGCACTGTGGGATATCAGTTTATAACATGATAACACAGAGGACAGTGAGGGCCATTTGGGATGTGTATGCAGTGTTGATCTCCTGCCTTATCCTTGGGTGCTGCCTCTGAGAGTCCATTAATAATCATACCCAGTCTGTGGGTAGAAGAGGGGAGGATGATTTTACCCAGCTTTTCACTCCCTTTTCCTCCTTCAGGCCTGTTAAAAGAGCTTTTGAGAATTTTGAATTTCCTTTCAGTGTTAAGAAAAGCATATTCTTGTTGCTAAGTCTTCTAGGTATCCTCAGTGCTATCCACACCCTGTTTATGGTCAAGAAAGGGATTTGTAGGGAGGTCTTCTGGAGATCTGCCCCAAGGGTGCGTGTTCAGGAGTGGCATGGAATGTGGGAGGACATGGGTCAGTATTAGAACTTTTCTGCGGAGGGCTGTGAGCCCTCAAGACTGGAACTTCCAGCACTGCCTTGGAGAAGCCAGGGATAGCAACTCACCTCTGAGTTACGGCAAGTTCCCAACATGCCTTGTTCCTTCATGGTAATAGCCTGTGCCCTGTTGGCTAACTGGTTTCCATCCCAGCCCCTGTTTTCCCCATATAAACCCTTGCTTCTACCCCTGACACCAGGGAGCTTTTGTCCCTGGCCTCCCCTTTGCAGGGTGGTTGGACAATAAAGCTACCTCTGTGGAACTGCTACACGAAGGCTCCTGTCTCTCGTTCCCTGAGTCTCCCCGGGGTGATTTCACAAGAGCTGAATCTGAATCACAAGAGCTGAAATCACTTGTAGCTAAGATTTGCTACACTTGCTGAAATCACTGGTCGCCTGGGAGCACTTGCCTCGTGCCCCTGGAAGAGCAGCTCTGTGCGGGACGCTCTCTAGGAAGGTCGCAGGCATACCGGAGCTGGATATCACCAGTGGGACCCCCTCTGCGACACTTTTGTCCTCCAATGCTTTGGAAGTTCACTCCTGAACAACTGCACAACCCACTCTCCGTTGGACTTATGCATGGGCTGTATGGGGCTATTGAAGGGTGAGTGGGTTTTTGCTGAGTGCTCCCTGGCTCTCCAGTTCACGACTCACCTTATGCATGGGAATCACGGAGTCTCAGTTCATGCAGTATTGCTGACAACACACCCTTGTGGTGGCGATCGGTACCTGTCGTTCTTCAACCCTCAGGAGTCCTACTGCAGAAGGGTCCTCTGAGAGACCAGGCAAGGTGTTCAACTGTCTAATGCCTTCTGTCTCTACAGCAGCTGTCCCAAAAGCCCACCAAAGTCCTTTCCTTACCTTTTCTGAGGTAATTGATACCAAGAATACACGGGGCCTCTGGACCAGTCACAATAGGGTGTTTCTTCCACTCCTTTGGAAGCTCACCTCAGCTTCCAATAGAGACAACTGCTGAGACACCCCTGTCACCCCAGTGATGGAAACAGGTTCTGCCGCATATCCTGATGACATCAGAATACATTGTGTGCCAGCGTCAACCAAGCTTTGTATTTTTGTTGTCGGATGTGCCAGGCCATCGGATCCACACTATCCAATAGACCTGACTTTCCCTGGCCTCTACCTGGCTAGAGGCAAGGCCCCTCTGGTTCTGGCCGTTGTTCCCTCCCCGGGCATACATTCTGGAGGTCCCTTCAAGGGGACCAGACATGTCATCTTCTCTTCTGTTATGCCTGGCAGGTCAGTCATGGGAAACYGGAACTACATTCACTTTTGCAGAATTTGGTTAGTAGTTTCCTCCTTTAGCTTATGCACCCGTGCTGCTAGGACAGAGGTGGGCTTTCAATCCCATCTTCTCACGTCTTCCCCATGCTCAAGCAGGAAGAACCGCAGGTCGCTTAGTGGGGTGTATCCCCTCTCCCCAGCCAGGGGATGCCTGCTCCTTATAACAGGGACATCTGTACTGATGAAACTTGGAGAAGGTCATCTTTAAGCTCCTTCCTGAGTTTCTGATTGGTCTCTTCAATTCTTTCTTCCAATTTTTGAATATGCTCAGTAGAGTCTGTTTCCCTAGCTGAGACCTGGGCTCCTGTTGGGGCGTGGACATTATCTTCATGTGTCCAGAGGCTTCTTGTCACACCACCCACTGTCTCATTTTCCTCATCCCATTGCAGCACCTCTGGGAAGTGAGAGTATGCTTGTGGCCTGAGCCGTGCAAGTTTTAACCACATGAGTATTGTACATTTTACAAGGCCTGGAGTTTTAGTGCGTTGGTCGTTATTTGAGAAAATGACCTCTAGCACAGCCAGCTCTCAAGCTTTCAACCTTGCTCCACGCTTTTCCAAGGGCCTTGCTGCAGCTGGAGTTCTTCTCGGCAAAGGTATCTCTCCTTCACAGTTGTTGTCTTGTCCAGAGGCCAAGAAGTTCTGGCTTCCTTGCAATCCCCTGGTCAATACTCACATCATGTGACACAGAACCCAAGTGCCTCGCTTCAGTACCATCCAAAATTATACCATCACCTGCAGTGTCCCAGACTCGGATCAACCAGCTCAATATGGACTCTCCTGTTCGTCAGGTGAGGTCTTTCCTCAGATTGTGGAGACTTTCTACGAAGAAGGATTCTGTGATTATTTATTGTTCTGATTCCTTAGCTGGCTGTGAGGGTCCTGACACCCCATCGTCATCTAGCAGGCAAACAGATTTGGTCTTGTATTTTCTCCTTTGGACAGGAGTAACTGCTATTGGCTTAGGCTGCCTTCTGGTTTAACTGCAGCCTGAGTGACCATGGCATCTGCTGATTTGTTCTCCTTCCCCTCCAACTGTAGCTGCTGCTGTATGTTATTGAGCAGCGTGTGCTAAGCATTAGCCAGGGCCCAGCAGTATGCAATGAGCTGCTTCTCTCTGGAACTGCCACTGCAATTTTCCTTCTAATATTCTGCTACCTTAGCTGGGTTCTGTATTCGTTCAGGTGGGAACATCTGTATTATTGGGGGAGAGTATTTCTTCAAAATCTGATCTATATCCTCCCACATTCCATGCCACTCAGAATTTTCCACCCCTGCGGCAGATCTCTGGCCAGTCTCCCTAGAAATCTCAGCCCTGATTCTAAATGTGTTGTAGGCCATATAGAGGAGATATAGCAGAATTAGCAACAAAAAATATGGTGTCTTTAACATTGCAAGGGAAATCAACCTTCTCAAAAGGCGATGCGTCAGACCTGAAAGGGGAGAAGGAGGTGAAAGGCTGGGAAAAATCATCCTCTCCTGTTTCCCCAAAAGGCCAGGTGTGATTATTAACAAACCCCCAGAAGCAGCAGCTGAGACCAGGACAGGCAAACAGCAACAAATACACATCCCAAATAATCCTCCTTGCCTCTGGTGTTATCTTTGCATAAACTCTACCAAGTGTACCAACCAAGCAATCTTGGTTTGTGCCCCTGATCTGAAAAAGAGCACCATCTCAGGCAAATTGTCCCATATACACACATTTCAGTTCCACATCATCCTGTTCAAACAGGACAACTTGATCTTTAAGCAGGCAACTTGGGGATAACCACCGATCCCCCTTTCGTTTTAAGACAGAGATGACCATGTGTGGAACATAAACAGTTATTTTCTGGCCTAAGGGTTTGTTTTATTAAAGGGACAGTTTTTACTACAGCTCGAAGGCAGATGGGCCATCCCCTACGGACATTGTCCAGTCGTTTGGAAAAATATCCTATGGCCCTTTGCCGCACCCCCAACTGCTAAGCCAGCACACCCAATGCAAGGCCTGAGTATTCATGCACAAAGAGTTCAAATGGTTTGGCCACATCAGATAATCCCAATGGAGAGGTGACATTAGAGCTCTCTTGGAGAGCTCTCTTTCTGAGAGAAAGCCATCTGACATTCTGGAGTCCACTGTTAATACCTCCTTAGGGTTTCTCAGGGTCTTACCAAGAGTCCATAAGTAGGGATCCAGAGCCAGCACCTAACCAATCATTCCTAGAAATGTCCTTAGCTCACATACAGACCTTGGCTCTGGAGTTTGGCAAATCGCCTCCTTCCTTTCGTTTCTGAGGCTTTGCTGTCCCTGGGAAATGGTGAATCTCAGATACAAAACACGCTCTTTGGCAATCTGGGCCTTCTTCTTGGATACGCTGTAACCAGCTTGTCCCAAAAAGTTTAGTAAATTTGTAGTAATTTCAGTGCATCCAGCTTGCATTTGTGTAGCAATTAAAATATCATCTACATACTGTAGCGAAGTGATTTCTTCATTCCCCCTGATCTGTATCTCCAGTTCTTTTGCCAATTGGTCCCCAAACAATGTGGGGCTATTTTTGAACCCTTGAGGAAGAGCAGTCCATGTTAATTGGGTTTTATGGCCCATTGAGGGAATTTCCTGTACAAAGGCAGACAGGTTGACTTTCAGTTTTAAGGCATATGCAGAAGAAAAGATCCAAACCAGTGAAGCCCCTGTCAGATTCCTTAATTGTGGCTAAAAGGATTTTCTGCCATGGGGTGTATGTCTTGCACTATTTTATCAATAGCTCTGAGATCTTGCCCTTGCCTGTGTTCATTAGTGTGTGGCTTCTTTACTGGTAGCATAGGAGTATTATATTCTGACTCACGTTCTCTTAGTAATCCATGTTGCACAAATTTAGCAATTAATTCTCCTAACCCTTTTCTAGCTTCTAATTTCAAAGGATATTTTTTCTGCCTTACCATTCTGGTATCAGATTTCAACTGCATTCTTACTGGTTCTGCTGCTTTTGATTTCCCTGGAGTTCCAGTGGCCCACACCAACAGAATGGGCAGCTTTTTCCACCTCCTCTGGGATTCCCTCTGTTGCGCTTGGTTGCTGTAACTACATAAAAACCTGGGCCTCCAGGGCTTTCCTTTCAGGAATACACACTTGTATGTGTCCATTTTCAAATATTATTTGTGCATTTAATCTACTTAAAATCTATCTCTTCCTAACAAAGGTATTGGGCATTCATGCATATATAGAAATTGATGTGTTAATCACTGTTTACCCATCCTGAATTTTAAAAGTTGGAAAAATGGCAGATTTTCACTCTCCCTGATGGCATGGATGACATTTACAGTACTTTGGCTAAAAGCCCCTTTGCATGTACTTAGAACAGAGTAAATTGCCCTTGTATCCACCAGAAAATCCACCGGTTCATTCCCCAGCATCAGAGTAATGAGGGGTCAGCTGAGGATGACTGTCCCAGTTCCCTTCATGCTTCATCTAATGTTAAAAGCCTTGCAGTCTGATCAGGGGTGTGCCCATTTCCTTGTGAGCAGTTGCTGTCAATGCCCTTCTTGTTCCCATCTCACACACTGATTTCTACCTAGTGGCTGACTGTGAGAGCCACGCCTTCCTGGGTTCCCTTGGTCCCTTATTCTGTATCTGTCATGGTTTGACACTGGCCAAATGCCAGGCACCCACGAAAAAAAAAGCCCACTCACTAACTCTCCTCTGCTCTGCAACTGGACAGAGGAGAGAACATTTAACAAAGGGTTAGTGACTTGAGATAGGGACCAGGAGAAAACACTTCAAGGGCAAAACAGGCTCAACTTAATGATACAAAGTTAATTTATTACTAATAAGATCAGAGTAGGAGAATGAGAAATAAAATAAGCCCTTAAAAAACCACCGTTCTCTCCCCCCAACCCCTCCCTCCTTCCCACCGACAGCGCAGGGGGATGGGGTGGGGGTTTTGGTCAGTTCATCACCCGAGATCTTTCCACTGCTCAGGGAGAGGAGTTGTTTCCCTGTGACACCGTGGGGTCCCTCCCACGGGAGACAGTTCTCTGTGAACTCCTCCAGCTTGGGTCCAAGCTCAGGAGCAGCAGCACTCCCAAACCTGCTGCAGCGTGAGTCCATCCCATGAGCAGACAGTCCTCCCAAACCTGCTGTGGCGTGGGTCACTCTGCCACGGGGTGCAGTCCTCCAAGGACAGGCGGCTCTAGCCTGGGAGCAAGGCCTCTCTCTCCACTGGGACTCCTGCTGGACCACAGCATCCTGGGATCCACCCACTCCAGCATGGGCACCTCCCCCACAGGCTGCAGGTGGATCTCTGCATCCCCATGGACCTCCATGGGCTGCAGGGGGGCAACCTGCCTCACCACGGTCCTCTCCACGGGCTGCAGGGACACCTCGGCTCTGGCGCCTGGAGCACCTCCTGCCCCTCCTTCTGCACTGACCTTGGTGCCTCCATTGTTGTTTCTGTCACGTGTTCTCACTCCTACTCTTCTCTAGCTGGAATAATTACGACTGTGCCCAGACTTTGCTTTGGTTTCTTCTTAAATATGTTATCACCGAGGCGTTACCATCATCTCTAATTGGCCCAGCCTTGGCCAGCGGCACATCCATCATCAGAGCCATCAGGGATTGGCTCTGCTGGACACAGTGGAAGCTTCCAGCAGCTTCTCACAGAAGCCACCTCTGTGGCCCCCCCACTACCAAAAACCAGGCCCTGCAAAACTGACACAGTATCCTTCCCTCCTTGTAGTGGTGCAAGCAGTCAAAACTGCTCAGGCCACAGGTGAAGGCGTGGGCGCCCAACCTTGGTATTCTGATGCAGGAACAGAAATCTAACTGCTTGTTCCCTACTGCCTATAAAAACTCCACTCTCCCCAGTTCAGCACCCTACAGGCCCCTGTTGCTATGGAAACCTGTTCTCCCCTCCCTGTTCTATTGATGAGTTTATGAACAGTTATTTCCTCTTGTTARTATGTATTACGTTCCAGAAGATTCTGTTCAACTTGACGCCCCATTGGTTCCCTCCTGAAACTCCTCCCTTACCCTGTCCCTATTGGTCACTATGTTATATCCCCACCTTTCCTCCTCCCCCTAGCCCTCAGACGATTGGATCTGATGCTCTCTCCGCCCCCACTTAGTGGGGTATAAAACCTCATGTAACCCCATTTTCTGGACTCTTCATCCCTGACCCCTTCACCTGCACTAAACCTGCATGTGGAACTCGCACAAAGAGTCCTCCTTCCTTCTTTGCCTCCGCCTGCATGCCTTCAACACCAGCCCTAGGAAGCTACCTTGAGAGAGGAGCTTTGCTTCAGCTGTGCCGGTGGGCAGGAGAGCTAGCAAGCTGCCAGTAGCAGACTGGGCTGCTGCTCTCGTGTGGAGCAAAGTGTGAATCTCCGAGCTTTCCTCGATGGGCTGTGCGTAGTGGCTCCTGGAGAGACGTTACTGCACCTCCTGGGTCTTTGGGCTCATTAAAGCAGCTGTGAGTTTCCTATCCCTTCTTTCCTTGGTGTTGTCTCAGTTATTATATACTTTCCAGGCAGTTTTCAATAATTTGTTTATGTTCCTAGAGTCTTCCCTCTCCAACCTCTGAAGTTTCTTTCTAATATCTGGAGCTGATTGTCCCTGAATAACACTGCTAACTGTAATGCATCTCCCTCCCTTTCAGGGTCTGGGTTACTGTACTTTCTGGCCACATTCATGAGTTGCCGGTGAAAATCAGAAAAGGATTCATCTTTTCCTGGGACCACTTGATATAACTTTGACATGTTTGTAGCTTTTGGAATAGCATGGTCTATACCAAACAGAACTAGTCTTTGACGTCGAATCAGTAATTCTCTTTGACCTCGGTTATTTGGATCCCACCAGGGATCTGCAAGAGGGAAATCCGGATCCACCATTCCCTGCTGAATGTTCTGAGCACAGCCTCTCTCAGCCTCTTCCCTCACTTTTGCCATTACCATAATTCTTTCACCTGGAGTTAACAGTGTATCTAAAACTACGTGTATGTTGTTCCAGTCCAGATCCTCAGTCCTGGCAATGGTTAAAAAGATTTTAGCCACCTTCTCAGGATCTCCTCTATATGTTTGCACCAGTTCTTTCCAAGACCTTAAATCTGTCACCAAGAAAGATGCCGTAACAGTAATCAGTCTTTCCATCCCCGATGCCTGCCAGAAAGAGTCTTGAATCACCCCTTTATCCTCATTCCTTCCCTTTCCTCCTTTGTGTGTTCTCCCTGCCACTGGACTAAACCCTTAATCAGTTTCCAAGCCCAAAATCTCTGCTTCCACTCTGTCAGCTTGACTACTTATGCCTCCTTCATCTGCAGCTGGAGGAAACTCCCCAGCTGCCACCTCAATTCCTTTGTCTGCCCCTCTTTCCCTCGTTCCAGGGGCTACCAACAGTTCAAGTTCTGCCTCTGCACAACCATGCTTCATACATTGCCTCCCACTACTACATGCCAAACAACCATATTTGGGAGATTTGTCCTTCAAAACTAACACCATAGAATGCTTTGGTTCCCTTGGTATCACACCACACCTCCTTCTCAAATCCTGATTATTTCTCAATTTGAAGAACAGATCCATGTAAGGTACCTCATTCCAACTCTGCTTTCTCTGCCGAAATAACATTAAGTGCAAAACCATGCTGTAACCCATACTACCATTAACAGGCCAGTTCTCTTGATCATCTAGTGGATAGTCCGGCCACCAACGATTAGAGTATTCTATTAACTGTTTCTGAGTTAAAGGGTCACCTTTAAACTTCTTCCAGTGCTGCAGAATACAGCCTAGAGGCGAGCATTGTGGCATTCCCCTTTCCCACATTTGTGAAGACAAGCCTAATCCCAATATGATATGAAATCTCTAATACACTGACAACCACTTTAATATTGATTCACAAATTCAGACCTTGCAATCACTAAAAATAACCAAAGATTTAACACACACTCAATAATTATCACTAAAACAGTAACTATAGCCCTAAACACACCATCCAACCTTAGATGCAGCTTTGGCAATTTACGTTTGTTAAACATTTAAAACCTAAAACAGTAACTATAGCCCTGAACACACCATCCAACCTTAGATGCAGCTTTGGCAATTTACGTTTGTTAAACATTTAAAACATACCAAATACTCTAAAATTCACACAATAAACAAACTAGTACATTTAACACTCTCAGAGCAAGTGAATTTTTCTTTTTATACTAGAAGCATCCTTCTGAGTATTGTACAGGCAAGCTCCCAAAACACTTTACATTTCCGGCGTTAATGCTCATCATAGGGTTCAGTAAGCACGGGAAAAATCTTGACAAACCCCTGTACAACATGGCTCGTGTGCTCAYGGCACTGTGTCTGATTAATATGGAGGCAGTGGGACTGGGAACCATGTTTGCACTGTCCAATACTCACTTAAATAGTTTTACGGTTATATTTAATAGAAAATTACGAGTTATATAATTCATAGTGATTCCTTTCTGTAACCCAAATATCGCACTCCTTTTTTACATTTATATCAGCACTTTTATAACCTATTTATATTATAGAGCTCAATTTCTGCAGTGATTTTCTGCCACAGCTTATGGCTGGGTAAACCTTTTATACTCTCAGTAATGCCTTAATAAAATGCCAGGGGTCTTGCCTTGTGTCTCAGTTTTGAGACAAATTTAAGAGAGGACTCTCTGGAGTGAATCCTCCTCTCCGAAACGGTTCCAACAATCCCCTTCCACCAATAGGGAATGAATACTAGTAGACAAAAGTGAAAAGAAAATTAAATGGTTTATTAACAAACAGAATGCCTACCCATAAGGCAGGGAAAAAGGTAAATAACTGTTAAGCGCTAAACCGTCAGAACCCCCTTCCCCCCACACACACACAGAGAAACAAAAACCCAAAAAGTGTGCAGAGAGTGGAGGCAGTGCAGGACAAATACACCTTTCCCAACATGTGGTCCGAAATGACGCCAGCTTTCCACGTGAAGGGACAGCAGACCCTCCTACAGAGCAGTCCAGCAGCAGAGAAAAATTCCAGTGGCTACCTGGTGTCGACTTTTTCTCCAACGGCAGTTATGGCAGGCAAAAACAGCTGGGCTGGAGGCTTCGGTGAGCTTTCTCTCCCTGGCTTGGCTGCTCGGGGCTTGGGGCTGAGTGGAGCCGCTCCATTTCCTCCAATCCCACTCCTGCGGATTTCGGAGCAGCAGCCCATTCAGTTCAGCTCCCAGTAGTCAACAGATGCTACTCTAGGTTCTCTAACCCAGGGAAAGGAAAAGTTTTTTGCCTGGGCCAGAAACCAAGTCAGTCATGCAGAGAAACCACTGCCCAGTGCTGCGGGAACCACGCTGCTCCAAGCCCCCAGAAGCCTGGGCAGTGAGCTGGATTATAGTGTGGCAAAGCAGGTGGCCGCTCCTGGCAAAATGCTGACTGTTCTCTGTTCCCACCTGGGCACAGAACAACCCCCCCCCAGTAAGAGACTGCTAAATCACAGTGTGGCAGTACCCGGCAGGAAACACGCAGACCTCGGCGCGCATGGTGCTGCTGCCCCGATCCCAAACCAGGAGAGAGAGAACAACTCCTGGCCCTGCCCCCTGCCAGCATCTCAGCCGGGCTCACATACTGGCCTGGGCGGGGGGAGGGTGGGACGTGGAAAGAGAAAACAATAATAATTTTTTGGCATAAGCAGTGGATCATGGAATTGACTAGATCACTCCAGGACACCTTGAACTCATCGCATCAGGGGATCAGAGGATCTCTTGGAAGAACATTCGGTGGGCGCTGAAGTGCCTCTCGATTCCGTGAATCTGTGGAGTGTCAGAAGCAGAGTCTCATCTGGGTCGCCAAAAATGTTGGGATAAATGAAGCTTTCTAATGCTATTTTTTTTTGTATTAAGTAGTAGTCATGACTTTATTCAGGCCTGGGTGCTTAGCGGATAACTCCAGCCACATGCACACTGCTTTCAAAACTTTTCACTCATTTATACATTTTTAGAAACAAAGAAATTAATGTTCATTGGTTCTAAACCACATAATTCTCTTCATTAATTAGTATTTTATCTTCTTTTGGTTATTGATTTCTTGCTTCTCATGCTAATTAGTCCACATGTTTTAGCTCTTTTATCATCTTTTTCCCAGACAGGGAGTTTCTAGCACATGTTGGATTGTCTTTGTTATTCTCTTCTTTATCTTCTGGTTACTTCAACATGTACTTGGAAGGCTATAAATTCTGGGTTACAGGTGTTCAGCCTTTAACTCCCTCAGGCTTTGTTCGTTGAATCTTATCAGGGCTTGTTAGTTTAGTAAAACTTAAAGTGAGCTGCCACACATTGCACGGTCTTGGAGCGCTTCTGCTGGGCCCTGCGTGTCAGCCAGCAGCTCCTGGCCCAGGCTGGCAGCTTGCTGCACACCCTCTACAGTATCTAGAGCTGCTCTGCCTGCCCTGGCTCCCTCCTTCCTGGCTATGGCTGGGAGATGCCAGTTCAGAGCATGTGATGGCTATGCAGGGACATCTGCCACCAGAAAGCCTTAATTTCTGCAGGAACTCCTCTTTGAGATCCATTTCCCTATAGACAGAGTGACCAAAAACACCTAAAGGATGTGCTTTCATCACCTCCAMGATTCTAGAGCATGCAGTGAAGACCTGTGTAGAAATGGACAGGTGAGTGTTCCAGGCAGGGTGATGGGTGGTTTTCCTGGACTGTTGGACTACAGCCAGTGGGAGTGTTCATGAACTTCTGTGGGTTGTTTCAGAGCTACTGGGCCTTTCCTTCATTTCTTCTAGGTAGGATCTTTTACCATCCACAGTCCAAAAGGACAAACTCGAGCTGAAGGTACAATGTAGGTGCAGGAGGGTCTTGCAGCTACAGAAAGCACAAAGAGGCAAAGGACAAAGCCAACCATGTCAGGTACAGAGGTGTCTTGTAGWGGGGCAAGACAAACACAACACAGCTGCCAAATTCCTGAGAGGCAGGAATGCATTTGGGGTCTTGACTGCAGCTGTGTAGATTACCAAAGCCAAAAAAGCATCTGCTGTGCAGCTCTGTTTCCTTTATCTCTTACCTACTTGATTCCTCTGTCCAAGTAGCTCTAGTAGTTCAGTGAGCAGCAGAAATGGCGAGAAATGTGATTTTGAATGGCTTTGTGTATGAGTTGATTTCTCTGGTGTCTGACAGGAGTTGGTCTGGTGATGTAATTCTTCAGGGTCATGGCTTCAGATCAGTTGGATCTTTCTTCTCTACTTGGCCACCTGTATTTCTAAAACTTGTGAGATCTTTATTTTCCTATGTGATAAATTAGTTAGAAAGTATCAGTCACTTCTTTCAAACTTGTTGGGAAGGATGAAACAGGAAAGCCTTATAAATATGATTGCTTAGGTTTGGAGAATATGAAACCTATAAGTGAAATAGAATTAAGAGCTGAGTTCGATGTCTGAGGTGCCATGCCTTAGTTACTGAACAACTGGAAGACAATGGCATGGCCGCTGAAGGTAATCCCCCTTATGATAGAACAATACCCTCTGCTTGCAGGCAGGTCCAAGGGTCACAACAGACCCTGCCAAGCTCAGCTTGGGGGTCCAAAGAGTAGTTTTAGGGTTTACAATGTAACACAATATGATAATGTAATGATTCTTATAGGCTGTATGTAAATGCTATAGGATTTGTATCTTGTATTAGATTGGTTAATGGAAATTAGAATATTCAGCAGAGAAGATGATTTATTGTATTGTAAATGAGACACTCGCTCTCTTGCTCTCTTACACACTCGCATGCACACTCACTTACTTACTCTTGCACTCTCTCTTGCTTCCCTTGCTTTTCTGCCCTGCCTGGATCTGCACAAGCAGCTCCAAGCAGGGCCCCTATACCCACGCCTTTTGCAATAAACCTCATGCTACAAGACCAATCTACAGAGATCCCTCGTCTCTAGCAGTCCCAACCGTCCAGACCGACAGCAGGTCCTACAGAAGCTCCTACACAAACTTGAAGGGAGAGGATTGTCACCTTGCTTGCATGGGCTTTGTGCTTTTAGACAACCAATGGAAAAAGCGTGTGTTCCTCTGAATCAACTCCTGAGCTTGCAGCTGTGGCTGTGGAGCTATGACCAGTGACCTCTGGGGAAGCAGAGCTCAGTTGCTTACACTGCAGCGTTTGTGTTCCCTCTCCAGTCTTCCTCACCCTTATCTAAGGATGTTCCACTCTTCTTTCCCTCTGACTCTTCAGCCTGCCTGTTTGTGGTGGTGTTCAAAGGCGGTTTTGTTCCCAGTGTTCTTGACTAGAGACAAGAAGGGGAAGAAGGGCATGCATGACACTGAACCTGGCTCTTCTTTCTGTTTTCAGCTCTCATAACCGGAACACAATGTTTGTGGGGACAAATGCCATGACTGATGCCAATGCTCAGAGGTACAGTGCTCCCAAAAGCTAAGTGCTGGATCTTGTGAGTTGGAACAGGAGATCACTTTCCGATCTGTTTCCTTGTGCCCAGGGCCCCTCTGGTTATTTTGTGCAGCAGAAGCCCCTGTGCATGCGTGAGCACCATGCAGGCTGAGATTAGTGGTGCCATAGCTTCTCTGTGGAATCTGAGCCTAACGGTTCCTTTGTCACTGGAAGACAATGACACTCCCAGCCCTCCTTCCCACTCTGTTTTTTTTTGGCTGAATTTTGCACTTCTACGTAACTAGAAGTTAATGGGAACTTACACCCTAAAGCTCAGCTCCTTCCTAGAATCTTCATTTTGCCTTGGAAAGTGTTCTGACTGCAACAGAGAAACTCCCAGCAGCTTCAGAGGATCCAGAGCATTTTACCTTCAAGCTCTCTACCACATTCCCTTTGCATCTGCTTCTGAGAACAGCAGGAACAGCAGATTGACATTCTTGCTCACGGGAGAATTAAGACAGCATGGCAGCAAGGGTCACTCTGGGAGAAACCAAGTGATTCTGGGAAATTCACCAGTTCTTGATAATTGCCGTGGGCTAAAATGCTGTGAAAATGAAGGGGATGTCCTGAGTGCACAGCTCTGCAGAGGTGTAAAGTAACACTGATCTGGTTCGGATGGAGAATGCTGATGGGTGTTTGCACGCAGTTTTGGAGGTGTTCATTGTCCCTAAGAGCTCCTTAGTGCTCTGAGTTKCTTCTTAGTGAAGAAATGAGGAGGGTTGTGTGGTTCCTGTCCGTTTGGAGCATTTCTTGACACACTTTTCGTCAATCAGAGCCCTCTCCTCTGTTACAGACACAAGCAACTGCCATCACACAGGGCAACTCCAGTGAGTACCAAATCCCCCAAAAGACAAGATGTTGGAGGAAGGCGCAATGAGTGGGGTTACCTTGTGTGTACTAGTCACTTGCCTCTTTCTGTCTTCGCTCTGAACAGTACTTACCAGGTGATTCCCTGTAGAAACGTGTGGTGCCTAATTGGACTAGTGATCAGATGCAGGGCTCTGGGTGGAAAGAAAGTTGGCCAGAGTTAGTGAAAAGAGAAAAGCAGCTTCTTGCACATGATCAAAAGGAAACAGTCCTTTTCCAGAGCTGTGTGTGGAGGGGTGAAGGAGAATGGCAGTGCTAAGGCTGCCTCTACAGTGTGCTTGGGTTATAGGTGAGAGTTGGGTCTTTTGGGTCACCCGTGCAGAAGAGTGCTTTGTGAAAAGCCTTTTTTCAGCCGCAAGAAGCTTTTTTTCTCCTTCAGCATCTGATTTCTTTGCAGGTCTTAGTGAGGGAGTAACTCATCCACAAAGGGTCCTGTTCCCTCTGCAGAAGATTTGCTTAGCCTGGCAGCAACCAAGCAGTGTCGGAGGGGGCTCCACAATTTGGACAACACCTGCTCCACAAGCTCTGTCCTGCAGCATTTGACATACACCCTGCTACTGGCTGGTGCCACTTGCTCTTCTAGGGGCAGAGCTGATCCTATGAGTCCTTGCTCAGTCAGCTCTGAGGGATGGAAAAACAACTGTGACTCCAGGAAGATAGGTCTCAATTTTTCTCTAGAAGCTGCCTTTGGGTATTGCTTTCAGAAAAGGTTTGGCAGAGCATAGGGAGCACATTGCTTGATTTCATAAAATCATGGAATCCCAGTTTGGTTTGGAAGGGACCTCAAGGATCCAGGACCAACCTTTCCTGGCAAAAGCACAGTCGAGACAAGATTGGTCCAGCACCTGGTCCAGCTGAATTTCAAAAGGGTCCAGTGTTGAGGAATCCACTACTTCCCTGGGGTGATTATTCCAGTGGCTGATTGTTCTCATTGTGAAAAATTTTTCTCTGCGTCCAATCAGAATCTCCTCTGGAGTAACTTACATGCATAAATATGCCATGCTCAAAGTTTTAGGGAAGGTCATTCCTAGCTCCCTCTGACTGAGGAAATGCATTTGAAAGGATGTTGTCATTTGGATTTCCTGCTGTTGCTGGAAAGATGCTAAAATGGAGGACATGGGCATTCTGGATCCTCAGCATTGCTTCGCATCTTGTTTCTGTAATGCCCTGCCACTGTGCTAAGTGACAGGGTTGGTCACTGGTCAATGATGAGGAGGGGGAAAAAACCCAAACCAAACCCTCCTGAAAATCCACATTGGGTGCCACCATACAAGATCAATCAGAAACTTGTGTGGGATTCTATTAAAAGCTGGAGTTTTATGGAGGAAGAAAAATCATTCCTAGTTTGTCAAACCCTTGAGTCTGGTTTTTTGGGTGTGATTCTAGTTCTAGGATGCAATAAGACTTGCTGCAGCAATAGGTGCTCATTCCCACAAAGGCAGCTCTGTGCTCTCCAGTCTGGTGTGTTGGTGCCTTTTCTGCCCAGGGGAGGTAAAGGCCAGGACCTTTCTGCCCCCACACCTTTTGTGTAGGAGCAAGCCCTGGACGTGTTCAAATTTTGGAAGTGGTATCCAAATCTGGGAGGTGGGTTCACGAAGGAGGAGGACAGTGCCTTCCCTTCCCGGGGAAGGAAAATACCCCGCCCCAATGTTGGTGGGGCAGATGATGGGCTGCCCAGGGGAGGTAAAGGCCAGTGACAGCTTTCTGCAGTGCTCCACAGTTTCCCCAGTGTTCTCAGAGCCCTCCTCAGTGCACCCAGTGCCCCCTTCCATTGCTCCTTGTCTCCTGCACTGCTCCCAGTGCCCTATCCAGTGCTCCCAGTGTCCCTCGCTGCTCTCCAGTGTCCCCCCCTCCCATGTTCCCCAGTCTCTCCACTTGGATGGTGGCATATGGTGGCATCTCACTGGGCAGTGACATCCCAGCAGGCAACAATGATCCCATGGGTGATGGCATCTCCCTGGGCACCTCTCCCTCCTAGTTCCTGGCTTAACCAAAAAAGGAGGTATTCTATCACCACCCACATAATTCCTTGATAAGCTGGCTTGTTCACAGCAGCTCGTTACACACCTGGTCCCTGAGGCTATGACCAAGGGAAGGCAGATCATGTGAGGTGGTGTAGTATCTCTTATCTCAACTGTGATAACTATCTCGGGCAGCAGCAGCAAGCACCACCTGTCCTGAGTGGATTATCCCTGCTAATGGCCCATTACCGAACTGGATAAGCACCAACCAATAGAATATCTGGAACATTGCCTTTCATTGTGGAAATCCCCGCCCCAGGAGGAGGTACCAGCTAGGAAACACCACATAAAAACAGGCTTGGGGATTGAGAGAGACCACCACTGGACAACCAGAGGATGGGACCTTCACCACTGGACACCCAGACCACTGGATACCCAGCAGACCAGGCCTTTCTACGGGACTACTGCTTTCAACAGCACTGCGACCACTGGATACCCAGAGGACCAGGCCTTTCTACACCACTGGACAACCACACTTCCAGACCTTCAACAGGACGACAAGCACTGCCAGGCTGTACCGTGACTCTGTCAGTTTAGGCCGGTGTTTCTGTATTCCTGTATTTATTTTAACCTTTCTATTAAAATTGTAATTTTGACTTAAATCTCTCTCGAGGTATTTGTGTGGGGTTAATTTCCCCTCCTGGTTTACAGTCAAACCAGCACAGTTGCATATCACTTGTGCCAGGAAATGTACTCTGGAGATCTTCTAGATGTCTGGATTCTCCTCCTGACAGGTACCAGGGGGGTGGGAGGGAGAGGGAAAGGGGTGGGGGGCACAGGTTCGCCACGAGGACCAGGGCTTGTGAAGGAGCCTCACCTACCTGTTCCTCCTGAACAGGAGGTCTCTAACAGGTACCTGCAAATAGGGCGTCCACCTTGGCCTACCTGCTGCTTGGTCCCACCCTGAGCAGGAGGCAAGAGGCAAGCCGACCTCCTCACCGTCCTGAAGAGCCCATGTGCCCCCAACACAGCCCCCATGGTCCCAGCATGGTCCCAGCCATTAAGACAGCTCCATCACCAGGCCTAGGACACTCAGTCCCGGTGGGAACAGAGGTATTTATTTTGTATCCACAGGTGGACCTCAGCAGGTGAGAAGCCTCCCAGCCCCATCACCAGCAGCTGTTGCAGCAGCCACCGCTCCAGCCCCGAACCCTCAGCCACTGGACCAGCACCTGGAGCTGAGGTGAGAGAGAGAGGTGTCTGATCAAACGGGTGGGGAGAAGGCAGAGAATTTCTGCAGGATTGGCTCAGTCCACCTGGGATGGGATCATCCCAAGGTGTCCATGGAGATGCCTCTGGTGATTTCCCAGCTTATAAGAAGGTCTCTGGTGCAGCTGAGGCAAAGCCAGGTTTGGCCGAGACCTTGGGTGTCCCATACAGTTGTCCTCTACAGGTGTCCTGCTCAGGATAAGGTGTCCTGGGGTAGGACTCTACCAGGGAAGGACACGCTCTCATGTTTGGGAAGGGGACAGCCAGTCATCAGGAGGGTCCCTCTGCCTTCAGCCAGAACTTTTCCCTCCTACATGGGAAGCTGATGCTGGTGTCCAGGTGGATGTCAGTGCAGTCCAGCCCAAAGGCAGCCTCCAGATCCTGCTTCTGTCCCCCAGGCCAGCCTCAGAGGAGGGACGCAGGGAATTCCATCCCTTTGAAGTTACCTGCAGAACTGCTTCTGCTTCTGCCGCCGCCGGTTGTTCTCAGCCAAAAACATGAAGATGTTCCTCCGCGTCTGATGTGGCTCCAGCCCACGGAGCACCTGGATGGCTCGTGGGGAAAAGTGTCTGCAACAATGGGGAATCATCATCCCAGAGCTGCCATCTGCCTCTCCCCTTGCCCCACTCTGTGCCCACGCAGTCCGACGTCCACATATCTGGTCCTGCGTTCACCCACCTGGTCCCAGGCTGGAATCTCTCTGCTATTTTCTCCGTGGGGAGGGGGGTTCCAGTCCTCCCCCACCTCGCAGTGACTCCCTTTCTCAGGGGCCGGGATGGAGGGTGGGGAACCCACGAACCTCCAGTGCCAAATACCTGCCAAAGAGGGGACACTCTCAGCAAACCCGAGGTGCCACTTCCCAGAGGATCCCTGGAAAAGTGGGAGCCAGGAGACTTGCCTCCCCACCATGGCTGATGTCTGCTGTTGCCCCCCAGCACTCTCCCTTGGGGAATGTGTGGGGAAACCCCTGCCCTGTGGCTGGGTGACCCCCAACTGTACCCCAGGGATCCCCACCTCCTTGAATCCAAAGAGTCCCCTTGAAGCCTCAGGACACTCACAGTCCCCAGGGCACCCTAATAGCATCTGAGGCCTCTTCCCCCATCCAGGTCCCAAGGGACCACTATCTCCCTGGGTACTAAGAGTCCCCCCAACCCTCAGGGATCCCCAAAGCCCCCTGGGACACCCTAAGCCCTCCAGAAACACACAGCTGCTCCAAGGGACCTGTCCCATGCCCCATCAGTCCTCCCTTGGCCCCCAGCCTCCAATTCCACTCCCTGTGCACCTGTCCCGTGGGGATTCTGTGGTCAGCCAGGGTGCCCTGACACAGAGGGTCTCTGCCCATACCTGCGGCACCTGTTGGTCCTCCCCAGCAGCCCAGGCTTCCCACACCACCCATTCCACCTTCCATTCTCTCCAGCGGGAATTTCCATGCTCCCATTCTGCAGACAGCTGCCAGACCTCCTGGAAGTGTCAGGCAAGATTAGGCTAAGCTTTTGAGGGGCTTCCTTCAGGTCTCATCCATCTGGCACGTACCTGCAGAGCTCTCTGGCAGGGCTCGGAGGCCAGGAGTGTGGTGTCAGACCTGGCTGAAGGAGCTGACTTCTGCCCACCTGCCTCCCACATCCTGGAAGAGCTGGCTGGGCACGGGGGGAGCACACTGCAGGAATACCAGGAGAAGTCAGCATGAGCATGTGGCAAAGAGGGAACCTGTTTTCCTTGAGGCTGAAACTCCCCAGATGTTTGGGAGAAGTAGGAAGCTGGGGCTGTTTCCCATGGACCTTCCTGAGTCACTATAGTCCAAGTGTCTGAGGGGGCTTTCACCCAGGGGTGCAAGGATCCCTCCAATCCCTTCCCACGAGGGTCTCACCTGGCAGGTGGCTTTGGCCCTGCCTCTTGCTGCCTCGTGCCTGGCCTCTGGCTTGGCAGCATAGGGAGGGAAAACTTTTCAGGATGCTCTTGTTCCCCTGGGAAAGGAGGAAGCTCATGGGAGCAGCCTGTGAGGTTGTGTGGTCACCAGGCTGTCATCACCCCATGTGGGACAGGGCAGCAGGAACCCATCCCATACCTGTTCTGACTCTGTGCTTCTCGGCAACCTTCATGTGTCGGGTGGAAAAGGCCTCGGACACAGTGAGCTGAAACCTGGAATCATAGAATGACAACACCCTGAATTGGAAGGGACCCACAAGGATCATCAGGGCCAACTCCAGAAGCAAATGATGCCACAGGCTTGAGGAATGGCAACCCTCACACTCTGCAGGCTATGAAGGAACCAGGAAATCACCAAGGAAATACACTCACCTGGGGAACATGTGGGCCCGTGCAGCCTGCATCCCCTGAGCAGTGGTTGCTCCATTGTTGACACCAGCACCTGGCACCCACAGCCTCTGCAGAGTGACAGCGAGCTGTCAGGAGGTTTCTACGGAGGAAGCAGACCTGACTCCTGCTCCTATAGGAGCCGCTTCTCCAAACCCCTCTTCCCAAACCTCATTCGTAAACATCATGGAATCACAGAATCATTAAGGTTGGAAGAGCCCTTGGAGACCATCAAGTCCAACCAAGACCACCACTGAACCATGTCCCCAGGTGCCACGTCCACATGTCTCCTAAATCTCTCCAGGGATGATGAGTCCACCACTGCCCTGGACAGCCTGTGTCAGGGGTGGACAACCTTTTACATGAAGAAATTTTCCCTAAAATCCCACCTAAACCTCCCCTGGTGCAATTTGTCCTGTCACTTGTTAGCTGCGAGAAGAGACTGACCCCCACCTAGCTTCACTCTCCTTTCATGTAGATGCAGAGAGCAAGAAGGTCCCCCCAAGCCTCCTTTTCTTCTTCAGCTGCTCCTTGTCAGACTTTCAGACCTTTTCCCAGCATCTCTGCCCTTCTCTGGGCACACTCCGGCACCTCAATGTCCCCAAATTCTAGCTCACCGTGAGCAGCAGAGCCACCCAAGTGTCCCGATTCTCCAGCGCTGCAATGCAGCTGCAGTAGAACTGCATGCACAGGCCATTGTCCTGGCAAGACAGGATGCCAATATTCTCAAAGACAAAGGCAGGGTGCTGCCTGTCCCTCAGCTGGAAGGAGTACAGGAGGATGGTCTCCTCCACACAGCCCCTCACCACGTCCGGTGGGAGGGACGTGGTCTGCGACAGCCATAAGTAATCCAGTGGCATGATCTCGATGTCGCCTGTGAAGAGGAGGAGGAGAGCATTGTCAGTGCCACAGCAGAGCAAATTTACATGTGAGATTCACGCCAAAATCCCAGATAGAAAGAGGGGTTTGGTCTGGGGGAAACTCAAGCTGTCCTCCAGCTTTGGAGGCAATTTCCCCCTCTTCCAAAGAACAGAGTCCACACAGTCTCTGCAAATGTGGAGCACGATCCCTTCTCACCAGGGATCATCATCGTTGAGAACATCAACTTCCGCAGACAGGACATATCCACGTCCAGCTGAAACACGGGTCTTCGGACCACATACACCTCTTCTGTACCATTGACTTGCTCGTGGACCACGGCAAATGTCCCGAGTCCTGGGACAAGAACACCCTACCCAGGAAGAAGACAAAACAGCTGAGAGAGGTGTTACACCCCAGACCCTTAAATCCAGGGGTTAAACTCAAGGTTCCTTTACTCTAGCTGTCACAAAGGCGAAATCGCCACCAGATAGTCTTAAGAGGTGAAAAAACACCAAAGTTTATTGGCAAAAATAAAGAAAATTAATAAAATTTCAGCAAAGGAGTAAATACATCACCGAATTCAACATACAACCACCTTATCATAGCATTACCTAGCATTTATTTAGCATTTACTTAGCCCATTTAACCTAGAAAACCTTTAAACCTTAAGATGTTATGTTACCCAAAACATTCCATGAATAGAGGATTAGAAGGACAAGAGAGAAAGACAGAAAAGGTACAGCAAAACACATGTATAGCTACCAACTTCCAGGTTCTGCCATGAAGTCCAGAGAAGGCAGGGTCCAGACAGCCAGCTACCTTCTGGTCAGCCTCTTTCAAGCCCTTGGGCCTCTCTGGGCCCGCCCCCTGGGTAGGACTTCTGGTCTCCCAGCCAATCAAGAGCTGGGGTAGCATGGCTCCCAAGGTGCCATGATTAACAGCTCTGCCGGGGCTGGGGTGTCTGAGGGTGGGGTAGGGCACTGCTTCACYCACCCAAAGCCCGGCCTGCCCCTCCCACCAGACACAGACACCGGCATTACAAGCCCAAAATATCTTGAGACATTGATCTAATCCAGTCTCTGACAATAGGAAATGTGAAAACTGTGGGAAAAACCCACATTCTCCATTTTCTTACTTTCTCTCTTCAAAATCTTCACAAAAATTCCTCAGCTAAAGAAGATCCCAAGCAAATCCAACCCAGGGAAAAATTCCCAGAGATGACCCTTGGCATGGACCGAGCGTCATCCTGTATCTCTCTGCTAGGTCTCTCCACCCTCGGCAGCTCGGGGCACACTAAGAGGGGTTCTCTCTGGGTGGTGCCATTATGCTGAGGGAGGGGGGACCACAGGCGACCAAGACACCAGCCTACCTTGTCCAGCTTCATCTGTCCTAGGATATATGCAGACACAACATCCCAGATGGCCACCAGCTCTGGAAAGTATCGGAAAGAGGCATCAAGTTCCACTTGTGGGAGCTCCGTGGAGTGATAATTGGGGCTGACAAAGAGCCTGGACTGGGCTGTGCCTCTGGTTCTGACTCCATCTGCTCCCCAAGAAGTGCTGGGGCAGAACTGGGGGTGTGGAAAGCGCTCAGAACTGAGGCTGTGGTCATTCAACCCCCAAAAAGAGGTAGCACCCCAAAATCCAGCTGGCTCCTGGGAGCCCAGTGAGAGCTGTCAAACCTCCCATAAAAGCTAGAACCTTGAGAGGTCACAGTTCCCACTGGAAGCTGGCCCTCATAGGGGGACATGCCATGCCCATGGGACCCTGAGAGCAGCCCCAGCTCTGTCCAACCCTCCTCCTGGCCCTTGGGGGGTTCCCCAAACCTTCACCTTTGGTGGAGAGCCGCAGGAGTGTGGGGAACAAGCAACTCTGCTTCTTGCTGATGCTGACGGTGCAGCACCCCTCCATTCTGCTCCCCAAATTCCTCTCCAATCAGCCCTTGCCCTGCCTGTCACTGAAGGCCCTCCCAGAACAGCCCCCACACACCCCAGAACAACCCCCCGGACCCCACTCCTTCCTCTAGGCAGTGCCCAGCAGCCCCCAGTCATCACCATAGAGTGCAGCCACTGATGGGGAGTGCCACCTTGTGATGTCACTGGCGACCTGGGGAGGTGCATTGTGATATCAGCAGAAAGATGGCACAATGGAGGTGGCGGAAGGCGATTGCAGAAAGAAAGTCCTATCCTGGCCCACCTCAGGTGTCTTGTGCATGCAGTTCTACTGCAGCTGCATTGCAGCGCTGGAGAATCGGGACACTTGGGTGGCTCTGCTGCTCACGGTGAGCTAGAATTTGGGGACATTGAGGTGCCGGAGTGTGCCCAGAGTAGGGCAGAGATGCTGGGAAAAGGTCTGAAAGTCTGACAAGGAGCAGCTGAAGAAGAAAAGGAGGCTTGGGGGGACCTTCTTGCTCTCTGCATCTACATGAAAGGAGAGTGAAGCTAGGTGGGGGTCAGTCTCTTCTCGCAGCTAACAAGTGACAGGACAAATTGCACCAGGGGAGGTTTAGGTGGGATTTTAGGGAAAATTTCTTCATGTAAAAGGTTGTCCACCCCTGACACAGGCTGTCCAGGGCAGTGGTGGACTCATCATCCCTGGAGAGATTTAGGAGACATGTGGACGTGGCACCTGGGGACATGGTTCAGTGGTGGTCTTGGTTGGACTTGATGGTCTCCAAGGGCTCTTCCAACCTTAATGATTCTGTGATTCCATGATGTTTACGAATGAGGTTTGGGAAGAGGGGTTTGGAGAAGCGGCTCCTATAGGAGCAGGAGTCAGGTCTGCTTCCTCCGTAGAAACCTCCTGACAGCTCGCTGTCACTCTGCAGAGGCTGTGGGTGCCAGGTGCTGGTGTCAACAATGGAGCAACCACTGCTCAGGGGATGCAGGCTGCACGGGCCCACATGTTCCCCAGGTGAGTGTATTTCCTTGGTGATTTCCTGGTTCCTTCATAGCCTGCAGAGTGTGAGGGTTGCCATTCCTCAAGCCTGTGGCATCATTTGCTTCTGGAGTTGGCCCTGATGATCCTTGTGGGTCCCTTCCAATTCAGGGTGTTGTCATTCTATGATTCCAGGTTTCAGCTCACTGTGTCCGAGGCCTTTTCCACCCGACACATGAAGGTTGCCGAGAAGCACAGAGTCAGAACAGGTATGGGATGGGTTCCTGCTGCCCTGTCCCACATGGGGTGATGACAGCCTGGTGACCACACAACCTCACAGGCTGCTCCCATGAGCTTCCTCCTTTCCCAGGGGAACAAGAGCATCCTGAAAAGTTTTCCCTCCCTATGCTGCCAAGCCAGAGGCCAGGCAYGAGGCAGCAAGAGGCAGGGCCAAAGCCACCTGCCAGGTGAGACCCTCGTGGGAAGGGATTGGAGGGATCCTTGCACCCCTGGGTGAAAGCCCCCTCAGACACTTGGACTATAGTGACTCAGGAAGGTCCATGGGAAACAGCCCCAGCTTCCTACTTCTCCCAAACACCTGGGGAGTTTCAGCTAAAAATTTCAGAAGACCTCCTCTGAAATGTGGAGATGACATGCCAAATTGCAGATATTGTGTTGTTCCCACAAAAAATGTGCCAGATGAAAAAACCTGTTGATATCCCTTTCATTCCCTGGGCACCCAATTATTTGCAGTACAAACACTAAAACTATGTGCTTGCAGTCTTACAGAAGAGCACTGGCATCTCTTTTCTGAAGGTAAACTCCAAAATTTGGATACTAACTGTCCTGGTTTGAAAGACAGATGTCTGCCAAGGAAGGCAGGAAACCTTCCTGGGATAGAGAGGATGACCCCCCTCTCTCCTCCAAATTACTATACCCTTGCAATTACAGGAGTCTCAGGCAAACGTGGGAAAAAAAGAGTAACAGTTCTTTACTAGGATTATGTATCTCTCTATATATAACAAGACAGATGAACAGCAACAATAAGAGAACAGAGAAACCCAGTAACAGTCCTTTCTCTGTCGTTGGGCGATTCTCCCTTGGGGCAAAGAGGCTGCGGTGACTCCCCTGAGGCTGCAGGGGGTGCTGTGGCGCGAGCGCGGTGACCTCTCCACATGGCAATGGCAGCTCCAGTGAGTGGGAGAGGGAGAGGGGAGATCGCTCCTGGTGCGAACCCATGGGGCAGCAGCCTGGCTCAGCAGCAACCTCGGCAGCGGGCAGCGAGCAGCGCAGGCAGGCAGGGTTGACTGGGGAGCGATGGACCTCGGTACCACCCACCGAGGGGCCAGCAGAAGGCAGGAACAGCAGAGATGAGTAGACCCTGATGCCGACCCACATGCAGCAGAAAACCCAGGCTGGCGACAGAGATGGCAGAGGTGAGTGGCTCCGGGCGATGACCAGTTACAGCGTAACGCTGTCCCCTGTGCTGCGGCGGACCCCCGTGGAGACATCACTGTGTAGCAGTGCTCTGGAGTGAGCTGGCAGAGACGTCACAGTGTAGCGGTGTTCCCGGAGCAAAAACCGGCACACGCTGCAGAGATGACCATGCTTGCCGAATGCTGAGCAGAGAAGAGTCCAAGCCCGGCCTCCGCCACCTCTCGGCAAAGTCTCAAAAAGTCCCCTCCCCTCTCACAAGGATAAGCTCCTGCCTCTGGGGAAACAATCCACTTGCCAACACTCCCAGATCTTTTTTCTTTAACTGGGGAAATTATCGTGGCATGTGGGTTGGGCAGGCAATCCCTTTTGTCCTTAATTATCGCTCATTCTCGGTGATTGTTGTGGCATGTGGGTGTGTGGGCAACTTTCTTTGTTCTTAAGTATCGCCCATTAGTTCCCAGGCAACCCCTCCCCTCCCACACAGGTCTCCCCTCTAGATGGGGCGAAAACTCCTAAAAAGTTCACTTGTCGAACCCGTAACACCAACTCAACAATTGCAAATGTTGGGGGATTCCTCCCATACAAAATGTGCTAGGACAGAAAGCTGCTCCTGGCTCCTGTGCCCTATCATCTGCAGCTGAAACACTGGGTCTAGGTGTTCCCATGTAAAAGCACTGCCACATGCATTCAGGAGCCCACAACTGAAAATTGGACACAAGCTCCAATATGGCATATGTCCAAGACTCACTCCTGTACAAAGTGTGCCAGGAATGTCTTGCTGGAATTTACTTCCCCATAGTACCTCATCATCTGCTCTGCAGAAGCTGGGACTAYATCCTTTACTTCCCAAGGAAAGGCACTCTAATTCACTTCCTGCACCCCACCCTAGAAATTTGAAGCCAACAATAAAAAATTTTATATGCTTTGTATTTCCTACACCAGAGGTGTCAGAACAGAAAGCTGGGGCTGGTCTTCATCTCCACTGGGTAGCCTGTCATCTGCATCTGAAACACTGGGTCCAGCTGTTTTCCTTCCCTTTCTACACGTCCCTTGCTTTACCTACCCCTCCCTTGCCTTGTCTTGCCTTCCTCCCTTCACTTGATTTGTCTTTATTATCTCACCATGCCTTCTCATGCTGGTCCATCACTTGTTGTGCCTTCCCTTGCCAACCCTTCCGTTACCTTGCCTTGCCTTGCCTAAAACTTCCAGGACTTGCCTTGCCTACCTTTCTCCTTGCCTTGCCTTATGTACCCCTCCCATTGAATTGCTATGACTCCCTTGCCTTGCCTTTCATGGCCCACCTCTCACTTATCTGGACTTGCAGACCCATCTCTTGCTTTGCCTTGCTTACCACTCCCTTGCCTTGCCTTCCCCTGCCTACCCCACCATTGCCCTGCATTGCTCTGCATACCCATTCTTTGCTATGACTTACCTACCCCTTTCTTGCCTCTCCTTGCCTTGCCTTACCTAAACTTACCTCCCTATCTTTGACTTGCATTACCTTGTCTGCCCCTCTGTTGCCTTGCCTTGCCTTGCATAGACCTCCTTTACCTGGCCATGCCTTGCCTGCTCCTCCATTGACTTCCTTGACCTCTACCTCTCCTTGCCTTGCCTAACCCTCCCTTGCTTTGCCTACCTGGTCATTCTCTTCCTTGCCATGCCCGGCCATTCCTCGACCACTCCCTTGCCTTGTATTGTCTTGTCTTGCACACCCATCCCTTGCTTTCCCTTGAGTTGCCTACATCTCCTCTGCCTTTCTTTGTCTTGCCTACCCCTGCCTCTCCCTGCTTGGCCTACCCCTGCCTCTTCCTGCATTGCTTATTGCTTGTTGGAGTTGCTCTTGCCTTCACAGATTTCACAGAATATTCTAAGCTGCAAGGGACCAACAAGGATTACTGAGTCCAACTCTTAAGAGAATGGCTTTCTCCTCCACTGCCTTGCCTTGCCTCGCTACCACGCTCTTCCTCCCCTCCCCTCCCCTCCCCTCCCCTCCCCTTCCCTTCCCAAACCTTCCCTTCCCTTCCCAAACCTTCCCAAACCTTCCCAAACTTTCCCTTTGCCTCACTTGTCTAGCATTGCTTTGCCTATGCCT
>JACAXG010000311.1:222243-233102 GCA_018881555.1 Amblyornis subalaris
CCTTCCCTTCCCTTCCCTTCCCAAACCTTCCCAAACCTTCCCAAACCTTCCCAAACCTTCCCAAACCTTCCCAAACCTTCCCAAACCTTCCCAAACCTTCCCAAACCTTCCCTTCCCTTGCCTTGCCTTGCCTTCTCTTGCCTTGCCTTGCCTTTGTCTATCATTCCCTTCCCTTGCATTGTCCTGCTGTCCTGGTTTAAAAGACGGTGTCTGCCAAAGAAGGTGGGAACCTTCCTGGAGTGGAAAAGATGACCCCCTCCCTCCAAATTATTATAACTTTGAAACTATGGGGCTTTAAGGTGAAGATATGGGAAAAGGAATAGCAGCTCTTTATAACAGGAATATAAAAGGAATAACAGCATATCTCTCTGTCTCTCTGTCTCTCTCTCTCTCTAACGAGACAGACAAATAGCAACAACAAAAAACCAGAAAACCCAATAACAACCTTTTCTTATGCATTGAGCAATTTCCTTTTTTTGGTGTAGTTATGCCCACAACCAGCAAGGAGTGCTGGTGGGCCCCAGTGAGGCAGGGCAGGTGCAATGGTTTCTCCGCGGCTGCAGGGGACACTGTGGTGCGAGCACAGTGGCCTCTCCTTGTGGCAGGAGCCTCAGGCAAGAGGGAGGACGGGAGATGGCTCCCTGTGCAAAACTCACAGGGAGCAGCTGGTTTCAGCACAACCGCGGATGGCGAGCTGGACTGCAACAGCAACCTCGAAACAGGAGCAGTGGTGAACAGCGGGATGGGTGCCAGATCCACCGGTGCCTGGGCAGCAGAAGAGCAGAGTGGGCTGACCTGAGACAGCGAGCCAAGCTACAGTGTAGCAAAAATCTCAGAGCAGGAGCAACCCAATGCTCCCTGCAACATGCACAACCCTTCTCTGCTCTCAACCCAGCACAGGCTGACCCACCCCCAGCCAAGAGAGTGCTACGTTACAATGTAGCAATAGCCCCAGCTAGATACACACACACCTCCACCCATGTGGCCGTGGGGCTCCAATCTCAAACCGAAAAGGGAAGAGAGCAACTCCCAGCCCCACCCCCACTAGGATCCCAGGCCAAACCCACACCTATCACAATACCCCTGTGCTGGGAAGGGGAAAGCAGAGAGAAGGAGAAACAGTGACAACATGACTATGGGATAACAATCCCCAAGACACCTGCCTACATCTCTCTCTCCTTGCCTTATCACTAACTCAACTTGCCTTGCCTTCCTCTCTCCTGCCTTCCCTTGCCTATCCCTCCCTTGCCTTGCCTTGCCTTGCCCTGCCTGCCAATCCCCTGCCTTGCCATTGCATACCCATCCCCTTGCCTTGTCTACCCCTTGCTTACCTGGCCCCTGCCTTGCCCTGCTCAGCCCTCCTCTGAATTTCATTTCCTTGCCTTGACTTACCAACCCCTCCCTCTCCTTTGCCTTGCCGACGAATCACTGGACTTGCCCTTGCCTTCACAGATTTCATGGAATATTCTGAGTTGGAAAGATTGCCCTGCCTTGCGAACCTCTTTCTTGCTTTCCTCTGAATTGCCTACACCTCCCTTGCCTTGCTTTGTCTTGCCTACCACTGCCTCTCCCTGCCTGCCTACCCCACAGTTAGACTTGCTGTTGCCTTCCTAGATTTCACAAAGTATTCTGAGTTTCAAGGGACCAACAAGGATCATTGAATCCAACTCTTAAGTGAGTGGACTTCCTCTCCACTGCCTTGTCTTGTGTGTGAACTAATATATGCAGGTAACACCAAGACCACCATGATCTCCAGCTGAAGTGTGAAGAAAAGATTTATTCCATTATTTTGCTGGCAAAATGCGGTGTACCGCAACACAGACTGCAGCCAAGATAAGAACATCCAGAAACTAGAGACATTTGTTAAAGGAGTTTACAGCTTTTTACAATATTTTTAGCAATTACTTCATTCTATTTCACAATATCACGCGCTTAACTAACCAATAGGATACATGATCACGCATTTGTATACCAATAAGAGAATTGATCACGYATTTGTTAACCAATAGAATTATGATCATGCGGCCTAGCATATACAGTAACTTTCACCTAAGAAAAATGCTTGTTCACACATAACGGATTTTTCTACATACTACTGCTTGCTACTTTTAAGAAACAATGTTACCTTCCCCTTGCCTTAACTAAACAAATCTTTGTTTTCTTAAACTGAGCAGCCTTTGTTCCCCTTGTCAAGGGTTAACCTGGAGGCAAACTCCAAATCCCCACTCTATATTCTTCAGAGGAGAGGAGACAGCAAAAACAGGCTGCAAACTTGGAAAATGATTAAATAATTTATTTACTAACTCTACTAAGAATAGAAAGAATAAAAAATAATAAAAATATTAAGGCATAATATACAAATATCATTCTCCCCCATACATTCCAATTTTTCTCACTGATCACGCAAAGGACATAATCATGAGATTCTGATCTTATGATTAAGAGTTCTTATTGCCACCTCATGGGATAAAGAGAGTTCTTTCTGTAATGTAATGGGATCCATTCCACAGAAGACAATTCCCTAAGAAGTGTCTTCAGCGTGGTTCCAAACATTCCAGAAACACCACAGCTCACCCTGGTTTTTGCAGTGGTGTATCCTCTCTCCCACAATRCAGTCCGCAGTTTGTGGGTCACAAGAAAAGTCTGTTGGGGTTAAACATTTTAAGAGTAAGTCATTCCAGCCTAAAGGCACTCAGGTACAGGCTCCTGCTTTACTCATAATCTCCAAAGGCTGCAAATTTCATCTGCACACAACATAAAAATGTTCTTATTTTAGGCTGTTGAATTTCAAACTCCCCCATGGCTCATATTGTGATTTTAAAAGATATTTAGTTTGGTATTATTTCAGATCACACAGCACAGCTCACAGAAAAAAGATGGATCTCGATGCTGGTAAAGATGGCTTCTATGGCACTTCCTGCCACTTCTTGTCTTCTCTTCCGTTTGTGCTACCAGACTCCACATTTAGTCTTTCACGTGACTGCTTTCCTTTCTCTCTAGCTTAGAGAAGAGGTTAATATTTGCAGAAAATGCCTAGCAAAGTATTTATAACAGTTACATGCTCCCATAAAATAATGCAGCTGTAACGAGGCTTGCTTCCCCGGGCCCAAGGCTCCTTCTCCCCCATATGCTCTGCACTGGCAGCCATCCAAATTCTAAGTAAGCCTCTTGGCTGCTACTTAAATCTCTACCTTTTCTTAAAAGCAAGGTCACTCTTCGATCTCACCAGTACACCTTCGAAAGTTTTTCCRGCACAATCTCGGCTCTATCTCTCTGTGTAGCTTGGCTCGGCTTAGCTTAGCTGTTTCTCTGTTTGGCCTTGGTCCAGATGGTGATAGACCATTTCCACTCAGGACCGAAACAGCACAGAACCAGTGGGGGGAGAGGCTGGCTGCCCCTGGCCCGGGGGTTGGTGAAGAGCCACTCCCTTGCTAGTGGTCAGCAGGGAGCCAGGGAGCAAGAGAGGAAGTGAGAGCAAGTGCTGCGTCACTTCCTAGATGTTTTTTATAACATTCCTTGCACAGAGACGTCACATGAACACTAAGTGGCTCATAGAACTGTCCTTTACCTGTTTTTAACCACTCAAATTTGTCTCACACTGGGTCAAACCGTGACATCCCTCTATTCAAGAAGTCGGTTTTAGCTCTACATCTCCCCCTTTTTTGTTTACTAAGCATTGCAAAGCGAGTACATTATGCGCTTGAATAAGCATCACCTGTTTTATGTTCTGATTAATAAGCCATTGAATGGAGGAAAATACACATGGCAAGCATAACATAATCATTAAAAGCACTATAAATCCCACTATAACAAAGCCCACTATGTGTTTAACCCAAGGTCCAAAATTTCCCATCCGGGAGAGAAAGCCGAAAGRATTCCATCCCTGTTTTTCTTGCAGTTCTCCAGATAGCTTCTTTGGCTCTCGAATGCTTTTAGGAATGGATTCACATTTATCACTCCGATTCATACAGCACATTCCCTCGAAGTCTTGACATCCATGTCCCTGGGCTAACAACAAAAAGTCTGTTGCTGCTCTATTTTGCAGAGTTGCATGACACACAGAATCTGTTAACAATCCTGCCAGGGCATTGCTGGTAGCATTACTTTCTTTTGCCAGCCAACAGCCTAATTTATTAAGTGTGTTCAGGGCTTGGCCAGTACCAAGAGAGGCAATTAAAGAACCAAAGAATCATTTCACAGGATTCCAAAACTCAGCTTCCGAATCACAGTCAGATGTCAAGGAATGAGTGTCACGTTTGTTTCGTCTACGTCGTAGTTTCCAATTGGCTAATATTTGGAGATTGGGGTGAAACATGGGCAAGCGACCAAAAGTACAAGGATCCCCTGTTCTCTTACCTGGGATTCCTTTCCATGCTCTATTGCCACATATTAAAAATACATTGTCAGGCAGGACTATTGCATCGGCCTCTGGCATGACTTCTGAGGGAGTAGTAAGATTATGCCAAGTAGAGGCATTCAGGTAAATGTCAGTGACACTTTGATCAATTCCTGGTTTGTCTTTCTTTGGACCACTAGTGCAATTAAGATAAAAACATACAGAAGCTCGTATAGAGCCCAATGTGTCCAATTCTTGAGGCTGCAGTGGAAAAGCAGGAAAGTAATTTACTTTATTTGTGCCTCCATTGGTAGTGTTGCCCAAATAGCACCCCACAGGTTGGCCAGCACTGCTTTGTCCTGATCCCAACCACCACCATGATGGCTCTAGTTTATCTGAGGCTGTACCATTACGCAGAACTGTTTGATTGTACAGCTTGTTCCATTCATCCTTCATTAAAGGAATACCAACCAGGCATGTTTGAAATGGATCACTGGGACTGGTCATGGCTGTGGAAAGGGCAGATTGATTGGTTGCCTTGGCTAATGTGAGCCAAACATTAGTCTTTGGTTGTGAGACTCATGCATCCTCCACAGCCCCTGCGAATCCACTGAGGATGACAAAAAAGGCCACACATACCGTGCTAGAACCTATCGGAACTGATTACCAAACCAAAATTGTGACATCTTTAGGCCTTCATTCCCTCTGAAACACATTTGATGTTCTTCGGAGGCAACTAAGAAGGCCCTGTGGATAGAGAAACAGCCATAACCACGTCCCCATGCTAATAAAGGTACTGGGCCTAGCCATTGCCCACTCCGCAAATCTTTGTAATAGAGAGGTGGCTGAGATTACATCAAGGTGTTATGGGAGAACCCCCTTTCACTTCCTGCTTTGTTATCAAATCGGGAAATATTCAAAAAATTTAAAACAAATGTTGCTTTATCCAATTGTTCCTGAGGCGTCATACCCACGGGATTCCCACCTTTTTGTTTAAAGAGCATATTCTTTAAAAGAGCACGTGTGTGTTCTACAATAGCTTGACCTGGAGCAGAGTGAGGTATGCCAGTTAAGTGGCGTATACCCCAAGAGTGAAAAAAGGTTTTCAGTGATTATGAAACATGTGCTGGACCATTATCAGTTTTCACCACCTTAGGGACTCCTAAGGTAGCAATGGCTCGCAACATATGACATCTCTTGCCTTTTCCCCTTTGTGTGCCGAGGCAACAAAAAATTTGGGATATGTGTCAACTGACACATGCACATATTTTAAGGTTCTGAAAGAAGAAATGTGTGTCACATCCATCTGCTAAATTTCATTGACACCCAATCCTTTTGGAATTGCACCTACTGTGGTAGATAAAGGTGTCAGGCACGCACAATCAGGGCAAGAATGAACAATTTATCTAGCTTGAGAAAAGGTGAGATTAAATTGTTTACTTAAAGCTTTTGCATTCTGATGATAAAATTCATGTGACAATTTTGCCTGTGTAATTTGATTTGGAACTGTTGCCATCATTGTCAAGGTGTCTGCGACTGCGTTGCCTTCCACCAGTGGTCCAGGCAGAGATGTGTGAGACCTAAGATGCATAATATAAAAAAAATGAGATCGACAGCCAATGTAATCATACAATGTAGACTGTAATATTATCATGGTTTGACCTGGTGTGAGACAAATATGATTGGTTAGAACAGATAAAGGATAGTTGTATGTTGCAGATAGGTAAAACCTTGCAAAATGAAGGCCTTGTTACCCTTGTAAAATCATGGTTCACTTCTGTTACTTTGGCTAAGTAAAAAGGCCTCTGGGAACGAGCTCAGCTAACTTAGAAGTAGAGAAAAGAAGTTACATAATCTTCGCATGCTCACCTCGTGGCTTATGGTGACTGGTTGAATTATTGTTTGTTGTGTTTCAATGGTATGTATTCTGATAATGGCTAACTGCTTAAAAAGGCTTGCATTTTTGTAATAAAGAGCTCTGCTTTGCACCTGCCTGGGAACTCTGTATCACTCTATCAACACAGTTATACAGACCACTTAGTGTTCCTGTGATGTCTCTGTGAAAGGAATGTTATAAAAAAACATCTAGGAAGTGACGCAGCACTTGCTCTCACTTCCTCTCTTGCTCCCTTGCTACCTGCTGTACCCATGAGCAGGAGAGACTTCCCCCCACCCCCAGGCCAGGGCCCCACGGCCTGGGGGGCTGGCGGGGGCAGCCAGCCTCACCCCCACTGGTCCTGTGCTGTTTCGGATCTGAGAGGAGCTGGTCTATCACCATCTGGACCAAGGCCAAACAGAGAAGCGGCTAAGCAGAGCCAAGCTATGCAGAGAGATAGAGTTGAGATTTGCTGGAGAAAAAGCACCCCTTTCAGAGGTGTATGGGTGAGATCGAAGAGTGACCTTACTTTTGTAGACAAGATTTAAGATTTAGATTTAAGTAGCAGCCAAAAGACTTATTAAAATTTGGATGACTGCCAGTGCAGAGAAAGCAGTGTGGGGAGGGGGAAGGAGCCTTGGGCCCCGGGAAGCAAGCCTCATACAGCTGCATTATTTTATGGGAGCATGTAACTGTTATAAATACTTTTGTAGGCATTTTCTACAAATATTAACCTCTTCTCTAAGCTAGAGAGAAAGGAAAGCAGTCACATGAAAGACTGAATATGGAGACCAGCAGCCCAATGGAAGAGAAGACAAGAAGTGGCAGGAAGTGCCACAGAAGCCATCTTTAAAAGCATTCACCTTTTTTCTGTGAGCTGTGCTGTGTGATCTGGAATAATACCAAACTAAATTTCTCTTTAAATCACATGTGAGCCATGGGGAGTTTGAAATTCAACAGCCTAAAATAAGAACATTTTTATGTTGTGTGCAGATGAAATTTGCAGCCKTTGGAGATTATGAGTAAAGCAGGAGCCTGTACCTGAGTGCCTTTAGGCTGGAATGACTTACTCTTAAAATGTTTAACCCCAACAGACTTTTCTTGTGACCCACAAACTGCGGACTGYATTGTGGGAGAGAGGATACACCACTGCAAAAACCAGGGTGAGCTGTGGTGTTTCTGGAATGTTTGGAACCACGCTGAAGACACTTCTTAGGGAATTGTCTTCTGTGGAATGGATCCCATTACATTACAGAAAGAACTCTCTTTATCCCATGAGGTGGCAATAAGAACTCTTAATCATAAGATCAGAATCTCATGATTATGTCCTTTGCGTGATCAGTGAGAAAAATTGGAATGTATGGGGGAGAATGATATTTGTATATTATGCCTTAATATTTTTATTATTTTTTATTCTTTCTATTCTTAGTAGAGTTAGTAAATAAATTATTTAATCATTTTCTCAAGCTTGCGGCCTGTTTTTGCTGTTTCCTCTCCTCTGAAGAATATAGAGTGGGGATTTGGAGTTTGCCTCCAGGTTAACCCTTGACAAATATAAACAAATTTTTGTTGTGAACCTCCTTTAAGAAGGAGTGTTCAATTCGGTTTAAAATACCAACTACATAAATGGAATCTGATATTAAGTTGAACGGTTCATCTTTGAACAATCGGAAGGCCACTACAGCAGCTGCTAGTTCCACTAGCTGTGTTGATCTTGGTTGAAAAACCACTGAGTTCTCCCAGTCTCCCGTGGAGTTTTTCCAGGCAACAACTGCTTTTTGAGTTTTCCCAGAGCCATCAATAAAAACTGTCTTTTTTCCAGGTAGAGGTTGCAACGATGTTAGAAAACATGGCTGTAGAGAAAGATCTTTTAAATACTGCAAAAGTTTCCGTTTTGGAAAAGAATTAACAATGTTTCCCAAAAAGTCTGTCAGGGATGCCTGCAAAGGAATGGATTCCCGGAACATATCCTGAAAGTTGTCTGTAGATAAAGGGATGTGAATGTGTGAAGGATCTTCTCCACTTAAGGTTTGACATCGCCTTCGTGCTGTGGAAATAAGTCTGACAATCATGTCAAGTAATGTGGTTATTTGCCGCTCTGCCCTTGCCTGGGTCGAGCTTGACCTGTGGCTTCTGCGTTCTTAGCCCGCAAGAAACAGCGACTGATGAATTAACTGAGGTTTGCGTGCCTCAGTTTGTCTGGTCTGAAAGCCTTTCACAGCAGGCAGTTCTCAGCTGTTTGTAAGGCAGTAGCGAGGACAAAGAGGAAAGAGACGGACTCTCTGTAGCTGTATTCCAAGTTTATTTTCTCTGCCCTGTGGGAGCAGGGTGCAATATCTTGAACGGGAGCTAGCAGAGAGACAGCTTCTCGCTCTATCTCTGCCGTTTTAAGGGGTAGGTATAACAAGGGACCAATAGGGACATCTCAGGGGAGGAACAAATTTAAACTAACTAATAACAATATAGCTGGAGGGAATTTTAAATCACGCTAGCCTGTTACAGAGCTTGAGGCTCTGTGACAGAGGAGAAGACGTAATGTGAGTGACCTGTAAGGAGTGTATGTTGCTATGTTGCAGATTCCTCCTTTGATAACCTGGGCTGCACCATAGCGACAGTTATTGTTTTTGAAAATGTGTGAGGTAAAAATATCCACTCTAGCATCCACAATCGTTGTTTCTCATCACACCATTGTGCTATCAATGCATAGGGTTGAAATTCTGCCAGGATAAGAAAAAGCCTTAGTGGCAAATGTGCTTGTCATCGAGATGCAAAGGATGTTTGAATCTTATCAGTAACAATTTGCAGTGATGTGCGAGCATCTGAATGAAGTTCATGAGGAGATGTCAAATCTGTGTCTCCTTTAAGTAAATTAAACAGAGGAGACAATTCCTCAGTAGTGATACCAAGGGTAGGTCTGAGCCAATGGATGGTTTCTAACAATTTCTGCAAATCATTTAGTGTTTTAATAGAAGTTTGCAGCAGAATGGGTTGAGGAAAAATTTTCTGTTGAAATAGTAGAAATCGTGGTTATTTCCAAGGTGGGACGGTCTGAATCTTGTCTGCTGCAATAGAAAGACCAAATTTGTTAAGAGAAAGACACAAAAAGGCAAAACAGTTTTGTAATACAACAGAGTCATTTGCTGCCAACAGTATGTCATCCATATAATGATACAAAAGAACTGTTGAAAATTGTTGTTGCACTGGTCGTAAAGCACTTGCTACCACAAATTGACATATGGTAGGACGATTTTTCATCCCTTGTGGTAACACAACCCAGTGATACCTCTGCATGGGTTCATTGTTGTTCAAGGATGGTAGTGAAAAAGCAAATCGAGGGGAGTCATCAGGATGTAAGGCAATAGTGAAAAATCAATCTTTTAAGTCAATAACCAATAATTCATAAGTTTCAGGGACCATTGCTGGGTTAGGAATTCCAGATTGGGGTGTGCCCATTAGGTGTGCCACATCAACTGCATTGATGGCTCTTAAATCTTGTAGGAGTCTCCATCTACCGGTCTTTTTTGGAATTACAAGAATCGGAGTATTGAGGGAATTATATTTCCCAAATCCAGTTGTTCTTTGACCAGCTTTTGTGCTTGTTGCAGTTGTTCTCCTCGGAGGGGCCACTGATCCACCCACACAGGATTATCTGTTTTCCATGTGAGTTTAAGTCTTGGCTGCAGATCAGTGACTTCCTTTAAAAGTTTGTTGTCAAAATCAGCCCCCACTGTGATAACAGATCTCTCCCCCACAGTGTAGAAGTAGTAAGTACATACGGTTTGAGATGTGCTTGTTTTCCTTCTGGCCCACGTACTGTAAGTTCTTTTGCTGATAGCTGTGGCACCTGCTGACCTCCTATTCCCGAGACAAGAGCTGCTGGAGTTGTTAAAGGCCATGTAGGTGGTCAGTCTAGCTTGTTGATGATAGTGATGTCCTCTCCGGTGTCTACCAATCCTGTAAAAGATTTGCCATCTATAACACAGGTTAGAAAAGGTTGTTGTACTGAAATAAGTTTAGATCAATAAATGTTAGGAGTACCGATGTTGTTCTCGGGTTCGAATAAACACACGGAGACAGCTGTCAGGGTTCTCCAACAGGCAGAGGCCAAAAGGGAGGAAGGAAGAGAGAGCCGGCCTCTGCCCTCATTTTATTTATATGTTTTCAAAACCCACCGTGGATTGGAGGATGGGAATACCACCTCCTGCTGTCCACTGGTCAACAATATTGTCTATCACATAGGTTAGGAATTCATAACAATCTTTGCCGTTAGGTCAACAATTCGTGTTTACACAAAAGTGCGTGAGAAACTATTTCGCTGAACCAAAACCACTGCACATCTGAAGAACTGCAAAATGCAGGGCCACATACCCGTACTTCCAAAACTTCCAGTACCTCTGTCAGCATTGATGGATGGTATTGATTGTATGTCCAGCAATATAGGAAGTTGTGGCCCTGCATTTTGCAGTTCTTCAGATGTGCAGTGGTTTTGGTTCAGCGAAATAGTTTCTCACGCACTTTTGTGTAAACACGAATTGTTGACCTAACGGCAAAGATTGTTATGAATTCCTAACCTATGTGATAGACAATATTGTTGACCAGTGGACAGCAGGAGGTGGTATTCCCATCCTCCAATCCACGGTGGGTTTT
>JACAXG010000311.1:239355-278298 GCA_018881555.1 Amblyornis subalaris
AAATAGTTTCTCACGCACTTTTGTGTAAACACGAATTGTTGACCTAACGGCAAAGATTGTTATGAATTCCTAACCTATGTGATAGACAATATTGCTGACCAGTGGACAGCAGGAGGTGGTATTCCCATTCTCCAATCCACGGTGGGTTTTGAAAACATATAAATAAAATGAGGGCAGAGGCCAGCTCGCTCTTCTTCCTCCCTTTTGGCCTCTGCCTGTTGGAGAACCCTGACAGCTGTCTCCGTGTGTTTATTCGAACCCGAGAACAACAACCCCCTTCTCTTACCAGCCTTTCAACCGCACATAGCATACTGGTACTACAAGCCTTCCTTCTCACACATCTGTGCCATCACATTTTTCACCCTCACGGGTCTTTTTCCAACGTCCAGCAGCTGCTGTCATAGAAAAGGCTCTAGGAGAAAAAGCCAGGGCTGAGCATCACCTTCCCCTTGCCGCACGGAAGCCACATCAAACTAACTGGTGCACTCAGGACTTTCCTTCTCCACTACATCTACCATTGTGTTCTCTGGATCTCAGTGTCTAAAGCTAAATGGCATTGTTTCCATTAGGGCTAGGAAACGACTATGTGCCAGCACAGGGAGCTTTCGCTGAACTTCCCCCTTATGATTGATCACTTGATCAAGTGAGTGGCAGCCACCCTCCTCTTGCAACCTGTACACTGCGCACCCAAGCACAGTGCTGTGTGGTTTCATTCTTCGCCTTCTGTAACTTCATGTGCTTTCATTCTGCCGGCCTGCAAAGTCTGTCTACTTCTCGCACAGAATGCTCTGCTGGAACAGAAGGGCTTCAGCACATGGCTTCTGTCAAAATATTCTGTAGCCATGCACTTTCCCTCTCAGCTCTACGTACCATCACATTCTACCAGTCTGTAGTCTGAATATAAATGGAAAGGTTTTCAGCTATGTCTCGCACAGAGAACTGGATCAAGGACAAGAAGCTTGCTCTGAGCTTGCACATCTACGCGTGGGGACTTGTATTTGCACCACAATCAAGGGGCAGTCCTCTTTCCCTTACAACATGCAAATTGCCATTAGATTACTGTTCTCTGCAAGTTACTTCTCAGCTGTGGCTACGCTCCTTTCTTCTTAGCTATATAGGAGTTCTCATTTTTCACTTACAGAGAGCCCAGATTCAAACCTTGAAGTTGCCTGCAGCTCTTTCCTTATGGCAGCTCTAAGAACCAAAGCCCACCTATGGCATTCTGCTTTCCCTGTTTTACTGCACTCATTGACAGTGTGCTGTGCATGGTGTTTTCTCAGCTCTAGGTACAATGATACTGGTTCTGTTTCGCAGAGTCCAAAGTGTCTGTCTAGTTCTATCTTAGAGAAATGTGCTTGGAGAGAAGCACTCTTTGGATTAGGCTTTCTATGTCCAACACTTTCAAAAAACCATGACTATCTGGGTGGCAACAAGGGGGAATGAACATGTTTTTGTGGTGGCACATTTTTCTGTATTAGAGGTCTATCCGAATCTTTGGTCCTTGCGAGGCTGGGAAGATGTGTGGTGATACAGCTGAGATAGAATGTGCAGAGAGCAGCACCATCTGATGGCAGTTTGCAGGTTGTAAAGGAAAGAGGAATGCCCCTTCATTGTGGTGCAAATACAAGTTTCCGAGCATCAGACGAAGCTCAGAGCAAGCTTCTTGTCCTCGATCCAGTTCTCCGTGCAAGATGTACCTGAAAAGCTCTCTGTTTAGATTCAGACTAGAAGAGAGGTAGAATGTGGTGGTACGTAGCACTGAGAAGGAAAATGCATGGCACTGGTATTGTTTGGCAGAAGTGGTGCACTGGAGCGCTTCTGTGCTGGCAGAGTGCTCTGTGCGAGAAGTAGACAGCCTTTTCGCAGCCAGGCAGAACAAAATCTTGTGAAGTTATAGAAGGTAAAGAATGAAACAGCACAACACCGTGGTTGTGTGTGCAGTGTAGAGGCTGCAAGAGGAGGGTGGCTGCTGCTCGCTTGCCTGCTGAATTCAAGTGATCAGTCATAAAAGGGAAGGTCAACGACAGTTACCTGTGCTGGCATAGATTCCTACCTGAGCCTTCTGTGGAAACAGTTGTGCTTAGCTTTAGACTCCAAGATCCATAGAACACCATGGTAGATGCAATCGAGAAGGAAAGTACAGAGTGCACTGCTGATTTTGGTGCGGCTTCMGTGCGGCAAGGGGAAGATGCGGCCCAGCCTTGGCTTTTTCTCCTAGAGCCTTTTCTACGAGAGCAGCTGCTGGACGTTGGCAAGGGAGCTGTGAGAATGAAAAATATGCCAGCACATCGAGCTGAGAAAGAAGGCATAGAGCTGCAGTGTGCTATGCGCTATTTAAAGGCTCCTAAGAGAACAGGGTACTTTAGGAACACCTTCTGTTTTGAGGCAGATCTCTGTGGAGATCTAGCTGCTTGGACTCTGCAACACTGAAGGGGTAGGAAAGTGCTTCTCTCCAGGTTATGTGATGGAGTTCAACATGGGCAAGTTACAGGTCAAAGCAGCAAGAGCATTCTGAGCTGGCACTGATTGTAAATGAGCTTTTGGCTGGACGATTGCAATTGTGTCCCTGGGTTTCGTATGTCACTGTGAAAAGAGCTGAGAAGGATCGTGCATAGAACCATAGTGAGGGATTTGGTTGAAAGTCTGCATGGAGGTATTATCCAGCAAGGGTTTCTTTCCTGGAAGTCTTCTTGCCCCTTGATTGTGGTGCTAAACAAGAGTTTCAAAGGGAAGATGAAGTTTCTTCGAAGATGCATGTGAAGTCCTATCATTTCAATCTCATCTAGAGACTTCAGAATCCGCTGCCTTAAACAAAATGTCCCAAACCAGAAGAGAGAGTTCTCAGCATTTCTTTTTCTGCAGTGCTTTAAACTGCATGGCACACATTTGTAGTAGGCTTCTTCTGTTCAGCTGCATGCACCTTTACACAGCACTGGCTTTTTCTCCTAGAGCCTTTTTTATGAGAGCAGCTGCTGGAAGTTGGAAAAAGATGTGCGAGGGTGGAAAGACACAATGGCACAGACACATGAGAAGGAAGGTCCATAGTCCCGGCATGCTGTGTGCAGGCTGCTAGGAGAAGGGTGTCAGTTAGGAATGCCTTCTGTCCTGACACTTCCTTCTCGGGGAGATAGAACTGCTTGCGCTTCGTGACACCGAAGGGCTGTGAAAGTGCTTGCACTGCAAAGATCACTTTTCACAGGGAAGAGGGAAGCTCAGCGAATGCTTTCTGTGCTAGCGCATTTCTCAGTCTGAACTGCAGATGAAAGCGCTGCGCTTTAACAATGGGCTCTACCACCTTGAGACGATGTGCTGCTACATACAGAGTTGAGAAGGAGCGTGCAAATTACTAGTGTGTTTGGTCAAGTTTACAGACTGCAAGGGGAAGATGAAGGCCAGCACTGGCTTTTTGTTCAAGGATGTTTTCTTTGGGAACAGTTGCTGGACTTTTGGAGGGGCTTTGAGATCTGCCAGAGTGAGAGATTACATGGAACTTGAGGGAAAGAGTATATCTGCAGGGAGTTTGAAGCAGTTCAATGTGTGCGAGTTCCATGTTGAGCAGCTGATGCCACAGAAAAGCTTCTCAAAGAAAGAGGCCGTGCTGGAATTGCCTTTTCTTTTGCAGCCTCTCGACTGCACAGCCAACAAGCAAACCATTCGTCTTCCTTGCCAGCTACATGAAGAATCACGTTCTTTCCGTCTCCGAGAGCCAGCATCCACAACGGAGCTCTTCCACTAACTGCTCCCCCACGAAGAGTGCGGCACGGAAAAGCCAGTGGCTTTTGCCCRGGCTCAGGCCGCGCTCATAGAAACAACCACACGATGGCGCTGTCGACTTACAAAAGAACCACACGCACCTCGCCCTGCTCCAAAGCACCCCAAGTGCACACCAACTTCCAAGCCTCACTGCTCCCGATTCAACCGCGTCAGCACAAAAACATTTCGCTGCTCTTCCCCCACCAAATGCAAACTCTTGTCTGCACCACACAAACGCCGACACCAACTCCTTTGCCCTAGAACATCTTTTCACTCTCACACAGTCCGTCTACAAGCTTCGGAAAACAGCTGGCAGAAACAGAGCTCCCAAAAGTGCCAACTGAGAAAGCTCTTGCTRCCTACAACTTCAGCCATCCCTCGAACTAGCAGCACACACCCTGCTAGCTGCACTTTCCTTCTCAGCTCTAGCTTCCATCAGAATCCTTCAGTCTCACAGAATCAGCATCCAAATGCAATTGCATCAGGGACTGCTTACACCATAAAGGGACCAGGACCAAGAAAAAGTTCAACAGCTTGGCTTTTGCATTCCCACTGCAACAGATCAACAACCTCTAACTGATAGAACTGCCTCTTGTAGAGGTAGCTAAACCTGCAACAGAGAGTGCTGCAGTGTTTAAGCCAGCCACTGGAGTGAGCAAGCAACCTATTATTCCTTGTTCCCTTATAAGATTCAGTTCTAGTGTTCTCCCTTACTCGGAATCCCATGTATCCCTATCCCCTTACTCCTCCCCTCGGTTACCCCTATGGGCTGAAGTTGTATTACCCCGCCTTTTCTCAGCCCCCTGCCCTCAACCCTCTGGGCCATGGTTCTCTCCACCCTCCCTCCTTAGTAATTGGTTGTGGTAGTTTCTACCCGCCTTCTTCCCCTCCCCTAAGCCATGGTGATTGGTTGCAGGCCCCCCGAGCACGAGGGGGCTTAAAAACCAAGTATCGTGATTGTTGAGCTCTCTTCGCCTCCTACTCCCTTCGCATCTGGATTGGAATAAACTACCTGGACTGTGGAACGTAGTGTGTGAAGAGCCTTCCTGCCTCTTTATTTCTGGACTTATGGCTAGGCTATGCCGGGTGTGAGTATTTCTCAGTGCTAATAACTGCATGGGCGACATTCCTCGTTGGTGTGGTGAATTTGCATCCCCAGAACGGCTTCTTCTCCAAGGAGGTTTTGGGAAAAAACACGAAGGGAATTCGCCTCAGGAGAAACAGCACCTAAAGCCATTATCCTCTTAGGAAAAGRCTTGACATTCACTAAGACCACCCAATGTGCGGATCCCAAAGTGGTTTCCTTGCCAAAGAGAGGCACTGTAAGGCCATCTCCAAAGAAATGGCATCCCCTCCTCCAAAACACAAAACATGCAGCCACTGATCCCGCACCAAGGTGCCAGAAGACTGTTCCTAGGCATTACCTGCCTGGGCCACTAGATCAGCTGCACACCAAGAGTGAGCAGAGCTGCTTGCCTTATCCATAGGAAGTGCACTGCCAGAATTTCAGAAGGCCACCTTGGACAAGTGGAAACCACATRCCCAATTGAATCTTGCAGGAGACTACGTTCCAAAGATGGATACCAACTCCATCATTGCACAAGTTGAGGCAGCGCTTCCACACCAAATGTGCCAGCACAGAAAGTTGCTGCCGCCCTTCCCCTCCCCTAGGCAGCTTTTTCTCTGCCCCTCAAACACTGGGCCTCCGTGCTTTCCTTCCCACAAAAAACCATTGCCAACTTTGTTCAGGTACTTACCAATTGACAGTTGGATGCCACCTGCAGTATTGAAGATGTCCAACAATTGCTCCTCCACAGAAGGTGTGAGGACAGACATGTCTTGCTGGACATGCTTGCTCCCCATGCTACCTTAACATGTGCTGCACTAACACTGGGACTATGTCCTTTGCTTCCCAAGGAAAGGCACTTGGAGTCACTTGGCCTTGCCTTGCCTTCAGTCCCTTGCCTAGTTTTGCCTCGCCTGCCCTTGCTTTGCTTCCCTTGCTTATGTCTGTCTTGTCTTGCCCACCCTACAACATCCCTGCTTTGTTTGCCTTGCCTACCACTCTCTTGCCCTCCATGCAGGCAAGGCAATGCAATGGAAATGTAGGCCATCCTAGACAAGTCAAGGGAGAGGTCAGCAAGGCACGAGCAGTGAGGGGAATGCAAATGGCAAGTCAATGCAAGGCAATGGAGGGAAGGAAGGTCATGGGAAGGAAACAGAGGGGGCAGCAAGGCAATGAACGCTGTGGGGGAAAAAAGGCAACGGGAAGGAATGATCAGGAATGACAAGGAAATGCAAGGCTCGGCAGGAAAGATAAGGAAAGGCAAGGGGAGGGTAGGCAAACCAAGGGGAATTCTAGGAGGACCATGAGGGGCAAGGCAAGGCGGGGAAATAGCAGGAGAAAAGGGGTCTTGAATTGCAGGTRGGGGAAGGGTGAGCATGGTAATGCAAAGCAAAAGAGGGTTTGAAAGGCAAGGCGAGGCTGGTGGTAGAAAGGCAAGGCAAGGGAGAGGTCGGCAGGCAATGAGAGTTGTAGAAGGAGAAGGAAAGGCAAGGCTGGGCCAGGACAAATGGGTAGGGAAGTGAAGGTGGGGGATGGATAAGCAAGTCCATGCAAGGCAAAGACGTGGTAGGAAGGGTCGGGAAGAACATGGGTGAGCGAGGAAGGCAAAGGAAGGGAAAAGCATGAATGGCTAAGAAATGCAAAGGAGGTGCAGGCCTGGCTAGCCTAGGCCGTGGAGGAAAGCAGTAAGCAGGTGAAGAGTGGGGGTTGGGCATGCAAGGGAATGCAAGGCAAGGGAGGCTTAGGAGGGCAAGACAAGAAATTGCTCACAGACATTCAAGGTATATTCCAGGATTGCTCACAGACAAAAGCGGCCAGGACAGACTGGTCTGTCTGGCCTTGATCTTGCATGGGTTGTCTGTAATCGGCACGCCACGTTTTAACATCAGACTGCTTCAAACCGCACCCTCCCTACCATTCAGCAAAGTAACTGATGTAAAACAATACCCTCCCTCCTTGGGTGCCAAAGAGGGTATCAAACCAGTGACACAGGAACTGCAAGAACAAAAAGTAATAATTAATACTCATTCCCCTTTCAATTCTCCGGCGTGGCCAGTGCGAAAGCCTAAYGGGAAGTGGAGGCTGACAATAGATTTTCGCAGGCTAAATGCTAACACAGATCCTCTCACAGCTGCAGTCCCAAATTTAGCTGAATTGATAACATTGATTCAAGAAAAGGCTCACCCAATCATGGCAACTATAGATGTCAAAGACATGTTTTTTATGATACCTTTACAGCCAGAGGACATGGACCGATTTGCTTTTACATGGGAAGGACAGCAATACACCTTTACTAGGCTTCCCCAGGGGTACAAACATTCCCCCACTCTGGCTCACCACGCTTTAGCTCAAGAGGTAGAAAAAATACCCACAGCGAACAACGTAGCTGTTTATCAATACATTGATGATATCCTTGTGGGAGGAAATGAAATAGAAGTAGTGGAGGATACCCAACAGAAAATAATCTCCCACTTAGAGAGCCTTGATTTGCAAATTCCCTCTGAGAAAATCCAAAAACCTTCCCAAGAGGTGAAATGTTTTGGGAATTTGGTGGAGGGGAAGTATGACATGCATCCCACCTGATACCTTAACCTCTTTAGATCAGATTAAAATGCCTGAATCCAGGAAAGATCTCCAATATGTTTTAGGATTTTAGTGTTTTGGAGAAAACACATCCCAGATTTTTCCATAATTGCCAGACCTCTTTATAACTTGCTGAGAAAAGGGGTAAAATGGGAATGAACTGCTTCTCAAGAAGAAGCATTGCAATTGTTGATTTTTGAAGCAACAGCTCACCAAGCCCTGGGCCCTATTCATCCTATGTTAGAATTTCGTTTTTGTTTTTCACTTTTACTATTTTGAGAGTTCTTTGTTCTGAGTTTGGAATGAAATGCAGGAGGCGCTGAGATATTCTTCTTATCAGGTTGTTTATTAAGTTCTTATCTATTGCATAGCAGCACAGAGTGTTCTCTAAGTTAGGAAGGCGGAAAATGGCTTCGAACTGTGAGTTCCAAGGTTATTTAAAGCTGAATTTACCCAATTATAGACTGCCAACTAACATGTTTTTACTTATAATCCAGTCACTGTCCATTTAGCATCTGCAATGCGGGCTTTTTTGCACCAATGGTTAAACTACCTAGATTTGTGAAGAAGAAGGAAGAAAGAAGTATAAACCCACACCCAAAATCCTCCATCTTGCTACCAATACATTACTAATAACTCATAAACGGAATCTTCTACATTTCTACATATTTCACCCAGTGACATAACAAATTGCTTTTTAATTACAACAATGAAAGACTGAAATTTAGGGTYCCGACATCTCCCCCTTCTGTTTGAACTATGAACACTGCTTTAACTGTTTTGTTAAACTATTGTTGGATACACTGAAGTAGGTAAAGTAGAAGTATCATGACGACTATAATGACAACTAAATTATACATGCTCAATTTCAAAAGTTGTTTCCACAGTGGAGTTCACTGATTGTTTTTTGTATACAAGATAAGATATATAAAACACAGATTATAATTAAAAAATCTATCAAAAACAGCTGTGGTATTGACAAAGAAATCACAGTATAAGAAAATAAAACAGTGTTCAATGTTCTCAAAAAGGGAGTTGCTTCTTCTGTACTTGGAAGGCACTGGTTACTGTTTCAAAGCTTATGTGGTTGGAGTTCAGTGGTTGTGCTGTTTAGGCAGGAAGAAGTTCATTAGTTGGAAATGTTGACTCTATGTTACCTAAACGCCCTTCTCGGCTACAAGGTCTGGATGGTGATTAGATTTTCTTTCTTCATATGGGCCCTGGTTTTCTTAGAGGCAATCGATGTTCATTCAGTCAATCAGGTAACCACTTTAGACCTGTTGGCAATAAGACACAAGCGTACCTTCTTCCTTTGGTTAGTAGAACAGGTATTAAGCAGAAGCAAGCAAGGTGATACATATAATTATTAGCACACAAAGAAAACATAGTGATTTAGAATGATACACTACTAGTTGTTTACACACTACAGCATCGCTCAGAGTCTGCTTAGCTGGCACGCCCCGTATCACAGTGAGGACTTGGAAAGCTTTCCCGGGTAAGGTTCCCAAGAGTACCTCGAAAGGGGACCCAGCTTTTAGAAGGTCAGATCGACAAGCCAAAGTGACTTGATTACATTTTCGAGCAGAAACATCTGGGTCTGCTGGCAAAAGTCCAACCAGCGAGGGTCACGGCTTGGCCAGAGCCAGGGCCTTAACTGGAAGGACCTCCCTATCTTATTCTACAAATAAATTTCATATTAAAGGTAGTTGGGAAAGGTTCTTTAAAGTATATATAGTTTTTGCAGATAATTATACCATGGTATGTAAAAGTTTGTAAAGCAGCCGGCTTTGTCATCATTKCTAATTAAGTCATTAGTGCTACTTTGAACAAACTGCAAACAAACAAAAAAGATGCATATGTGTAACATTAAATAACATCGTGGGGACAATGTCTATTATAAAAGGTCAGTGGATCCATGTCACAGCATTAGTAACCTAAGCAGAATCATCAATACAGGAACAATAACTGCTTTCAAAAGGTGAAAGTGTGTTCTTTCAGACATCTATGCATATATAATTAATAAGGTAAAAGAAAATAAAGAGAAAGCACTAGTTTAGAGTTACCAATATTCATAATCTAGTTGTTACCTATTTACTTATGTCATCAGGCCTTCATCACAATTGCTTCAGTGAGTTCCATCTTATTCCTATAACAAAAGAACTATATCTCCAAATTAAATGGGCATATCTTAACAAACTTAAACTTATGTCACTTAAACGTAATAGAGAACAACTTAACAGAGCTTAAGCATAATCTCGCTGAGACTGAAGGAAAAGTAATCTTAATAAAACTTGAACAGAACGTAAACTAACAGAGTTTAAAACTAAACATCATTTAAATTTAGTAACACTTAAACTTGAAACTTAAGAGTACTTAAAATTGACAGAAATTAAATTAACAGAACCCTAAACTAACAGAACTTTAAATGTAACACAATCTCAAATTAACAGAACTTAAACTTGACATGACTGAAATCTAACAACAGTTAAACTTAGCAGAACTTGGCTTTAAGATCTCTTAAACTTTATAAAACTGAAATTTAGTGGAACTTGAAATCGTCACTTGAATTTAAGAAACTAAAGTCAGAGTTGAGAATGTTCCTTTAAAAAATTCAGATACAACAGAATTCAACTCATCTTGACTTCATTGTTACAAAAGCTACTAAAAATTTGTCATACAACAGATAAACATCAATGAACAATATGCAAGTAAACAACTGATTTGTAACTGAAATAGCAGCAGGATGGATTTACTGGACAGATCACAAAGGTATGGTAAGGATTGTATGATTTTACATGATTTGGTTTTGAGGATAGTTCATGGTAGTTATAAACATTATCGAAAATATGTAATTACAGTTAGGACTTTCTTGATATAAGCACAATTTTGTAGGATTTTCCAATTTGCAGCTATACTTAAAAGGAAGTGACATCATATACTTGTCAGTACCTTTTTGGTATAAGTTTGCTAGGGTTTTTTAAGATGCAGCTGTACTCAGAAAAATGATAACAGCGTATATATTGGCAAGTTGTACTTAAAAGCTGTCTTTCATGATTGCTAGTACAATAGAATTGACCTTGGGATATTAAAGTTGACGAGATATATTCATGGCAAAATATTTGCAGTAAAATCAGTCTATTAAAACTGTGGGGCAAGAGGTAAGCAAAGCATTAAAACTGGCACAATTTTGCCTGCTTCTACTTGTGAAAAGTCATAAATAATTTTTGAGATAACAGTAAGGAGGGAGTGAGGAAAGGAATATTTGATAAAACTTTAGGCTTTAGAGCTAATTGCTGCTGGTTCACATTTTGTTCTGCTAACATTCACCTTAAACATTTCTAAGAAGAAATAACATTCTGAAGGTATTGAGTTTACAAGTATTCTGTAGGTAGACAGAGATCAAAATCTTTAGAAGGGTAATACACATCCTACATAACAAGTTGTACCAATCATGCAATATATAAGTATTTCATTGAAGAATTTTGAAAGTAAGGAATTACGTAATTCTATTGGTATGTAGAGATAATTTCTGCAACAAACAATTCTGACAGAAAGCACAGCTTACTAAAAATACAGTTACTTTTAACAAAAGCTGAAAACGTTTCTGAGATGCAGTAGAATGCATTTTAAAACAAACTACGTGTTTCCAGAAACTTAAAATGAGGAGACAGTAGTTCTCCTAGCTGTGAAATGTAAACATTCTCTTGTAGATCACTTTTCTCTTGTGAAAGTTCTCTTGCAGATTATTTTAGTTCTTCACTTCAAAGATGACACACACACAGAAATTTCTTAGCTGCTTCTGACACAAAAGTTAAACAGGCACTTTTGAAAAATATGCATGGATGGAGTTGCATAGCCCTGAACAGGCCTCCCGGCCCCCACCACGTGCTGTAGGTGTCCCAGCCGGGGGGTGTTTAAGCTCACCCTCCCCCGTCGCTCTCTTCGACTTGGTGATACACAGCAACTTGGTGAGAACGCAGCAACGGGGGGAGAAAAGGAGGAAAGAAGCTGCTGCTGTTCCTGGGCGCTCTGCCAGGGCTGCAGATGGAGCCGCTGCAGCCACCGCCGGGGTTTTTAGTATGAGAGTTGTTCTTACAGTCCCATGGTCCTCCCATGCCTGTGTTTTGGGTAGCTCGCAACCTGTTACAAGCTCTGTCTGTTCCGCCTGGGTTGTTTTAGTTCTAGTCTCTACTGCGTGAGCTTCGGTGAGAGGCGGGGCCACCTCCACCTTTCTTGCCATCAGCCTAGGCTGTGGGCAAGCCGTGCTGCTATGAGAAGTTGCCGAATATTAAATCTCTTAATTACTCTTTTGGTATAGCTATAGGATGGTCCTTGATCATAGATTTTAACTTGATAAGTGCATCTCTCTGCGATTTAGACATGGATTTCCCCTTTATTGATAACTAAGATTTTTTCCCCCTGAATACACAATTTTCATACCTGACTTTTGTCATCAGAGTCCTTATTCCTGCTTCCTTTCAGCAGTTTTTGGCTTCCTTTCAGCCGTTTCCATATTTCTGCTTCCTTTCAGCAGCTTTTGGGTTCCTTTCAGCCACCGAGCCGTCCGGTACTGTCCAGCAGCATGGAGTTTGTCTCTTCCCCGGGGAATATTCCTTTTCCTTTATCCGTGTTTCTTCAGGGTATCCTAGCAGTCAAGTGTTCCAGCCTGGCACAGGGGAGTGCCTGTTGTCAAGTCCTGTCCGTCTCCAAACTCTAAGTCCTCACACGGTGGTACCAGATATTAGAATTTCRTTTTTGTTTTTCACTTTTACTATTTTGAGAGTTCTTTGTTCTGAGTTTGGAATGAAATGCAGGAGGCGCTGAGATATTCTTCTTATCAGGTTGTTTATTAAGTTCTTATCTATTGCATAGCAGCACAGAGTGTTCTCTAAGTTAGGAAGGCGGAAAATGGCTTCGAACTGTGAGTTCCAAGGTTATTTAAAGCTGAATTTACCCAATTATAGACTGCCAACTAACATGTTTTTACTTATAATCCAGTCACTGTCCATTTAGCATCTGCAATGCGGGCTTTTTTGCACCAATGGTTAAACTACCTAGGTTTGTGAAGAAGAAGGAAGAAAGAAGAAGTATAAACCCACACCCAAAATCCTCCATCTTGCTACCAATACATTACTAATAACTCATAAACGGAATCTTCTACATTTCTACATATTTCACCCAGTGACATAACAAATTGCTTTTTAATTACAACAATGAAAGACTGAAATTTAGGGTTCCGACAATCCTACAGATCATTTCCAGGTGGAATGGGGATTTGCCTCCTCAGGGTTGTCAGTACACATATGGCAGCTGGGTCCGGAGGGTCCTACAAGGCCTGTTGGTTTTTATTCCCGTGGCTTTAAAGATGCTGAAAAAAGATACACTACCTGAGAAAAAGGATTGTTTGTGGTTAGCTTAGCTCTCATAGAAGTCGAGAAGATTGCACAACAACAACCAATTGTTTTGAGAGGCCCTTTTAAAGTTATTAAGGCTGTCTCTACTGGGACCCCCCCACCTGATGGAGTGGCCCAGAGGGCCTCAGTAAGAAAGTGGTATGCTCAGATTGAACATTATTGTAACRTCTTCTCAATAACTGAAGGAGCTGTAAAAAATCTGGCAATACAAGAAACTGAAGGCTTGGATAGCAGCCAAGACAAACCTGCCTCAGCCATTAAAGTAGCCCCTCCTTTTTCCCCCAAACAGTCAGCAAATTCTTGGTTTACAGATGCTTCTGCCAAGCAAGAAGGAAAGGTGTGGAAATACAAGGCTGTAGCACTGCACACTTCCTCCAGTGAATGAATTATTACAGAGGGGGAAGGCAGCACCCAAGTTGGCAAGCTGATAGCTGTTTGGAGTGTTTTCCAACGTGAGACACGGAATACTTCTCTTGTTTGTGTCTACACCTATTCCTATGCTGTGTTTAAGGGATGCACTGAGTGGCTTCCCTTTTGGCAACAAAATGATGGGGAAGTTAACAGAATCCCAGTGTGGCAAAAGGAAAAGTGGCAAGACATTTTAAATATTGCAAGCCAAGGGAATTTTGCGGTGGGGTGGGTAGCCTCTCACCAGATAGACGGGAATCCAGCAGGAGAGTGGAACAATAAAGCTGATGAGTTAGCGAGACTAAGCCCTGTGAAAAAGGATCAAATTACAGAGGACTGGGAGCACTTATTAGAATGGTTGCATGTAAAAAGGCAACACACAGGTGCAAAAGATCTGTACAAAGAAGCTCTTGCTCGTTGTTGCCCTGTTACCAGAGAAATGTGTAAAACGTCTATCAGCCTGTGAACAATGTCGCAGATGGCTAGAAAGACACCCTTTAGAAAATGACCCTCTCCATTTAAGAGAGGGTAAAGGCTTATGGGACGCCTGGCAGGTAGATTATATTGGCCCCTTTAAACAGTCAGGAGGTAAACACTTTGTGCTGGTAGGAGTAGAGATTATATCTGGGTTGGTCCAGGCCAATGCCTTTAAAAGACCTACAGGAGAAAATACTGTTAAAGCACTGCAGAGCTGGTTTGGAACTTTTCCAAAACCACAGGAAATTCAATCTGATAATGGGTCTCACTTCACTGCCAGAGTTGTACAGGATTGGGCAAAAGGTGAAGGGATTAAATTGACTTTTCACACCCCTTATTATCCTCAAAGTAACGAGACCGTAGAAAGGACCAATGGTCTTCTGAAACGGCTTTTGAAACCGCAAGAGGCAAATTGGGATGTTCGGCTATGGGAAGCTGTGAAAGGTGTGAATGATAGATGGGGGATAAACGGTTGCCCCAAAATCACAGCCTTTTGCCCAACAGCTCCAAGCATAATCCCCTCGCTACAGGGACCTGATGATTCTAAGAATCCAGCACACCAGCCTGGACAACCTGTTTGAGTGGACCTCCCTACTGTAGGGGAAATACCACTAGTGCTAAAAACTCCTCTGAATAAATATGCATGGCTAGCCTCTGATGCTCTAGGGAGAGAGCATCGGATAAATACACGCTGGATAATTCCATCATTTTAATTTTCTGCCTCTTGGTGGCAGACTCTGTTGTGTTTACTTTTCACAGAAGAATTCCGAGGGACATGAAGACCACATAAACCATGATAAAACTAGTTATATTTTTTGCATCCCACCAAAGCACCATGGCCAAAAACCAGCTGAGTGGCCATGGTCTGAAGTTACCATCAGGTACACTAGTGCTCTAGGATCCTATCCCAGAGATCGTCGCCCAAACCTAGCAACTGTAGTGCTGCACGACTCCGAGGTATACTGTCCAAGCAAACGGGGATGGGACYGGAAGGATTGGGCCAGAATCCTAGATGGAACAATTGGTGAAAAAATCAAGGTGGGATGCAGAAAAGTGGAAGGATCTCTTTACGAGAAAGCTTCCTTCATTGCAATCGCTGGAAATTTTCTAGAACCAGATGGGAAAAGCGATTTGCACCCCAACATTACAGCCAAACTCTGCCCTACAACAAAGTGGACTTGTGGCAAACAAACCTCCTTTGTACTGTGTTGTCATCAGAAGAATGTTGGTAACTATACCTTAGACCCCAGTACCAACAAGGTTGAAATGACGAAGTTTTGTAAAAATGTATCAGCTGACTGCTAGTATAACTTTACTTTAACATAACCAACCTATGTGACATGCCATTGGCAAAACAACCCAGCAGATCAGTCAGGCCTGAAAGGTTTGACTTACAGATTCATAATAAATGCCATAGCAAAGCCCATACTGAGTGCAGTAGTCACATATCATGGTATAAGTACTCCCCTTGTGTTGGATGACAAGAATAACGTTTTCCCTCCCTTTATGGTGACAAGAGGTGATAATGTTACAGTACGATGTAAATTAATTGTCGGATCTGTTACCGAATCTATGTACAGTTATAGCACTGGACCTCACGGCCGTGTTTTATCTTGTGAAATTCAAAAGCAGGATTGTTGGCTAAACTTAATGGCTGTGCAGTTTTCACACAAAGACATATGTGGTAAGGGTAATTCAAAATACTGGGGGGAACTCGAAATTGATGTTGTAACACCTATCACCCAACCACCGGTTATGCTAAGCCCAAAAATTTTTGAAATTGGACCATACATAATCAGGAAAACAGGCCAACAACAAATATTGTTTAATCCAGCATGGTCTCTCAAACAGGTCAAATTACTGATGCAAAACAATGCCTCAGAAATTCAGCCAACCTGTTCTCCTTTTCTACAAACTTGTCTCGAAGGGTGGACAACCTGGTTACGAAAGTGGAACCCTTTTAAGAAATGAATGCAAAGAGATATAACCAGTGTTGTGGGAACAGGATTGGGAATTTTGAATAGCATTGATTCAGAAGTACTAATGAATAAATTGGGTGCCACAACTAGAGATTTGACCAAATTGCAACAACCACTGCAGTCGTCCTTATTAGCCTTGGGAACCCACCAGTGGTTGTAATCAAACATATTGCCAAATTGGGAAAAGGTCAATGCGAATGACCACAAACTGATAATTGACGCACTTGATGTTACACAAAACAATATCTCTTTGGCTCTCAGCTGCATCCAGGCTCAATTGTGGGTGCAGTCAGTTGCTGCCTCAATTACAAGAGAAGGTGAAGAAGGCACTTTTCCTACTGAAATTCGGAAAATAATCTGGGACAGTGCCACTGATTTTGAAAGAGAATTCCAATCCTGGTGGAACTTAGTGAATTTTACCTATAACCCTATCACAAACACAGCCACAGCTTTTGTACTAACTATACATAATGCTTCAGTGCATTCGATATTCCCTATCATTGCATTAGGGCTGAACCATGATGGAGCTGTTCTCTGTCCTTTCGAGCACAGGGAATGGGCCCGTCAAATTGGTGAAAAATGGCAAACTGTTAATTTAGAAACTTGTATTGTCCAAGAACAGCAAGGGTTCATCTGTGAAGGTAATGCAATTAGAGCTCAAGACATCTGTTTAGACACAGAACAAAATATCTGTCATTTTGAAATTCATCCCAACGAGAATCCTGAAACAGTGCTTGTGTATATAGGCAATGGATGCATATGCTTAAAAACTGCTTGTGATAGTGTATTTATAGAAAATTTAGTAGTAGATAAAAAAAATCATTCAAATTTTTGTATTTGTAATTTTACTAAAATTACAGGATGTGATTTTTCTTATTTAGCCCCAGTTACTTCTTATCACCTTTTGCAGTCTAATTATACACTGATTCCTCAACTATTGCCTACCCCCATTGGGATGAACCTCACTTTGGTAAAGCAATTGTTACTTCATCAGGATTTAATCAAAATTTTGGAAAAGATTAAGAAAAACRGACAGAAAACCTTGATAACTGTTCATGACAATGTGAAAGAAATACATCGTGTTCTAGAAAGGGTAAAGAAAGATGTCGAACACAGGTGGTGGGACACTCTTTTCGGGTGGTCGCCTACTGCTACAGGTATCCTGAACAAATTGTGTCATCCCGTCATTGTTCTTTTGATTTTAGTTTTGATTGGTTTTGTTTTATCAAAAATTTTGTACATCATGAATTGGAGAGTGATGAAGCAATTAACACAATTGACATCTATAACGGATATTCACAACATGATCAATATTTCATCCACTGTAGACACTCCTAAAGTTATTGACACAAGACGAGCTACACGAATGCTAAAATAAGATAAGAAACTAAATGTGTATTTTAAYGGAAATTGTTTCTTTCCTTTTCCTCTTTTCTTTCTCTTTTCCTGTCTTTGTTTCCTGGGATATGCTACCAATATTGATGAGCCCTGAAGATTTCGCAACAACACTACGGCTGAGCGCTTTTGACGACAATCGTGAGTCACAGGGTGGTGTAAGAGACGGTCCGAAAATCCCTCATCTGCCTCACGATCATCGACAAGGACAGAGACTGAAAACCCTAAAAAAACCCCAAAAGGCGGGAAGGACTTTTGCACAGGAGTCCTGGCCTGGCTGAGGTGGGATGTTTGCCAAGTGCGGCCTGTGGGTGTGCCCGCTGGGGACTGGTATGCATTCCTGAGAAAATTAGTGCAGGTTGCAGTGGCGCCGTTCTTTGCTGCCTAGGCGGGAAGGACTGTGCTGAAGCGAGAAGGAACGACCTGTCCTGTACACCTGCTTCCGTACAATGGGGCCCTCACAACAATAGTTCACCTCCTGGCCAGTTGCCCCCCTTTCCCACCCCGTTTTCAAAAAAGACTATGAAGACACTCTCTGAATTTACCATGATGAAATCTCCCCACGGACGACAGCAAGTCTATTGGCAGAGGACCATGAGGACTTCGTCTCATCTGTTGGTAGCTATCCCCGCCCCCCCCCCACTTTGTTTCTTTATATCTCTTTCTCACTCTCTTCTATTACATAATCATGTTGTTGGCACTCAATAAAAGAGCACTGTTGATTAAAATTAAAATCTCCTTCTTGTCGTTTGCATTCTGAAATCGGTTTAACGAACCATCACGACCCGTGCTTGTATTAGTGGATCGCGATAATGCCCAACCCCCACCTGCACTTCAAGAACGCTTTTCTCCTGCCACTTCCTGAACTTGTCTCGCTCTGCCTTCTCTGACAAAGTCTCCCAAGGGTAAGAGCTAGCCCCAGTGCCTCAGGAGCAAATGAAAGGCAGTCATGGGSAGGTCACGTACAGCCACACCCCTCTGTATGGGCACCTATTGTATGGCACAAATCCTAATATGTCTTCAGGTTTTGAACAGGCAATGCACATTTTGCCCTCGGGCTCTGGATCCAGAATGACAGTTCTTTTGCATAGGAGGGAAAGCATGCGGCCCCAGGGTTACACTTGCCTCTTACAGGCAGCCTATGCAAGAAGAAGGTCAGACAGACCAGTCTGTCCTGGCCACTTTTGTCTGTGAGCAATCCTTGAATAGACCTTGAACGTCTGCAAGCTATACCTTGTCTTGCCCTGCTCGGCCTCCCTTGGCTGGCATTCCCTTGAATTCCCATCCCCCACCAGCAATTCAAGACCCCTTTTCTCTTTCTAGTTCTGTGCATTCTCTTGCTCTACCTATTTTGACAAAGACTCCCAAGGCTCACAGCTAGCCCCAGTGTCTCAGGAGCACATGAAAGGCAGCCCAGGGGAGGTCACGTGAAGCCAGCGCCGTCTCTCTGTGCAGCTTTTGCATGGCAAAAATTCAATGATGTCTTAACTTTTGTAAAGTCGATCCGCGTTTTACCCTTGCGCTCTGGATCCAGAATGACAGTTCTTTTGCATAGGAAGGAAAGCATGCGGCCCCAGGGTTTTACGTGCTTCTTACAGACAGCCTATGCAAGAAGAAGATCAGACAGACCAGTCTGTCCTGGCCGCTTTGGTCTCTCAGCCATCCTTGAATATGCCTTGAATGTCTGCAAGCAATTACTTGCCTTATCCTATAAGGCTTCTGTGGCCTTATATTCCCTTGCATGTCCATCCCCCACCTGCAATTGAACAACCCTGTTTCTCCTGCCAGTTCCTGGCTTTGTCTCGCTCTGCGTGCTCCGACAAAGACTCCCAAGGCTCACAGATAGCCCCAGTGTCTCAGGAGCACATGAAAGGAAGTCATGGGGAGGTCACATGCAGCCGGACCTGTCTGTACAGGCAGCTTTTGCCTGGCACAAATCCTAGGATTTATCTAGATTTTGGACAGGCAATCCACATTTTGCCTTTGGGCTCTGGCACCAGTATGACAGTTCTTTACAGAAAGCCTATGCAAGAAGAAGGTCAGACAGACCAGTCTGTCCTGGCCACTTTTGTCTGTGAGCAATCCTTGAATATACCTTGAATGTCTGCAAGCTATACCTTGTCTTGCCCTGCTAGGCCTCCCTTGGCTGGCATTCCCTTGCATGCCCATCCCCCACCTGCAATTCAAGAACGCTTTTCTCCTTCTAGTTCTGTGGATTCTTTTGCTCTGCCTATTTTGACAAAGGTTCCCAAGGCTCACAGGTAGCCTCAGTGTCTCAGGAACACATGAAAGAAAGCCATGGGGAGGTCACGGCAGCCACATCCGTCTGTCCGGGAACTTTTTGTATGGCACAAATCCTAGAATGTCTCTAGGTTTTGAACAGGCAATCCACATTTTGCCCTTGGGCTCTGGATCCAGAATGACAGTTCTTTTGCATAGGAAGGAAAGCATGAAGCCCCAGGGTTTCCCTTGCCTCTTACAGACAGCCTATGCAAGAACAAGGTCAGATAGACCAGTCTGTCCTGGCCGCTTTTGTCTGCGAGCTATCCTTGAATGTGCCTTGAATGTCTGCGACCAATTCCTTGTCTTGCCCTACTAGGCTTCCGTGGCCTTATATTCTCTTGCATGCCCATCCCCCACCTGCAATTCAAGACCCCTTTTCTGCTGCCAGTTCCTGAACTTGTCTCGCACTGCGTTCTCTGACAAAGACTGCCAAGTCTCACAGGCAGCCCCAGTGTCTCAGGAGCACATGAAAGGCAGTCATGGGGAGGTCACATGCAGCCAGACATGTCTGTATGCGCAGCTTTCGGATGGCACAAATCCTAGCATGTCTCTAGGTTTTGGACAGGCAATCCACATTTCGCCCTCGGGCTCTGGCACCAGAATGACAGTTCTTTTTCAGGAAGAAAAACACGGAGCCCCAGGGTTTTACTTGCCTGTTCCAGATGGCCCATGCAAGAGCAAGGTCACATAGACCAGTCTGCCTGGACCATTTTTGTCTCTCAGCAATCCTTGAATATGCCTTGATTTTCTGCAAGCATTTCMTTGTCTTGCCCTGCGAGGCCTCCCTCGCCTTTTATTCCCTTGCATGCCCATCCCCCACCTGCACTTCAAGACCGCATTTCTCCTTCTAGTTCCTTGCATTCTCTTGCTCTGCCAATTTGACAAAGACTCCCAAGGCTCACAGGTAGCCCCAGTGTCTCAGAAGCACATGAAAGGCAGCCCAGGGGAGCTCGCGTGCAGCCACACCCTTCTGTCTGGGCACTTTTTGCGTGTTACAGATGGCCCATGCAAGAACAAGGTCACATAGACCAAATAGAGATGTGGCAGGACAGAAAGCATTCGCTGAGCCTCCCTCTTCCCTGTGAAAATGATCTTCGCAGCTCAATCTCTTTCACAGCCCTCCAGTGTCGCTGAGTACAAGCAGCTCTATCTCTCCGAGAAGGAAGTGCCAGGACAGAAGGCTTTCCTACCTGACTCCCTTCTCCTAGCAGCCTTGAAACTGCTCACAGCGTGCTGGCACTATGCATCTTCCTTCTCACGTATGCGTGCCGTGGCATTTTTCCACCCTCCGCACGTCTTTTGCCAACATCCAGCAGTTGCTGCCATAGAAAAGGCTCCCGAAGAACAAGCCAGTTCTGGGCTGCACTTTCCCTTTGCCGCCCGGAAGCCACACCAAACTCACCGCTGCACTCGGGACTTTCCTTCTCCGCTGCATCTATCATCGCGTTCTCTGCTCTCAGCAGCTCCAGCTAAACAGCATTGTTTCCAGCAGGGCTCGGAGACGACAGTGTGCCAGCAAAGGGAGCCGTCATTGAGCTTGCCCTTTAGAAAAGATCTCTTGAATTCGGCACTCAAGCGAGCGGCAGCTCCGCTCTTCTTGCAGCCCGGACTCTGCGCACACAAGCACGGTGCTATGCGGCTTCATTCTTCGCCTTCTGTGACATGACGTGCTTTCATTCTGCTGGCCTGCGAGAAAGCCGTCTACTACTTGCACTAAACGCAGTGCCGGCAAAGAAGCGCTCCAGGGCACTGCTTCAGCTGAAACACTCCACTGCCACGGCGGTAGTCTTGCAAAAGGGAATGCTGCACGCAGTCACTTCGTTCGCGTCTCTCTTGTTCCTGACTAGCTTAGAAAAGCTGGGCTAACCTAAAGAGAAAAACTTTTYGTAAAGCTACCTAAAGCTGACCTGAAAAAGCCGATTCCAAATATTTGCCGTGCAGTTTAAAATGTCGCAGAAAAAGCAGTGTTGAGAACTGTCTTTTTTGGTTTAGGAAGTTTTGTTTACTGAAGCGCGTTTGGAAGTATCTCGACGAAATGCAGAGGAGAGGACTGCACATGCATCTTGCAAGAAAWKTCACCTTCCATTTGAAACCTTTGCTTAGCAGCACCATCAAGGGGCAAAGAGACTTTCCGTGCCAGGAAAGAAAGGCTTGCTGGAGAACACCTTCTCCATGCAGCTTTTCAACGAAACCCCTCAGAAGCGTTCTCCGCGCGATTGTTCTTAGCTCTTTGAACAGTCCCATTCGAAAGCCAGTGACAGAATTGCAAAAGCGGTTCATTAGGGGACTGAGGTGAGCATGAGCGTGCAGCAGCACGCCATCTGCTCTGTTCAACTTGCAGACCGCAAGAAGCCGGGAATGGCGCTTGAAGGCGGCAGGAGAGTGTACCGGCACAGAACTGCTGCAGCGTCCCTCTTCAACCGAAAGACGCCCCTGCCGGGCACCTTCCTTCTCAGCGCCGCGTATGAGTAGAGCTCGCCTAGGAAAATATGCCTACTCGTGAAGCTGTTGCTGACTCTCCCTGTTACAATCACTAACTTGTGCCTGGCATGCCGCCTTCCAGATGCATTCCTTCAAGCAGCTTCTTGCCGATGGAGTGCTGCTGCACGTTCATGCTTTGCTTAGTCCCCTCTCTTCCTTTTAGACTCGCAAATTACCCACGTCGCGCAGAGATGGAGATGTGTCAGGACAGAACTCTCGCTGCATTGCCGCTTCTCAGAGCAGCGTTTCAAGTACACACAAAGCACTGAAATCATGCTCCTTCCTTCGAAGCACTGGAGAAGGTCTCAATTTGCTTTCTCGCATGTGCCGGATTCCAACCTCTAATAAGCCCGCAGCTCTTGCCATACAACCGCTCGAATAAGCCAAGTCCAGCGTTGCCGCTCCTCTTTGCCTGATTTCACTGTGGAGACCAAAATCGTGCATAGGGTTATGGGCACGGCTTTTGTTCGGCTCCATGAGCAAGCCTATCCTTTCTGTTTCGCCGAGTGCAAAGTGCACGCCTAGCTGTCGCTCAGAGATGCGTGCGAGAAGACAAGCACTTGCTGGCTGTGTCTTTCAAGATGCAAGATTTTGAAGATGGCACAGCAGTATGGGCGAAGACAAGGGGTCTTGAAGAACGTGTTTTGGCGACGGGACAGTTGTATCTGCCAGAGGTCTAGCCAGAGATTTGTATTTTGCGAGACGGGAAGTGCGCGCTGATACTTGCCGCAGAGAAAGAAGGTGCAACCAGCAGCAGAGGTTGATGGCAGTTTACAGGCTTCTCAGGACAGAAGACTGGACCTGAAGCCTGCTGCAAAGAAAAGCTTCAAGGCGCCAGGGGCAAGCTGAGAACAAAGTTCTTTGCCTGGATGCTTGTTCTCGCTGCGAGACGTAGCCRAATGGCTTTCTCGTATATTCACACTCCAAGGGCGAGAGAACATGCTGGTAAGCTGCGCTGAGAAGGAAGGCGTAYGACAGCAGCGTCTTTCGACTGAAGCGGGACTCTGCACCCCTTCTGTGCCGGTACACTCTCCTGCCGCCTTCAAGCGCTCTTCCTGGCTTCTTGCGGTCTGCAAGCTGAACAGAGCAGATGGCGTGCTGCTGCATGCTCATGCTCACCTCAGTCCCCTAATGAAACTGCTTTTGCAATTCTGTCACTGGCTTTCAAATGGGACTGTTCAAAGAGCTAAGAAGAATCGTGCGGAGAACACTCCTGAGCGGTTTCATTGAAAAGCTGCATGGAGAAGGTGTTATCCAGCAAGCGTTTCATTTCTGGCACGGAAAGCCTTCTTGCCCCTTGATGGTGCTGCTAAGCAAGGCTTTCAAATGGAAGGTGACTTTTCTTGCAAGATGCATGTGCAGTCCTCTCCTTTGCATTTGGCCGAGAGAGCTCTGAATGCGCTGCCTTAAACAAAACATCCTAAATCAAAACAGACAGTTCTCAGCACTGCTTTTTTATTGACGTTTTAAACTGCACGGCAAAAAGTTGGAGTCGGCTTCTTCAGTTCAGCTGCACGTAGCTTTACGAAAAGTTTTTCGCTTAGCCCAGCTTTTCTAAGCTAGTCAGGAACAAGAGAGACGCGAAAGAAGTGACTGCGTGCAGCATTCCCATTTGAAAGGCTACTGCCGTGGCAGTGGAGTGTTTCAGCTGAAGCAGTGCCCTGGAGCGCTTCTTCGCCAGCACTGCGTTTAGTGCGAGAAGTAGACGGCTTTCTCGCAGGCCGGCAGAGGGAAAGTGCGTCATGTCACAGAAGGGGAAGAATGAAGCCGCATAGCACCGTGCTKGTGTGCGCAGAGTCCGGGCTGCAAGAGGAGCGGAGCTGCCGCTCGCTTGAGTGCCGAATTGAAGAGATCTTTTCTAAACGGCAAGCTCAACGACTGCTCCCTTTGCTGGCACACTGTCGTCTCCGAGCCCTGCTGGAAACAATGCTGTTTAGCTGGAGCTGCTGAGAGCAGAGAACGCGATGATAGATGCAGCGGAGAAGGAAAGTCCCGAGTGCAGCGGTGAGTTTGGTGTGGCTTCCGGGCGGCAAAGGGAAAGTGCAGCCCAGAACTGGCTTGTTCTTCGGGAGCCTTTTCTATGGCAGCAACTGCTGGATGTTGGCAAAAGACGTGCGAGGGTGGAAAAATGTCACGGCACGCGTACGTGAGAAGGAAGATGCATAGTGCCAGCACGCTGTGAGCAGTTTCAAGGCTGCTAGGAGAAGGGAGTCGGGTAGGAGCGCCTTCTGTCCTGGCACTTCCTCCTCGGAGAGATAGAGCTGCTTGTACTCAGCGACACTGGAGGGCTGTGAAAGAGATTGAGCTGCGAAGATCATTTTCACAGGGAAGAGGGAGGCTCAGCGAATGCTTTCTGTCTTGCCACATCTCTCGGTCCCAACTGCAGCTGCAAATGCTGCGCTTTACCCTGGGACTCTGCCACCATGAGAGAACGTGCTGCTATCGAGAGAGCAGAGAAAGGAAGGMCCAATCATTCGTGTGTTTCTTCGAGTTTACAGACTGCTAGGGGAAGATGAAAGTCAGCACGGGCTTCTTGTTCTAGGACATTTTCTCTGGGATGTGTGCAACTGCTTCCTGATCTGCGAGAGGGAGACTCTGGGCTACTTCATAGAGCCGCATATGTGGGAGTTGGATGCAGTTCAACAGGTGCGAGTTCCATGTTGAGCAGCTGATACCACMGAAAAGCTGCTCAAAGAAAGAGACCGTGTTGGAATTGCCTTTTTCTTTGCAGCCTCTCTACTGCACAGCCAGCAATGAAACCATTCATCTTCCTTGCCAGCTACATGCCAGGATCAAATTCTTTCTGTCTCCAAGAGCCAGCATCCACAACGGAGCTCTTCCACTAACTGATCCCCCACGAAGGGTGCCGGCAACGGAAAAGCCAGTGGCTTTTGCCCGGGCTCAGGCCGCGCTCATAGAAACAACCACACGATGGCGCTGTCGACTTACAAAAGAACTACCCGCACCTCGCCCAGCTGCAAAGCACCCCATGGGCACTGCCAAATTCCAAGCCTCACTGCTCCCAGTTCAACCGCGTCAGCACAAAAACCTTTCGCTGCTCTTCTCCATCCAAATGCAAACTCTTCTCTGCACCACACAAACGGCAACGCCAACTCCTTTGCCATAAAACATCTTTTCACTCTCGCACAGTTTGCCTACMAGCTCCAGAAAACAGCTGGCAAAAACAGAGCTCCCAGAAGTGCCAGCTGAGAAAGCTCTTGCTGCCTACAACTTCAACGGCATCCCTCGAACTAGCAGCACACATCCTGCTAGCTGCACTTTCCTTCTCAGCTCTAGCTTCCATCAGAATCCTTCAGTCTCACACAGTCAGCATCCAAACTCGGCGGTACCAGGGAGTGCTCACAGCCTAAACGGACCAGGACCGAAAGCTCGGCTTCGGCATTCCCACTGCAACAGGTCAACAATTTCTAACTGATAAAACTAACTCTTAGGAAAAGGCTTAACCTCACTAAGAAAACCCATCGTCCGGAACCCAAAGACGTGGTCGTAGGATTTGTGCCATCCAAAGCTGCCTGGACAGACAAATCTAGTGGGACATGACTTATCCATGACTGCCTATCGTGTGCTCCTGAGACACTGGGGCTACCTGTGAGCCTTGAGAGTCTTTGTCGAAGCACGCAGAGAGAGACAAGTTCAGGAAGTGGCAGGAGAAAAGCGTTCTTGAATTGCTGGTGGGGCATGGGCATGCAAGGGAGTATAAGGCCACGAAAGCCTAGTAGTGCAAGACAATGAATTGGTCGCAGACATTCAAGGCACATTCAAGGATAGCTCGCAGAAAAAAGTGGCCCGGACAGACTGGTCTATCTGACCTTCTTCTTGCATGGGCCATGTGTAACARGCAAGTAAAACCCTGGGGCTCCATGCTTTCCTTCCTATGCAAAAGAACTGTCATTCTGGAGACAGAGACAAAAGGGCAAAATGTGGATTGCCTGTCCAAAACCTAGAGACATGCCAGGATTTGTGCCATAAAAAAGTACCCAAACAGAAGGGTGTGGCTGCACGCGACCTTGCCTGGGCTGCCTTTCATGTGCTCCTGAGACCCTGGGGCGAGCTGTGAGCCTTGGGAGTCTTCGTCAGTGCAGGAAAAGCAAGACAAGTCCTTGAATTAGTGGGAGAAAATTGGTCTTGAATTGCAGGTGGGGGATGGGCACGTAAGGGAATAAAAGGCAAGTGAAGCCGAGAAGGGCAAGACAAGGAATTGCTCACAGACATTCAAGGTTTATTCACGGATGGCTGGGAGACAAAAGTGGCCAGGAAACACYGGTCTGTTTGTCCTTCTTCTTGCATGGTCTGTCTGTAAGAGGCAAGTAAAACACTAGGGCTCCATGCTTTCCTTCCTAAGAAAAAGACTTCTCATTCTGGATCGAGAGCCCAAGGGCAAAATGTGGATTGCCTGTAAAAAACCTAAAGACATGCTGGGATTTGTGCCATCCAAAAGCTGCACATACAGACAGGTCTGACTGAACGTGACCACCCATGGCTGCATTTCCGGTGCTCCTGAGACACTGGGGCTACCTGTGAGACTTGGGAGTCTTTGTCAGAGCAGGTAGAGCGAGAAAAGGAATGGCAGGAAACAAGCATTCTTGTATTGCAGGTGGGGGATGGGCACGCAAGGGAATATAAGGCCCCGGAAGCCTAATAGGGTAAGACGGAATYGCTCGCAGACATTCAAGGTATATTCAACTTATATTCAAGGATGGCTGAGAGACAAAAGTGGCCCGGAYAGACTCATCTATCTGACCTTGTTCTTGCATCGGCCATCTGTAACAAGCAAGAAAAACTCTGGGGCTCTGTGCTTTTCTTCCTATGCAAAAGAACTGTCAGTCTAGTGCCAGAGCCCGAGGGCAAAATGAGGATTGCCTGTCCAAAACCGAGAGACTTGCTAGGATTTGTGCCATCCAAAAAGTGCCCGGACAGAGGGGTGTGGCTGCACCTTACCTCCCCTGGGCTGCCTTGCATGTTCTCCTGAGACACTGGGGCTAGCTCTGAGCCTTGGGAGACTTTGTCAGAGCAAGCAGAGCATGACAAGGCATGGAACTGGCAGGAGTAAAGCGTTCTTGAAGTGCAGGTGGGGGATGGGCATGCAAGGGAATAAAAGGCAAGGGAAGCTGAGAAGGGCAAGACAAGTAATTGCTCACAGACATTCAATGTAAATTCAAGAGTGGCTGGGAAACAAAAGTTTTCATTCTGGTGCCAGAGCCCAAGGGCAAAATGTGGATTGCCTGTCCAAAACCTAAGACTTGTTAGGATTTTTGCCATACAAATGCTGCCTGGAGAGACCGGTCTGGCTGCATGTGACCTCCCCATGGCTTTCTTTCATGTGCCCCTGAGACACTGTGGCTATTTGTGATCCTTTGGAGTCTTTGTCGGAGCTGTCAGAGCAAGACAATATTCGGAACTGGCTGGAGAAAAGGTGTCTTGAAKTGCAGGTGGGGGATGGACATGCAAGGGAATAAAAGGAAAGGGAAGCCTAGTAGAGGAAGACTGGGAATTGTTGTCAGCCATTGAAGGTATATTCAAGCATTGTTGCAGGCAAAAGTGACCCTGACAGACTGGTCTGTCTGACCTTGTTCTTGCATGGGCCATCTGTAATAGGCAAGTAAAACCCTTGGCTCCGTGCTTTCCTTCCTATGTAAAAGAACTCTCATTGTGGTTCCAGTGCCCAAGGTCAACATGTGGATTGTCTGTCCAAAACCTAAGACATGCTAGGATTTGTGCCATACATTTGCTGCATGGAAAGACGGGTGTGGTTTCACCTGACAGTCCCATGGATTCCTTTAATGTACTCCTGAGACACTGGGGCTAGCTGTGTGCCTTGGGAGTCTTTGTCRGAGCAGGCAGAGAAAGACAAGGCTAGGAAGTGGCAGGAAAAAAGGGGGTGTGGAATTGCAGGTGTAGGAATGATGAGCAAAGTATTGCAAGGCAAACAAGGGTTTGAAAGGCATGGCGAGGCCGGTGGTGGCTTTGCAAGGCACAGCAAGGGAGCTGTTGGCAAGGCAGTTAGAGTCGTAGAAGACAGAAATGCATGGCTTGACCGGGACAAATTGGTAGGGAAGTCAAGTTAAGGGATGGGTGAGAAAGTCAATGCCAGGAAAAAGACATGGTAGGAATGGACAGGAAGAACATGGGTGAGTGAGGGAGGCAAAGAAATGATAGYCAAGAAAGGCTAAAAAATGCAAAGGAGGTGCAGGCCAGGCCAGGCTAWGCCCTAGAGAAAAGCWGTAGGCAGGTCAWGTGTGGGGGATGAGCGTGCAAGGGAATGTAAGGCAAGGGAGGCTTAGCAGGGCAAGGCAAGGATTTGCTCGCAGACATACAAGGTACATTAAAGGATTGCTCGCAGACTGAAGCGGCCAGGAATTTTTTGGCTTTTCTGGCCTTGATCTTGCATGGGCACTCTGTGATATTCATGTGAAAGGCAGCCAGGGCAGGTCTCGTGCAGCCACACCTGTCTATATGGGCAGCTTTTGTATGGCACAACTCCTAGCACGTCTTAGGTTTTGGACAGGCAACCACATTTTGCCCTTGGGCTCAGGTAGCAAAATGACAGTTCCTTTGCATAGGAGGCAAAGCATGGAGCCACAGGTTCTACTTGCCTATTACAGAYGACYCAGAAAAGGTCAAGGCAAGACAGACCAGTGTGTCCTGGCCAAATTTGTCTGCGAGCAATCTTTGAATATACATTGAACGACGTCGACAACTCTTAGAATATACCTTGAATGTCTGCGAGCAATTCCTTCCTTTGCCCTGCTAGGCCTCCCTTGCCTGGCACTCCCTTGAATGCCTATCCCCAACCTGCAATTCAACACCCCTTTTCTGCTTCGAGTTCCATGCATTCTGTTGCTCTGCCTATTTTGACAAAGACTATTTTGCCTGCTATGGCCAATACTCCAAAGGTTCACAGCAAGACCCAGAGTCTCAGGAGCACACAGCTAGCCCCAGTGTCTCAGGAGCACACGAAAGGCAGCCCAGGGCAGATTGCGTTCAGCCAGAGCCATCTCTATGTGCAGTTTTGCACTGCACAAATGCTAGGATTTCTTTGCTTTTGGACAGGGAATCCACATTTTGCCCTTGGGCTCTGGCACCAGAATGACAGTTCTTTTGCATAGGAAGGAAAGCATGGAGTCCTAGTGTTTTACTTGCCTGTTACAAACAGTCTATGCAAGAAGAAGTTAAGACAGACCAGTCTGTCCTGGTCACTTTTATCTCTGATATGTCTGCGAGTAATTCCCTCTCTTACCCTATTAGGCTTCCGTGGCCTTCTATTCCCTTGCATGCCCATCCCCCACCTAAAATTCAAGAATGCTTTTCTCCAGCCAGTTCCATGACTTGTCATGCTCCCTTTCCTCCAACAGTCTCCGAAGGCTCACAGCTAGCCCCAGTGCGTCAGGAGAACATGAAAGGCAGCCATGGGGAGGTCAGGTGCAGCCACACCCGTTTGTCTGGGCACTTTTTGTATGGCAAAAATCGTGGCATGTCTCTAGGTTTTGGACAGGCAATCCACATTTTGCGCTCGGCCTCTGGCACCAGAATGACAGCTCTTTTGCAAAGGAAGAAAAGCACAGATCCCCAGGGTTTTATTTGCTCGTTACACATGGCAGAAGCAAGAATATGGTCAGATAGACCGGTCTGCCCTGGCCACTTTTGTCTCTCAGCCAACCTTGAATATGCCTTGAAAGTCTGTGAGCAATTATGTGCCTTGCCCTACTAGGCTTCCGTGGCCTTATATTCCCTAGCATGCCCATCCCCCACCTGCAATGTAAAACCCCTTTTTCTCCTACAAGTTCCTGGTTTTGTCTCGCTCCGCGAGCTCCAACAAAGACTCCCAAGGCTCACAGGTAGCCCCAGTGTGTCAGGAGAACATGCAAGGCAGCCATGGGGAGGTCACCTGCAGCCGGACCTGTCTGTACAGGCAGCTTTTGTCTGTAAAAAATCCTAGGATTTTTCTAGGTTTTGGACAGGCAATCAACATTTTGCCCTTTGGCTCTGGCAATGAATGGCAGTTCTTTTGCATAGGAAAGAAAGCATGTGGCCTCAGGGTTTCCCTTACCTCTTACAGACAGCCTGTGCAAGAAGAAGGTCGGACAGACCAGTCTGTCCTGGCCACTTTTGTCTGCGAGCAATCCCTGAATATACCTTGAATGTCTGCAAACAATACCTTGTCTTGCCTTGGTAGACCTCCCTTGGCTGGCATTCCCTTGAATGCCCATCCCCCACCTCCACTTCAAGACCCCTTTTCTCCTTCTAGTTCCATGCATTCTTTTGCTCTGCCTATTTTGACAAAGACTCCCAAGGCTCACAGGTAGCCTCAGTGTCTGAGGAGCACATGAAAGAAAGCCATGGGGAGGTCATGTGCAGATACACCCATCTGTATTGGCAGCTTTTGGATGGCACAAATCCTAGCATGTCTCAAGATTTTGGGCAGGAAATCCACATTTTGCCCTCGGGCTCTGGCACCAGACGGACAGTTCTTTTGCACAGGAAAGAAAGCATGGAGCCCCAGGGTTTTCCTTACATGTTACAGACAGCCTATGCAAGAACAAAATCAGACAGACCAGCCTGGCCTGGTCACTTTTGTCTGCGAGCAATCCTTGAATATACCTTGAATGTCTGTGAGCAATTCCTTGTCTTGCCCTTCTCGGCTTCCCTTGCCTTTTATTCCCTTGCATGCCCATTCCCACCTGCAATTCAAGAATGCTTTTTTCCTGCCATTTCCTTGTCTTGCTCTACCTCCTCCGACAAAGACTCCCAAGGCTCACAGGTTGCCCCAGTTTCTCAGGAGCACATGAAAGGCAGCCCAGGGGAGGTCACATGTAGCCAGCACTGTCTCTATGTGCAGCTTTTGTATTGGCACAAATTCAATCATGTCTTAACTTTTGTAAAGGCAATCCGCATTTTACCCTTGGGCTCTGGATCCAGAATGACAGTTCTTTTGCATAGAAAGGAAAGCATGGGGCCCCAGGGTTTTACTTGCCTCTTACAGACAGCCTATGCAAGAAGAAGATCAGACAGACCAGTCTTTCCTGGCCACTTTTGTCTCCCAGCCATCTTGAAATATACCTTGAATGCCTGCGAGCAATTCCATGTCTTGCTTTTCTCAGCTTCACTTGCTTTTTATTCCCTTATATGTACATCTCCCACCTGTAATTCAAGACCAAATTTCTCCCGCTAATTCAAGGACTTGTCTTGCTTTGCCTGCTCTCATGGACACACCCAAGACTAACAGGTAGCCCCAGTGTCTCAGGAGCACATGAAAGGTAGTTATGGGAAGGTCACATGCAGCTATATTTGTCCGTCTAGGCATCTTTTGAATGGCAAAAATCTTAGCATGTGTTAGGTTTTTGCCTGGAAATCCACATTTTTCCCTTGAGCTCTACGACCAGAATGACAGTTCTTTTGCATWGGAAGGAAAGCACGGAGCCCCAGGGTTTTACTTGCCTGTTACACATGGCCCATGCAAGAAMAAGGTCACATAGACCAGTCTTTACGGCCACTTTTGTCTCTCAGCCATCGTTGAATATACCTTGAATATCTGCGAGCAACACCTTGTCTTGATCTTCTCGGCTTCCCTTGCCTTTTATTCCCTTGCATACACCTGCCCCATCTGAAATTCAAGAACGCTTTTCTCCTGCCAGTTCCTAAACTTCTCTCGCTGTGCGTCTTCCGACAAAGACTCCCAAGGCTCACAGGTAGCCCCAGTGTCTCAGGAGCACATGAAAGGCAGCCCAGGGGAAGTCACGTGAAGCCAGACATGTCTCTATGTGCAGCTTTTGAATGGCAAAAACTCAGTCATGWCTTAGGTTTTGTAAAAACAATCCACATTTTGCCCTTGGGCTCTGGATCCAGAATGAGAGTTCTTTTGCACAGCAAGGAACGCATGGGGCCGAAAGGTTTTACTTGCCTCTTACAGAAACCCTATGGAAGAGGAAGGTCAGACAGACCAGTCTGTCCTGGCCACTTTTTGTCTGCGAGCAATCCTTGAATATGCCTTGAATTCCTGTGAGCAATTCCTTCTCTTGCCCTGCTAGGCTTCCGTGGCCATTTATTCCCTTGCATGCCCATCCCCCAATGGGGGATCGCTTTCCTCCTTCTAGTTCCTTGCATTCTCTCGCTCTGCCAATTTGACAAAGACTCCGAAGGCTCACAGGTAGCCCCAGTGTCTGAGGAGCACATGGAAGAAAGCCATGGTGAGGTCATGTGCAGCCATACCCATCTCTATGGGAACCTATTGTACGGCAGAAATCCTAGCATGTCTCTAGGTTTTGGACAGGCAATCCACGTTTTGCCGTCCAGCTCTGGCATCAGAATTACAGTTCTTTTGCACAGGAAGGAAAGCACGGAGCCTCAGGCATTTACTTGCCTGTTACAGATGGCCCATGCAAGAAGAAGGTCAGATAGACCAGTCTGTCTGGCCCACATTTGTCTCTTAGTCATCATTTAATATGCTTGAATATCTGCTAGCAATTCCCTGTCTTTCCTTACTAGGTTTTCATGGCCTTATATTCCCTTACATGCCCATCCTCCACCTGCGATTCAAGACCAATTTTCTCCTTCTAGGTCCATGCATTGTCTTGCTATGCCTATTTTGACAAAGACTCGCAAGGCTCACAGCTAGCCCCAGTGTCTCAGGAGAACATGAAATGCAGCCCAGGGGAGGTCACGTGCAGGCACACATGTCTGTATGTGCAGCTTTTGGATGGCAACAATCTTAGCATGTCTCTAGGTTTTGGACAGGCAATCCACATTTTGCCCTCGGGCTCTGGATCCAGAATGACAGGTCTTTTGCACAGGACGAAAAGCACGGAGCCCCAGATTTTGACTTGCCTGTTACAGATGGAGCATGCAAGAGCCAGGTCAGATAGACCAGTCTGCCTGGGCCATTTTTGTTTCTCAGCAATCCTTGAATATGCCTTGATTTTCTGCAAGCATTTCCTTGTCTTGCCCTGCTAGGCCCCCCTCACCTTTTATTCCCTTGCTTGCCCATCCCCCACCTGCAATTCAAGACCCCTTTTCTCCTGCTATTTCCATGCCTTGTCTCGCTCTGCCTGCTCTGACAAAGACTCCCAAGTCTCACAGGTAGCCCCAGTGTCTCAGGAGCACATGAAAGGCAGCCATGGGGTGGTCACGTTCAGCGAGACATGTCTGTATGTGCAGCTTTTGGATGGCACAAATCCTAGCCTGTCTCTAGGTTTTGGACAGGTAATCCACATTTTGCCCTTGGGCTCTGGATCCAGAATGACAAGTCTTTTGCACAGGAAGGGAAGCACGGAGCCCGATGCTTATACTAGCCTGTTAGAGATGGCCCATGCAAGAACAAGGTCACATAGACCAGTCTGTCTGGGCCACTTTTGTCTCCCAGCTATCCTTGAATATACCCTGAATGTCTGCGAGCAATTCCTTCTCTTGCCCTGCTAGGCTTCCGTGGCCAGTTACTCCCTTGCATGCCCATCCCCCACCTGCAATTCAAGACCGCTTTTCTCCTTCTAGTTCCTTGCATTCTCTTGCTCTGCCTATTTTGAGAAAGACTCCCAAGTCTCACAGGTAGCCTCAGTGTCTCAGGAGCACATGATAGGCAGTCGTGGGGAGGTCATGCCCAGCTGGATTTTTCTGTTTAGGCAGCATTTGGATGGTACAAATCGTAGCATATCTGCACGATGGGTGGTCTTAGTGATGTCAAGCCTTTTCCTAAGAGGCTGTTCTTTCCGTTAGAACTTGTTGAACTCTTGCAGTGGGAATGCCGAAGGCGAGCTTTTGGACCTTGTCCGTTTAATGTGTGAGCAGTCCCTGGTACTGTCGAGTTTGGATGCTGACTCTGTGAGACTGAAAGATTCAGATGGAAGCTAGAGCTGAGAAGGAAAGTGCAGCTAGCAGGATGTGTGCTGCTAGTTCGAGGGATGCCGTTGAAGTTGTAGGCAGCAAGAGCTTTCTCAGCTGGCACTTCTGGGAGCTCTGTTTTTGCCAGCTGTTTTCTGGAGCTTGTAGGCAAACTGTGCGAGAGTGAAAAGATGTTTTATGGCAAAGGAGTTGGCGTTGCTGTTTGTGTGGTGCAGAGAAGAGTTTGTATTTGGATGGAGAAGAGCAGCGAAAGGTTTTTGTGCTGACGCGGTTGAATCGGGAGCAGTGAGGCTTGGAAGTTGGTGTGCACTTGGGGTGCTTTGGAGCAGGGCGAGGTGCGTGTGGTTCTTTTGTAAGTCGACAGCGCCATCGTGTGGTTGTTTCTATGAGCGCGGCCTGAGCCTGGGCAAAAGCCACTGGCTTTTCCGTGCCGCACTCTTCGTGGGGGATCAGTTAGTGGAAGAGCTCCGTTGTGGATGCTGGCTCTCGGAGACAGAAGGAATTTGATCCTGGCATGTAGCTGGCAAGGAAGACGAATGGTTTCTTTGGTGGTTGTGCAGTAGAGAGGCTGCAATAGAAAAGGTGATTCCAACACGGCCTCTTTCTTTGAGCAGCTTTTCTGTGGTATCAGCTGCTCAAGGTGAAACTCGCACCTCTTGAACTGCATCAAACTCCTGCATATGCGGCTCTATGAAGCAGCCCAGTGTCTCACTCTTGCACATCCAGAAGCACTTCTACACCTCCTGAAGAAAATGTCCTAGAACAAGAAGCCGGTGCTGGCTTTCATCTTTCCCTTGCAGTCCGTAAACTCGAAGAAACACACGAATGATTGGCCCTTTCTTTCTCTGCTTTCTCTCTGTAGCAGCACTTTCCCTCATGGTGGCAGAGTCCCAGGCTAAAGCGCAGCATTTGCGGCTGCATTTGGGACCGGGAGATGTGGCAGGACAGAAAGCATTCGCTGAGCCTCCCTCTTCCCTGTGAAATGACGTTCACAGCTCAATCTCTTTCACAGCCCTCCAGTGTCACTGAGTACAAGCAGCTCTATCTCTCCGAGAAGGAAGTGCCAGGACAGAAGGCTTTCCTACCTGACTCYCTTYTCCTAGCAGCCTTGAAACYGCTCACAGCGTGCCGGCACTATGCATCTTCCTTCTCACGTATGCGTGCCGTGGCATTTTTCCACCCKMGCACGTCTTTTGCCAACRTCCAGCRGYTGCTGCCATAGAAAAGGCTCCCGAAGAACAAGCCAGTTCTGGGCTGCACTTTCCCTTTGCTGCCCGGAAGCCACACCAAACTCACCGCTGCACTCGGGACTTTCCTTCTCCGCTGCATCYATCATCGCGTTCTCTGCTCTCAGCAKCTCCAGSTARAYGGCATTGTTTCCAGCAGGGCTCGGAGACSAYTGTGTGCCAGCAAAGGGAGCTGTGGTTGAGCTTGCCCTTTAGAAAAGATCTCTTGAATTCAGCACGCAAGCGAGTGGCAGCCCCGCTCCTCTTGCAGCCCGGACTCTGCGCACACCAGCACGGTGCTATGAGGCTTCATTCTTCGCCTTCTGTGACATGACGTGCTTTCATTCTGCCGGCCTGCGAGAAAGCCGTCTACTTCTCGCACTAAACGCAGTGCCGGCGAAGAAGCGCTCCAGGGCACTGCTTCAGCCGAAAGACTCCATTGCCACGGCGGTAGTCTTGCAAAAGGGAATGCTGCATGCAGTCACTTCTTTCCCTTCTCTATTGTTCCTAACTAGCTTAGGAAAGCTGGGCTAAGCGAAAGAGCAAATCTTTTCGTAAAGCTACGAGCAGCTGCACTGAAGAAGCAGACTCCAACTATTTGCCGTGCAGTTTAAAGCATCGCAGAAAAAGCATTGCTGAGAACTGTCTCTTTCGGTTTGGGAAGTTTTGTTTAAGGCAGCGCATTGGGAAGTCTCTCGACGAGATGCAAAGGAGAGGATTGCACATGCGTCTTGCAAGACATGTCTCCTTCCATTTGAAACCTTTGCTTAGCAGCACCATCAATAGGCAAGAAGACTTTCCTTGCCAGGAAAGAAACACTTGCTGGATAACACATTCTTCATGCAGCTTTTCAACGAAACCGCTCAGGAGCGTTCTCTGCGCGATTCTTCTTAGGTCTTTGAACAGTCCCATTCGAAAGCCAGTGACAGAATTTCAAAAGCCATTGCATTAGGGGACTGAGGTGTTCATGAGCTTGCAGCAGCATGCCATCGGCTCTGTTCAGCTTGCAGATCCCAAGAAGCCGGGAATGGCGCTTGAAGGCGGCAGGAGTGTGTATGGCACCGAAGGGATGCAGCGTTTCTCTTCAGTCGAAAGACGCTGCTGTCGTACGCCTTCCTTCTCAGCACCGCGTACCAGCACGTTCTCTCGCGCTTGGACTGTGCTTGTACGTGAAATATTTTCGGCTACATCTCGCAGCGAGAACAAGAATCCAGGCAARGAACCTTGCTTTCAGGTTGCCCCTGCGCCTTGAAGTTTGTCTTTGCTGCACTCTTCAGGTCCAGTCGTCTTTCCTGAGCAGCCTGTAAACTGCCGTCAAGCTGTGCTGCTGACTGCACCTTTTTTCTCAGCGGCAAGTATCAGCGCTCACCTTCCCATCTCGCAAGGCGCAAAGCTCGGGCTAGAGTTCTGGCACAGACGACTGTCCCGTCACCAAAACACGTTCTTCAGGACGTCTTGTCTTCGCCCACATTGTTGTGCTGTCTTCAAAGACTTGCATCTTGAAAGACTCAGCCAGCAAGTCCTTTTCTTCTGCACGCCTCTCTGAGTGACACCTAGGTGGACTCTTTGCCCTTGGTGAAACAAAAAGAACAGGCTTGCTCAACGGGCCGAACAAAAGCCGTGCCCATCACCCCGTGCACGATTTTGGTCTCCACAGTGAAATCAGGCAAAGAGGAGCGGCATCACTGGACTTGGCTTATTCGAGCGGTTGTATGGCAAGAGATGCAGACTCATTCGAGGCTGGAATCTGGCACATGCTAGAGGAAAAATTGAGACCTTCTCGAGCGCTTCGAGGAAAAAAGCATGGTTTCAGTGCTTGGTGTGTGCTTGAAACACTGCTCTGAGAAGCGGCAATGCAGCGAGCGCTCTCTCCTGACASGTCTCCATCTCTGCGMGACATGAGCACTTTGCGGGACTGAAATGAATAGAGGGGACTAAGCAGAGCATGAACGTGCAGCAGCACTCCGTCAGCAAGAAGCCTCTTGAAGGAATGCATCAGGAAGGAGGCATGCCAGGCCCAAGCTAGTGAATTTAACCGGGAGAGTCAGCGACAGCTTCCCGAGCAGGCATGTTTTCCTAAGCGAGCTCTACTCGTACGCGGCGCTGAGAAGGAAGGCGCCCGGCAGAGGCGTCTTTCGACTGAAGTGAGATGCTGCTTCGCTTCTGTGCCGATCCACTCTCCTGCCGCCTTCAAACGCCATTCCTGGCTTCTTGCGGTCTGCAAGCTGAACAGAGCCGATGGCGTGCTTCTGCACGCTCATGCTCACCTCAGTCCCCTAATGAAACTGCTTTAGCTATTCTGTCACTGGCTTTCGAATGGGACGGTTCAAAGAGCTAAGAAGAATTGCGTGGAGAACGCTCCTGAACAGTTTCGTTGTAAAGCTGTGTGGAGAACGTGTTATCGAGCAAGCGTTTCTTTTCTGGCACGGAAAGCCTTCTTGCCCATTGATGGTGCTGCTAAGCAAGGCTTTCAAACGGAAGGTGAAGTTTCTTGCAAGATGCATGTGCAGTCCTCTCCTTTGCATCTCGTCGAGAGAGTTCCGAATGCGCTGCCTTAACCAAAACGTCCCAAAACAAAAGAGACAGTTCTCAGCACTGCTTTTTCTGCGACGATTTAAACTGCACGGCAAATATTTGCAGTCGGCTTCTGCAGTTCAGCTGCACGTAGCTTTACGAAAAGTTTTGCTCTTTCGCTTAGCCCAGCTTTTCTAAGCTAGTCAGGAACAAGAGAGACGCGAAAGAAGTGACTGHGTGCAGCATTCCCTTTTGCAAGACTACCGCCGTGGCAGTGGAGTCTTTCGGCTGAAGCAGTGCCCTGGAGCTCTTCTTTGCTGGCACTGCGTTTAGTGCGAGAAGTAGACGGCTTTCTCGCAGGCCAGCAGAATGAAAGCGCGTCATGTCACAGAAGGTGAAGAATGAAGCCGCATAGCACCGTGCTGGTGTGCGCAGAGTCCGGGCTGCAGGAGGAGCGGGGCTGCCGCTCGCTTGCATGCCGAATTCAAGAGATCTTTTCGAAGGGGCAAGCTCAACCACAGCTCCCTTTGCTGGCACACARTGGTCTCCGAGCCCTGCTGGAAAMAATGCCATCTAGCTGGAGCTGCTGAGAGCAGAGAACGCGATGATAGATGCAGCGGAGAAGGAAAGTCCCGAGTGCAGCGGTGAGTTTGGTGTGGCTTCCGGGCGGCAAAGGGAAAGTGCAGCCCAGAACTGGCTTGTTCTTCGGGAGCCTTTTCTATGGCGGCAGCCGCTGGATGTTGGCAAAAGACGTGCGAGGGTGGAAAAATGCCACGGCACGCATACGTGAGAAGGAAGATGCATARTGCCGGCACGCTGTGAGCAGTTTCAAGGCTGCTAGGAGAAGGGAGWCRGGTAGGAAAGCCTTCTGTCCTGGCACTTCCTTCTCGGAGAGATAGAGCTGCTTGCACTCAGCGACACTGGAGGGCTCTGAAAGAGATTGAGCTGTGAAGATCATTTTCAAAGGGAAGAGGGAAGGCTCGGCGAATGCTTTCTGTCTTGCCACATCTCTCGGTCCCAACTGCAGCTGCAAATGCTGCGCTTTAGCCTGGGATTCTGCCACAATGAGAGAACGTGCTGCTATCGAGAGAGCACAGAAAGAAAGGGCCACTCATTGGTGTGTTTCTTCGAGTTTACAGACTGCAAGGGGAAGATGAAAGTCAGCACCGGCTTCTTGTTCTAGGACATTTTCTTTGGGACGTGTGGAAGAGCTTTGAGATGTGTGAGAGTGAGACACTGGGCTGCTTCATAGAGCCGCATATGTGGGAGTTGGATGCAGTTCAAGAGGTGCGAGTTCCACCTTGAGCAGCTGATACCACCGAAAAGCTGCTCAAAGAAAGAGACCGTGTTGGAATTGCCTTTTATTTGCAGCCTCTCTACTGCACAGCCARCAAKSAAACCMTTCRTCTTCCTTGCCAGCTACATGCCAGGATCAAATTCTTTCTGTCTCCAAGAGCCAGCATCCACAACGGAGCTCTTCCACTAACTGATCCCCCACGAAGGGTGCCGGC
>JACAXG010000312.1:0-45099 GCA_018881555.1 Amblyornis subalaris
AGAAGATAAGATAATAAACGCCATTTTCGTCCATCCACCATAGTGGTGTAGTGTGAGTCTTTGGCCCGAGTGACCCGGGAGAGGCTGGGTCGCCGTGCTGTCGTCTTGGATCCAGGGCGCCTGCCTCCATTCGCGGGGCAACACTCAGTGTATAAAATATTGTCTTAGGAGCCAAGAATTTCTTAATCTGTATCTTCTTTTCTGTAGAACAGCATGCTTTGCTTTCATGGCTCAGGTGATGTGTTTTTTGAGAAGGATGAAGCTTTTCAAAATTTTTGTTTTATTTGCTTTCGTAGTGGACATTTGCCCAGACACACTAACTGGTGAAGAATTAGAGTACTAAAGTGGAGAAAGAATGTCTAGCAAAAGTGCAATCTTAATATTTTTGAACTTTAAACATCTGAAGATAACATATTAATGCAATTTTTCTATTTAAGACAATTGAAAAATATCACGTGCATATACATGCACAAAAGTCATCTTGTTATTCTTTTCAGATTGCTTGTTTCATATCTTTGAAACTGAAAGCTATTGACAGTGTTAGGAATCACATATGGTAGAGGGCAGACTGGAGATTAATGAAACTTTTTACTAAGTTGGCTTCATTTTTGTATGCTCACCTCTCTTTAGCAAGGACTGCTGTGTTATGTAGCCAGAAGCCTGGCTGTGACCTGACTGATAGCCTGTGAAACAGCAGTTACAAGGCTCTGTGCATAAAATAGAAAAAATGTTTAAGTATAGTTTTTCATTTCTCCACTTAAGACTGAATAAGAAACATCTTTCCATTTTTCTATTTCTTCTTGACAAAGAGGTGAGTGGGATTTGTTTTAAGCATCTGCTACTCAGCTTCTTCTCGGTTTGAGACAGATTAGGAGGAAAATGTCCTGACTAGGGGTGTTTCCTCTGCAGACGATAGGATTCAGAAACTCCCTCCTCCCACCTCAGGAATTTCTCAGAGGAAAGTGAAAAAAAAAGCTGTTTATTTAACAAGCAGGGTGCACACAGGCACCAGGGAAAGAAAGGGGGAAAAAAAAAAAGAATAATGTTAGATAATAAACCTCTCACAGTGGAGAAGACCTGGGTAGATTCAGAGTCCTTTCTGCAGGTGTGGCTCTGCTCTCTCTCCAGAGCTGGGGTGGGGCGTGGGCCCCCTCTGGGCTGCGATGTGGGGCCTCCCGGTGATGGTGTTCCTGACCGGAGCTCAGCTGAACAGTTCCAGAGGAAGAAGGAAAAAAAACCCACAGTCCCAGGAAAACTTTCTTGCCTCAGCTAGCAGGCTAGCTAAAAAGCAAAGCATTTTAACTCTCCGTCTCTCTCCTGAGAAACAGAGCCCAGATCTGGCTAAAAAAGAAAGTGCTCCCTCCCTCCTGCAGCAGCGGTGACAACACGGGGGAGTGTGTGTCAGTCCTTGAACACAAACCATGCTGAAGAATTCGCCTGGCTTCTCTTCCCCCTCTCCATGGACCCAGCTTAAAGGCACGGGATTCATGTCTGGCATAGAGCAGGTGATAGGGGATACAGCATCATAAAGTCACCCCAAGACAAAAGACCACCTGTGCAGGGAAGGATCTTGCTGAAGGCACCCTGTTCTAGGAGTTTGCAGGACTTTCAGCATCAACTGTCAAGTCCCTTCAGTCAGGACCTGCTAGAAGACTTTAAAAGTTGAATGCAATGGTGCCACATTTTAAATAAGATATTTTATTGGGTTTTCATGGCAAGGTTTTGGTAGCAGGGGGGCCACAGGGATGGCTTCTGTGAGAAGCTGCTAGGAGCTTCCCCCATGGACAATGCCAGCCAGCTCCAAGATGGACCTGCCACTGGCCAGTTGAGTCAATCAGAGATGGTGGTAACGCCTCTGGGATAACATGAATATTTAAGAAGGGGAAAAACCTGTTGCACAACAGCAGCTGTTAGAGAGGAGTGAGAATCTGTGAGAGAAATAACTCTGCAGACACCAAGGTCAGTGAAGAAGGGGGAGGAGGGGCTCCAGGTGCTAGAGCAGATTCCCCTGCAGCCTGTGGTGAAGACCATGGTGAAGCAGGCTGTCCTCCTGCAGCCTGTGGAAGACCCCATGTGTGGTGGTTTAGCCTTTGTGGAATCCTGATTGGTAGGGACAGCTGATGGATAGTTAGCTAAACCATTGATGTGGCTTAGAAATGCCTCTGGGGTGACCTATTTAAAAAAAGGATCCAGGAAGTGCAGTCTCTTCCCCCTGCCTCTCCCGCGGGGAGGGACGGCCCTGGGACCGGGCCTCCCAGCCCAGCCCGGTGGGGCCGGGCCCCATTCCATCCGGCCCCAGCCCGGGCCAAGCCGGCATGGCGACCCCAGGAGCCAAAGCCGCCGAAGAAGGGACTGCCCCGGAGCCGGTTGCGGTGAGAACAAAAGGTGGCGGCGAGCAGCATAGCGCAGCGACGGGGGGGACGGCCCCATCCCTTCGGGCGGCTGGCGCTGATACTGGCCAGAGAACAGTGTACGGCCAGTGAGAGAGAGAAGGCGAGTATTATCCCTGGTGTGGATCCCATAAGATTCTCCTGCAGGTATTTCTGCAGATATTAATTTCTCTTCCAAGTCAGAGAGAAAGGGAAGCAAGTCACGTGAGGGGAAGAAAACATGGCAAGCAACAGGTCAGGTGGAAGGAGAAGGAGGAAATGCCAGACGAGATGCCATTTTACCATCGGAGCTGATTCCTTCTGTAAGCTGTGGTGAGACTAATAGAACCAAACTGTTTTTCTCTGTAATTCATTAAGAAGCATGGGGGGATGTGGAATTCATGAGCAGCCCATGAATAAGAGGACTTTATGCCATGAGCAGCTGATGATAAGGCTTTGGAGACTGAGAAGGAGAGAGAGAGACTTTACTTCTAGCCTGGAATAACCCTTCTGTAAAAAGACTAACTCCATTGGACTAGTGACCCACAGACTGCGAGTGTCTTGTGGGAGAGAGATTTTCACTACTGCAGTGTCTGGGTGGGCTGTGGTGTTTTGTGGAGGTTTGGAACCACGCTGAAGACTCCGCAGGGAGCCATCTTCCGTGGAATGGATCCTTTGGCACAGCAGAAGGAACTCTTTCCCATAAATGGCAACAAGGACTCTTAATTATAGTGACCAAAATCCCATGTTTGTTTTCCCTTTGTGCAATCAGTAAGAAAGGTTGGGAGGTATTGGGAAGAGAAAGGGTGTCTGGAGATTTGCCTTAATTTTCATTATTCCTTTTACTTTAATTCTATTAGTAATAAAACTCTTGCTATTTCAAGCTTGGAGCCTGTCTTGCCGTGTAGTTTTTTCCATTTTCCTCAATATCCATATTTCTCCTTATGAAAATAAATGCTAATTTCCCTTAAGAATAACCTTTCATGGATGCCTGGCATATTTCCAGGTAGACCCATGACACCATGCCAGAGCAAGTGGATGCCTGATGAAGGCTGTGAACCCAATGGAAAGCCTGCATTGGAGCAGGCTCCTGGCTGGATCTGTGACCCCATGGAGAGTGGAGCTTATGCTGGAGCAGGTTTTTTGGCCAGGACTTGAGACTCCATGGGGGACTCACACTGGAGCAGTCTATTCCTGCACCCCATGGAAAGGACTCATGGAAAAGACCCACACTGGAGCTGTTAGTAAAGAACTGTAGCCTATGGGAAGGACCCATGTTGGACAAGTTCATGGAGGACTGTCTCCTGTGGGAGGGACTCCAGGCTGGAGCAGGGAGAGAGTGAGGAGGAAGGAACAGCAGAGACAACATGTGATGAACTGATTGCAACTCCCATTCTCCATCCCCCTGCACCACTGGGATGGAGGAGGTAGAGAAAATTGTGAGTGAAGTTGAGTCCAGGAAGGAGAGGGGTGAGGGGAAGGTGTTTCTAAGATTTGGCTTTATTTCTCATTATCCTACTCTGATTTTATTCGTAATAAATTCAATTAATTTCCACAAGTTGAGTCTGTTTTGCTCATGACAGTAATTGTGAGTGATCTCTCCCCATCCTTATCTTGATCCATGAGCATTTTATTATGTTTTCACTCCCCTGTCCAGTTGAGGAGGGGAGTGATAGAGCAGCTTTGGTGGGTGCCTGGCATCCAGCCAGGGTCAAACCACCACAGATATCCAAGTATGAAGTTATTACTACAAGTATTAGATGAGGTGTCATCTTTTGAGATTGACTGGCTAATGAAGTGCTTTCCTGCATTTCCCCCCTTATCCTTCAATGATAGGTGATAGTGGTCTGTATGAATTGGTACATTTAATAAGCATATGTATACATGGTATAAACATCTAGATTTCTCTTGATGGTGACAAATGTAACTGATCAGTTTGGGTGATTAATGTGACATTCTCATACACATACTGTGACTTTCAGGAAATTAATTTTTAGAATTGATAATATTTATAGTATTTTGTTCTGACATTTATCAAGAAGATGAAACAAATACAGTGCTTTAAAGGACACTATTTCTAACTTTGAGGATGCGTTCACTTGTTTGAACTTCACTTAAAGGACTAGAAGTTGCTACCTGATGTTGAGATAAACAATGTCAAAATAGGATAGCTGCTGAGCAGTGAAGTTTGTGCTGTTTTTCAAAAGCTGTTGGACATGAGTGCTTGCTTTTTTTGTCTGGGTAGCCTCCTTGAAGAAAAAGCATGGGGATATTTGCATTTTACCAGTTCACGAATCATAGAATCATAGAATCAGAATATGCTGAGATGGAATGGACCCATCAGGATCATTGAGTCCAACTTGTGTGAGATAACTTCATAGCCCTGTAGTCTGAGTGCTGCAAATGAAAACCAATGAACCATCTAATGTCTTCCAGACTATCATTTTACTCTGGTCATTCTTCATTCTCCATGTACTGCATGCTCTTCCTAGTAGTATGCTTTTTCCATCTACATGACGACAATGTCTGTTAGTAACCTAGTACAAAATAAAAATATTTACATGGCTGCTTTGCACAAGGGAGACTTCTTCTGTAGGATGTTCATCTAAAAAAAGTGGATATGTAAAATAAGGCCATTGATACGGGGACAAGAAACAGCAGAATTATATTCAAGATTCTTAAAACTATTTAATATTGTAGGTGGCTTGTGCGTCTTGTCCCAAACAAACCTGTTGGCAGTGGGTTTGGAAAATATGCTGCTACTTAAATTTAGTTATATTAAAAGTATAGCAAGACATAAACAAAATAATAATTAAAAAGTGTCCCTTAATGATACATGCAAAATCCACTTTAAAAAAATAAAAAATCCCACAGCAACCAAAGAAGAAACACCCTGTGCTGGTTTGAACATTAACCAGCAGGGGAAATTAACCCCACACAAATACCTTGAGAGAGATTTTAGGTCAGAATTACAATTTTAATAGAAAGGTTATAATAGTGCAGTAACACAGAAAACACAGGCTTAAACTGGCAGAGCCATGATACAACCTGGCAGTGGTTGCAGTGCTGTTGAAGGTCTGGAACTCTGGTTGTCCAGCGGTTGCAGTGCTGTTGAAAGCAGTAGTCCCGTAGAAAGGCCTAGTCCACTGAGTATCCAGTGGTGGTGGTCCCGTCCTCTGGTTGTCCAGTGGTGGTGAAGGGTCTAGTCCTCTGGGTATCCCATGGTCTGGTTGTCCGGAGTCTTCTGGGTATCCAGTGGTGGTGTTCCCATCCTCTGGTTGTCCAGTGGTGGTTCAGTTCTCTCTCAAACCCCAAGCCTGCTTTTATTTGGTGTTTCCTTAGCCGGTGTCTCCTCCAGGGGTGGAGATTTCCACAATGGAAGGGGATGTTCCTGATGTTCTATTGGTTGGTGCTTATCCAGTTCGGTAATGGGCCATTAACAGAGATAATCCACTCAGGATGGGTGATGCTCACTACTGGTCAGGATAGTTATCACAGTTGAGATAAGGAGTACCACCCCACCTCACATGATGTGCATAGTCTCAGGGCCAGGTGTGTAATCACCCAACTGTAACCACCCAGCTTATCAAGGAAATATGTGGGTGGTGATAGAATACATTCTTTTTTGGTTACGCCAGGACACACCCCTTCAACAAAAAAACCCCCCATGAAACACCACCCAGATATCTAAATTTAAACCCTGATCAAACATAGGTGAGTCAATAAGCACAAAAAAGAAGATCAACCTGAATTTTAAATGGCTTTTAATTTTCTCCTATCTTTTGGGGGCAGGATGGAAGGCACAGGAAGCAAGGGGAATGAGGTCTGTCAAAACAAATACTAATAATTCAATCACAGAATCATTTAGTCTGGAAAAGACCTCTGAGATCATGGAGTCCAACCTCTGACCTTGTCACCTAAACCACAGCACTAAGTGCCACGTCCAGTTGTTTCTTGAATACCTCCAGGGTTGGTGACTTCACCATCTCCCTGGGCAGTCTGTTCCAATGCTAAACAACCCTTTCAGTGAAGAAATTCCTCCTGATGTCCAACCTGAACCTCCCCTGGCACATCTTGAGGCTATGTCCCTTCATCCTGTCACTGGTTGCCTGGGAGAAGAGGCCGACCCCCACCTTGCTACAACCTCCTTTCAAGAAGTTGTAGAGAGTATTAAGGTATCCCCTGACCCTTCTGTTCTCCAGGCATAACAACCCCAGATCCCTAAACCATTCCTCATATGACTCACTCTCTAGACCCCTCACCAGCTTCGTTGCCCTTCTCTGGACTTGCTCCAGCACCTCAATGTCCTTCTTGTAGTGAGGGATCCAGAACTGGATGCAGTATTCTAGGTGTTGCCTCCCCAGTGCCATGTATAGGGAGACAATCACTTCCCTGGTCCTCCTGGCCGCATTATTCTTGATACAAGCCAGAATGCCATTGACCTTCTTGGCCATGGGGGCACACTGCTGGCTCATGTTCATGGCTGTTGACCATCACTCCCAGGTCCTTTTCTGCTGGGCCACTTTCCAGCCACTCTGTCCCCAACCTGTAGTGCTGCAGGGGGTGGTTGTGACCTAAGTGTAGGACCCGACACGTGGTCTTGTTGAATCTCGTATTGTTGGCCTTGGCCCATCAATCCAGCCTGTCCAGATACCTCTGCAGAGCCCTCCTACCCTCCAGCAGATCAACACTCACACCCAACCGTGTCATCTGCGAACTTAGGGTACATTCAATCCTCTCATCTGGATCATCAATAAAGATATTAAACAGGACTGGGCCCAACACTGATCCCTGGGGGACACCTGTAGTGACTGGCTGCCAACTGGATGTGGCACCATTCACCACCACTCTCTGGGCCCAGACATTCAGCCAGTTCTTAACCCAACAAAGAGTGCACTTGTCCAAGCTGTAGACTGCCAGCTTTTGGAGGAGTATGCTGTGTGAGATGGTGTCAAAGGCTTTGCTGAAGTCCAGGTAGACACATCATCCACAGCCCTTCCCTGCATCCACTAGGTGGATCACCTGGTCATAGGAGGAGGTCAGGTTGGTCAGGCAGGACCTGCCTTTCCTAAAGCCATGCTGGTTGGGCCTGACCCCCCGGTTGTCCTGTACATGCCATGTGATGGTGTAGTGGGTTGGCGCTAGCCAGATGCCAAGCACCCACCAAAGCAGTTCTGTCACTCCCCTCCACAGCTGGACAGAGGAAAGAAAATATAACAGGGTTCATGGCTTGAGATAAGGACTGGGAGAGATCCCTCAACAAATACCATCACTGGCAAAACAGACTTGAAATTAGAGATATTAATTGAATTTATTGCTAACAAAATCAAAGCAGGATAATGAGAAGTAAAATAAAACCTTAAAAATATCTTCCCCCCACCCCTCCCTTCTTCCCAGCTTCACCTCCTACCCCAGTGGCACAAGGAGAAAGGGAATGGGGGTTATGGTCAGTTCATCACACATTGTTTCTCTCCCTGATCAGGGAGAGGAAGCATTCCCCTGCTCCAGCGTGGGGTGCCTCCCATGGGAGATAGTTCTCTGCAAACTTCTCCAGCATGAGTCCATCTCATGAGCAACGGTTCCCTGCAAACTGCTGCAATGTGAGTCCATCCCATGGGCAACAGTCCTCCCCAAACTGCTGCAGTGTTGGTCACTCTTCCACGGAGTGCAGTCCTCCAAGGACAGGCTGCTCCAGTAGTGCCTCCTCTCTCCACAGGCCTCTCACAGGGTCACAGGCATCCACCTGATCTGGCATGGGTTTCCTCCACGGGCTGTGGGTGGATCTCTGCATCCCCGTGGATGTCCATGGGCTGCAGGAGGACAGCTGCTTCACCATGGTCTTCACCATGGGCTGCAGAGGAATCCCAACTCCAGTGCCTGAAGTACCTCGTCCCCCTCCTTCTGCACTGACCTTGGTGTCTGCAGAGTTGTTCCTATCACATGTTCTCACCCCCTCTCTTCTCTGGCAGCAATTACATCTGCTCAATAACTTTTTTTTCCCTTTCTTCTTAAATATGTTATCACAGAGCTGTTACCACCATTTCTAATTGGTCCGGTCTCGACCAGTGGCACATCCGTCTTTGGAGCCACCAGGGATTGGCTCTGCCAGACATTGAAGAAGCTTCTAGCAACTTCTCACAGAAGCCATCTGTCCTGGTTTGAAAGACAGGTGTCTGTCAGGGAAGGTAGGAAACCTTCCTGGGATAGAGAGGATGACCCCTCTCCCTCCAAATTACTATACCCTTGAAATTACAGGGCTTTCAGGCAAAGATGTGGGAAAAAGAATAACAGTTCTTTACTAGGATTATATATCTATATATATAACAAGACAGATAAACGGCAACAATAAGAGAACTGACAAACCAGTAAGTCTTTTCTCACTCGTTGGGAAATTCTCTGTTGAGGCAGAGAGGCTGCAGTGACTCCCCCGCGGCTGCAGGGGGCGCTGTGGTGCGAGCGCGGCGACCTTGCCATGTGGCAATGGTGGCTAGGGTGAGAGGGAGAGGGAGAGGGGAGAATCACTCCAGGTGCAAATTCATGGGGCAGCAGTCTGTCTCAGCACCAACCTCGGCAGCAGGCAGCAAGCAGCGCAGGCAGGCAGGGTTGACTGGGGAGTGATGGACTTCAGTATCACCCACTGAGCAGCCAGCAGAAGGCAGGAACAGCAGAGATGAGCAGCTCCGGGCAGCGACCGGTTACAATGTGGCGCTGTACCCCGTGCCGCAGCAGGACCCCCACAGAGATGCCACAGTGTTGCAGTGCTCTGGAGTGAGCCAGCGGAGACATCGCAGTGTAGCAGTGTTCTCAGAGCAAAACCGGCACTCACTGCACACACAACTGTCCTCGCCAAACGCCGAGCGGAGAAGAGACCGAGTCTGGCCTCCGTCCCGACCCACTAAAGTCTCGAAAGTCTTTTCACCTCTCGCAATGATAAGATGTAGCCTCTGGGAACAACCCCCTGGCCAACACTCTCAGCTCTTGTTTCTCTAGCTGAGAAATTATCATGGCATGTAGATGTGCAGGCAACTTTCTTTGTTCTTAAGTATCGCCCATTCTGGATGATAAGTGTGGCATGCGGGTGGGCAGGCAACTTTCTTTGTTCTTAAGTATCTCCCATTAGTTCCCGGGAAACCCCTCCCCACTCACACAGGTCTCCCTGCTAGATGGGGCAGAAAAAATTCATTTGTTGAACCCATAACACCATCCCTGTAGCCCCCCCCCGCAACCAAAACCAGGCCATGCAAAACCAATACAGATGGCACTCAAGAGGATCTGCTCCATAACCTTGCCAGGAACAGAGGTCAGGATGACAGGCCTGTAGTTCCCTGGATCCTCCTTCCATTCTATGATTCTATGAGTCTATGATTCTATGATTATAATGCATTTAATATGTAAGTGAGGCCTAATACAAGATTGGATAGAGGGGAGTGTTTGGTTCAGGCTATTAGATTTTGGAATAAGAATGTCACAAGAATCTTTCTTTTGTCTGTTTAGTAGGAGAACTCTAATGTTCTTACACAACAGCAAAGATATGTTGAAATAAGAGATAAAAAAATACATTACTTTTGCTGTCCCACTAGTTCAAGTGTGGTTGTATTAAAATTTTGTTGCCAAACACAGATTTTTCTTTTTGAGGGTCCTGATGCAGGGATACACATGCAGACTAAAAATCTACCAATTATACATGATTCTCAAAATGTAATCCTATATCAGTCTCTGTCTGAAAGGGAAAAAGGATTCTAGCCTGTTAGTTGGCAGGGCTATTTGAGATGGCTTTAAACTAGGTTCAAAGGGGGAAGGGGATAAAACCAGACTTGTTAGAGATGAGCCTGGGGGCGGTAGGCCTGTGGTGGGGGTGAAATCAATAGACGAGCTGAAGTGCATCTACACCACTGCACACAGTATGGGCAACAAACAGGAGGAGCTGGAAGCCATTGTGCAGCAGGGCAGCTATGATATAGTTGCCATCACAGAAACATGGCAGGATGACTCACGACTTGAGTGCTGCAATGGATGGCTAAAAGCTCTTCAGAAGGGACAGGCAAGGAAGGAGAGGTAGTGGAATAGCTCTTTTTGTTAGGCAGTGTTTTGACTGTATAGAGCTAAAGGACAGTGATGATCAGATTAAGTGTCTATGGGTAAGAATCAGAGAGAGGCAAACAAGGCAGAGATCCTAGTGGGAGTCTGTTATAGACCACCCTCACAGTAAAGAATTTCTTCCTAATATCTAATCTAAACCTGCTCTCATCAGTTTGAAGCCATTCCTCCTTGTCTCATCACTACATGTACTTGTAAAATGTTTCTCTCCATCTTTCTTGTAGGCTCCCTTCAGGTACTGGAAGGCTGCAATTAGGTCACCCCAGAGCTCTCTTTTCCAAGCTGAACAATCCCAGTTCTCTGAGCCTTTCCTTGTAGGAGAGGTGCTTCATCCCTCTAATCATCTTGGTGGCCTCCTCTGGACTCACTCCAACAGGTCAATGTCCTTCCTGTCTTTGGGACCTCAGAGCTGGACGCAGTACTCCAGGTGGAGTCTCACAAGAGCAGAGGGGCAGAATCACCTCCCTCGACCTGCTGCCCACACTGCTTTTGATAACTTCTCAAATAAGCAAGAGGTCTTGTATTTCACAGCCTATGTATACACTCAGTGTAAAACTATTTCCACATAGCTGAAATTGCACAGAAGAACAAAACAATTTGTTTGCAATTGTACTTAACCTTTCTGTATTGGCACAAAATGTCATTAAATACTAAAAATTTAGTTGCTACATTCAGGTTTGTCTGAGCTCTTCTAAGATGATGTCCTGGTTTGAAAGACAGGTGTCTGTCAAGGAAGGTGGGAACCTTCCTCGAATAGAAAGGATGACTCCCTCCCTCCAAACTATTATAACCTTGAAATTATGGGGCTTTCAGGCAAAGATATGGGTAAAGGAACAACAGTTCTTTACTTGGATATATATATAACAAGGTAAACAAACAGCAGCAATAAGAAAACAGGGAAAAAACCCAATAACAGCTGTTGTGGTTTGACACTGGCCAAATGCCAGGCACCCATGAAAAGCCCGCTCACTCACTCTCCTCTGCTCTGCAACTGGACAGAGGACAGAAAATTTAACAAAGGGTTAATGAAGTTGAGATAAGGACTGGGAGAAAACACTTCAAGGGAAAAAGAGGCTCACCTTAATGATACAAAGTGAATTTATTACTAATAAGATCAGAGTAGAAGAATGAGAAGTAAAATAAGCCCTTAGGAACACTCTTGTCTCCCCCCACTCCCTCCCTCTTTCCCACCGATGGCACAGGGAGACGGGGTGGGGGTTTTGGTCAGTTCATCACCCAAGATGTTTCTTCTGCTGCTCAGGAAGAGGAGTTGTTTCCCTGTGGCACTGTGGGGTCCCTCCCACGGGAGACAGTTCTCCGCAAACTTCCCCAGCATGGGTCCAATCTCACGAGCAGCAGCACTCCCAAAACTGCTGCAATGTGAGTCCATCCCACGGGCAGACAGTCCTCACAAAACTGCTGCGGTGTGGGTCACTCTGCCACGGGGTGCAGTCCTCCAAGGACAGCTGCTCCAGCCTGGAAGCAAGGCCTCTCTCTCCACTGGGACTCCTGCCAGACCACAGCGTCCTGGTATCCACCCGCTCTGGCATGGGCATCTCCTCCACGGGCTGTGAGTGGATCTCTGCATCCCCCATGGACCTCCATGGGCTGCAGGGGGAAAACCTGCCTCACCATGGTCCTCACCATAGGCTGCAGGGACATCTCGACTCTGGCGCCTGGAGCACCTCCTCCCCTTCCATCTTCACTGACCTTGGTGCCTCCATTGTTGTTTCTCTCACATATTCTCACTCCTGCTCTTCTCCAGCTGGAAAATTACAACTATACCCCAATTTTGTTGTCATTTCTTCTTAAATATGTTATCACAGAGGCGTTACCATAATCTCTAATTGGCCCAGCCTTGGCCAGCAGCACGTCCATCATCAGAGCCATATGGGATTGGCTCTGCTGGACATGGTGGAAGCTTCTAGCAGCTTCTCACAGAAGCCACCTCTGTGGGCCCCCCCGCTACCAAAAACCAGGCCCTGCAAAACCAACACAACAGCCTTTTCTCACCTGTTGAGCAATGTCCCTTTTTTGGTGTAGTTGTGACCACAACTGGCAGGGGGCGCTGTTGGTTCCCAGCGAGGCAGCATGGGTGCAATGGTCCCCTCTTTTTTCCCTGAGTTCTTGTGAAAGCTCCCCATTCAGCCAGGCCAGTCTTCTTCCCCAATGGCTCATCTTTCAGCACATAGGGACAGCCTGCTCCTGCATATCTGAGAAGATAATTTCACTAATAATGGATATATATGAGGATTTGAGTGCTTGGAGCCTAAAACATTTCAGTCCAAATTGTTATAAGTTGACTAGGGCAAATTATCTTCACTCCTAGAATAAGCTTTGTAACACTAAAAGATCGATTTTGCTGTTCTGCTTTGTAACACAGAAGGCATTAAAAAATTCTGTGCAATGTTGGTGTTAATGCACTTCTAAAATAAAGCTCTAATGCTGGGTATAAATTACTAATATAATATATATGTCAGGATATTCACAGAGCTCAGATTCAATTTGTCTTCCCATCTGGACTGCATTTTTAATTAACTTACACCCTGCCCCCACTCCCAAAAAACCACCAAACCAAAAAAACATCACACACAAAAGGATGGCTCTTCAGTATAGTGTCCTGGTTTAAAAGACAGGTGTCTGTCAAGGAAGGTGGGAACCTTCCTGGAATAGAAATTATGACCCCCCCTCCCTCTAAATTATTAGAACCTTGAAATTACAGGGCTTTCAGGCAAAAATATGGGAAAAGGAATAACAGTTCTTTATAGATATATAAAACAAGATAGACAAACAGAAACAACAAAAAACAGAAAACCCAATAACAACTGTGATGGGTTGATCTGGAGGTAAACTCCAGATTCCGACGTTTAGTTCTTCAGAGGAGAAGAGACAGCAAAAACAGGCTACAAACTTGAACAATGATTAAATGATTAATTTCCTAACTCTACTAAGAATAGAAAGAATAAAAAATAATGAAAATATTAAGGCATAATATACAAATATCAGTCTTCTATACATTCCAATCTTTCTTACTGATCACACAAAAGACATAAACATGAGATTCTGATGTTATGATTAAGAGTTCTTATTGCCACCTCAGAGGATAAAGAGAGTTCTTTCTGTAGTGTAGTGGGATCCATCCCATGGAAGACAGTTCCCTAAGAAGTGTCTTCAGCATGGTTCCAAACCTGCTAGAAACACCGCAGCCCACCCAGATTTTTGCAGTGGTGTATCTTCTCTCCCACAAACACTCTGCAGTTTGTGGGTCACAAGAATAGTCTGTTGGGGTTAAACCTTTTAAGAGTAAGTCATTCCAGCCTAAAGGCACCAAAGGCAACAGGCTCCTGCTTGCTTTATTCATAATCTCCAAAGACTGTAAAGGATAGCTGCAAAAGCTGTACATTTCACCTGTACATAACATAAAAATGTTCTTATTTCAGCCTGTTGAAATTCTCACTCCCCCATGGCTCATCTGTGATTTAAAAAAATATTTAGTTTGGTATTACTCTAGATCACACAGCACAGCTCACAGAAAAGATGGATTTCATCCCAATGCTGGTAAACATGGCTTCTTTGGAACTTCCTGCCACTCCTTGTCTTCTCTTCCCTTTGAGATACTGGACTCTATATTTAGTCTTTCACGTGACTGCTTTCCTTCCTCTCCAGCTTAGAGAAGAAGTTAATATTTGCAGAAAATGCCTACAAAAGTATTTATAACAGTTACATGCTCCCACTAAGATAGTGTAGCCGGGATTTGCTTCCCCAAGGCTCTTTTCCCCCCCATATCCTCTTCATTGGCAGCCATTCAAATTTTAGTAAGTCTTTTTGGCTGCTATTAACTCTTATCAAAAACTAACAAGGTCACTCTTTGATCTCACCAACTCGACTCCCTCTGCGTAGTTCGGCTCAGCTTAGCTTCTCTCGGTTTTTCCTCGGCTTTCTCAGCTTGGCTTAGCTTAGCTGCTTCTCTGTTTGGCCTTGGTCCAGATAGTGATAGACCAGGCTCCTCTCAGGTTCAAACGGCACAGGACTAGTGGGGAGTGAAGATGGCTGCCCCCCCCGGCCCCCTGGGCCGTGAAACCCTGGCCCAGGGGTCGGGAGGAGAGCCACTCCCTTGCTAGTGGTTAGCAGAGAGTCAGGGAGCAAGAGAGGAAGTGAGAGTCTTGCATCACTTCCTAGGGTTTTTTAATAACATTCCTTTCACAGAGACGTCACAGGAACATTAAATGGCTTATAGAACTGTCCTTTACTTGTTTTTAACCAATCAAATTGTTTCACACCGGGTCAAACCATGACAACAACCTTTCTCACGTGTTGAGCAATTACCCTTTTTGTGTAGCTACAGGCACAACCAGCAGGGGGCGCTGTTGGCTTGTGTTGAAGCAGAGGGGCTGCAGTGACTCCCCTCGGCTGCAGGGGGCGCTGTGGCTCGAGCGCGGCGACCTCTCCAGGTGGCAGGAGTGTCTCGGGAGAGCGAGGGGAGGAGACACTGGTCCCTTTGCAAACTCACGGGACAGCAGTCCGTCTCAGCACCAACCCTGGCAGCGGGCAGCAAGCAGGGCAGGCAGGCAGGTCTGACTGGGGATCAATGGACCTCGGTATTACCCACCGAGCGGCCAGCAGAAGGCAGGAACAGCAAAGGTGAGCAGATCCTGGCGGAGAGCCCACATGCAGCAGAAATCCGGAGTGGATAGATACAGGGACAGCAGAGCCAAGCAGACCCGGGGCGGCGGCTACAGTGTAGCACTCGAGCCCTCCCTGCAACACACCTGACCATTCTCCCCGAGCACCGAGTCGAAAAGAGGCAGATCCCAGCTCCCGCCCCCTCGAGCCAAGTCTCGAAGTCTCTTCACCTCTCGCAGGATCACGCTGCAACTCCTCAGCTCTGTTTCTTGGGCTGGGTAATCATTGTGGCATGTGAGAGTGCTTGATCATGTTCTTTTGTTTCTTAATTATTGACCATTTATCTCCCGGGCAACCCCCTCCCCCCACAGGTCTCCCTGTCAGGTAACATGTGGGAGAGAAATTCTTGAAAAACTCAAACCCACAACATATGGCATAGATATTTAATTTAATGTTTGTATGGAGAAGCTGAGCTTTTTCGGAAGCTCAATGTTCAGTTTGGTTCTATTACTCCAGTTCATTTATAGTGAAACCTGTTTAGTTCCTTTTCACTCTCTTACCTGTCTTTATCTACTGTGAATAGAAAGGGTTCTTAAAAGTATTGTCTTGAGTTTGACTATGGTATAGCACAACTTTCTATCTGTCAGCTGTTTAAAAAAAAAAAAGTCAAGTGTCTTTACTTGCTCATTATGACTGGTAGTCTTCAAAATTATATAGGTCCACTTGTGATATGATTCCAAAAACAAAAACTATGGATCAAACCCACTATTTCTATAGTACAGTAAAGCAGTTACTGCTATGTAGCAATCTAATACTGATTTGCTCCATTGTGTTCAGCCATACCTGTCTGATCTAACTTCTCCATGCATAGTTTTGTTGAGCAACCTGAGAATGTGATCTTGCCACCTCTCAGAAGCAGAAACTTAGAGACAAGAAAACTTACTAGGTGTGTGGTAATGAGTATGGTTTATAATTTTTACTGACTGGATGTCATGGTTTAACACCAGCCAGCAACTAAGCCCCACACAGCCGCTCACTCATTTTCTCCAAGTGGAATGGGGGAGGGAATCAGAAGGGTAAAAGTGAGAAAACTCATGGGTTGAGGTAAAGACAGTTTAATAGGGAAAGCAAAAGCTAAGCAAGAAAGCACAGCAAAACAAGGAATTCTTTGGCAGGCAGGTGTTCCAAAACATAGCCCATACTAGCTACTGTGAAAAAAATTAAGTCTATCTCAGCCAAAACCAGCACACTGGATTAGTCATTTGGCAGAGATCTGTATCTCTGAACTTTTACCTCTGTGACATGCCTGTTTAAGGAGAGTCCTGCTTGCTGCAGCCTGGGGCAATGGTTGTGGTCAGGAGGACTGCTCAGACGGTACACACTGAGAAATGAGATGCTATTTTCAAACCTTGGATCTGTTAATTAAAACCTGTGGTATGCTCTGGCTGCCCCTGCCACCACCACCCATTGCTTGTTGTAAATCTGAGACTATCTTTAGTTTCAAATAGTTGAATATAATATAATAGAAGCTGTGCTGAACACCTTGGACTTTGGACCTTATTCGTTGAACCTAAGACAAAAAAATGTAGCCTTTGGCAAAAAAGTCAAGAAATTTTTATTTTCAAGATACTAACTTCTTTATGTGTGTTAATGCTTTTTGTAGCTCCCTGTGACATGGTGTTGTGGTTGGTTTGGGGTTTTTTGTTTGGTTTGGGGTTTTGGTTTTTTGTTTTTTTTATCCATGTAAAGGAGCTTGTGTGGAGAGTTCCTGAACTACTGAGCTAAAATATAGGCAACTATGAATCTACCTGTGCTGGGGCTTTGTGTGTGTGAGCTTCACTCTTACCAACATTCTGCATGGGGGAGAGGTGGGACAGAGGGAGTGAAATCCATCCTCTGACACTTTGCAGTGCTGTAAACACAGAGCTTGTGTAAGTTCTGGTTCAGCATTTAATTAAACTTGCTATGGCTTTGCATGCTGCTACAGAAACTATCCTTGCATTCACTCAGTCCTGTAGTAATTGTGAGAAAGCATGGCTTAACTTAGCTCCCTTAAACAAGAATGGTATGAATGTCTATAACAAATGTCATGTTAAGAGTGTTAAACAGTAAGTGATTTATTGGAGATTAGCTTGTTATTCAGTAAACTTGCTAATGAGTAGCCAGAAACCCGGCTGGATGAGAAGGCGTTCTTAATCTCTTCCTGCACCCCTGTTTCTTGTTGTGGTTTGACACTGGCCAGATGTCAAGCACCCATGAATGCTGCTCACTCACCCTCCTCTGCTACAGCTGGACAGAGGAGGGAAAATTTAATGAAGAGTTCATGAGTTGAGATAAGGACTGGGACAAAACACTCCAAGGGCAAAAAAGGCTCAACTTAGAGATATTAAGTGAATTTATTACTAACAAAATCAGAGCAGGATAATGAGAAGTAAAATAAGCCCTTAAAAAAACCTTTTTTCTCCCCAATCCCTCCCTCCTTCCCACCGACAGCACAGGGGGACAGGGGGTGGGGTATGTCTTGGTCAGGGCCCCACATTGGGCTCCAAATATGTTTGTCACGGTTTGGACAAACTTAAGAAGAAGACTCAAAGAGCCTCCTCTGCAAAAGAGAGGGTTCAAAACTCCCTTCCCCTCCCCTTAAGAATTTCTCGGAGGAAAGTGAAAAAAACCTGTTTATTTAACAAAACCCAGCTGCTGGGGGGGGGGGTGTGTGCATGCAGGCACCAGGGGAAGGGAAAGGAAAATTTTAAAAAAGGAATAATATTAGATAATAAATGTCTCGTGATGAGGACAACCTGGATGGATTCAGAGTCCTTTTCTAGGTGTGGTCTTCTGCTCTGTCTCTAGCTAGCTGCTTGAGTACGGAGTAGGTCCTCTCCAGGCCCAGGGTGTAGGCCCCGGAGAGATGGTATGTAGAACAGAGCCCAGTTGTCTGTTGTACAGATCCAAAGGAAGAAGAAAAAGAAAATACAATCCCAGGAAAAAACCTGTCTTCTTTCCTTGCCTCAGGCAGAGGAGGGAAAAAACCAAAAGCAAATTTTAACTCCATCCGAATATCCCTCAGCTGAGTAAAAGCAGGGCGAAAGCTCACAAGAAAAAAAGGTAAAAGTAAAAAAGTGTCCCTTCGCCTTCAACTATAGAGAAAACGACTGCCTAGATGTTCTCTCCTGAGAACCACAACATAGCGAGCTGATAAGTAAAAGAATGTAAATATCCTTTGAAGAAAACCAAAACATAGCTCCTGGCTTCTTGAACCATCTTAAAGACACAGAGTTAATATTTTTCATTAAGCAGGCGATTGGGATATATAGCATCATAAAGTCACTCCAGGACAGGGTTTTGGTCAGTTTATCACCCATGGTTTCTGTCGCTGCTCAGGGAGAGTTGTTCCCCTGCTGCACCATGGGGTCCCTCACAGGAGACAGTTCTCAGCGAACTTTTCTGACACGGCTCCACCTCAAGAGCAGCAACTCCCTGCAAACTGCTGCAGTGTGAGTCCATCCCATGGGCAACAGTCCTCCCAAAACTGCTGCCGTGTGGGTTACTCTTCCATGGGGTGCAGTCCTCCAAGGACAGGCTGCTCCAGCCTGGGAACAGGGCCCTTCTCTCCACAGGTCTGTCAGAGATAGGAAATGGTCTGTTTTGAGACATCTTTGCATGTGTGGAAGGGGGCGGATCGGGTCTTGCGTTGGTAGGGCAGCACCCCACCCCCATTTTCCCCCCAGCCCCGTCAATCAAGGGACACTGGAGACAGCCCCTTGGTGTCACCTTACCCACCCCTGACTGGCCAAGACATGGGAGGTCCCACCTGGGAGGTAGGCCCACGAGCAGGGCCAAAGTTTTAAGAAGCCCCACCACGAGGCTACCTCCCTCTTTCACCCACCTCCATCTTGGAGAATAACATTGCTGGAACCCAGGAGTTGGTAGCTATGCCTGTTTTTCTATATCTTTCCTATCTTTGTGTTTTTCTCCCTTTCTTCTTCTTTTTCTAACTTTCTTCTCATGGAACATAACATCAAATTGGCTATAAGGTTTTCTATGTTTAATGAGCTAAGTTTATGCTGGGAAAAGTGATGTTGTCTACCATTTACTCTTTTGCCAATCTTCCTTAATTTTCTATAGTTCTGCCAGTAAACTTATGTGTGTTTTTTACCTCTTGGGAAATTTTGGTTGAATTTTCTCTTTGTGCCTACCCAGAGAAAAAGAATCTTGGTTTAACCCTAGGTTTGAGTGACCGGGGCACAACAGGGTCTCCCACAGGATCACAGCCTCCTCTAAGCATCCACCTGCTCCAACGTGGGCTCCTTCCCCACGGGCTGCGGGTGGATCTCTGCATCCCCCATGGACCTCCATGGGCTGCAGGGGGACAACCTGCTTCACCATGGTCTTCACCACAGGCTGCAGGGACATCTCAGCTCCGGTGCCAGGAGCACCTCCTCCCCCTCCTTCTTCACTGACCTTGGTGTCTCCGTTGTTGTTTATCTGACAAGTTCTCACTCCTGCTCTTCTCTGGCTGGAATTAAAACTGCGCAACCAACTTTGTTTTGATTTCTTCTTAAATATGTTATCACAGGCGTTACCACCAACTCTAATTGGCCCAGCCTTGGCCAGCAGCATGTCCATCCTCAGAGCCATCAGGGATTGGCTCTGCCGGACATGGTGGAAGCTTCTAGCAGCTTCTCAGAGAAGCCACCTCTGTGGCCCCCCCACTACCAAGAACTAGGCCGTGCAAAACCAACACACTTGTCTTGCCTCTGGTCGAGCCATTTCCCAATACAAAGAGGCTTTGTGGAGATTAGACTTCTACTTTCTTCTGTCCTGAAACTGCTGAGATGCCTTCAGAAGGACATGTGAAGAAGGTTAACTCCTGTGCAGGATGTTTTCTGCTTGCTGATTAATACAGCATTACTGCATAACAACCTTTGCACTGAATATGGTCTTTTTTTTTTCTTCTAAGTAAAAAAAGTACAGATGTCTTCAAGTAGAAGGCAACTGCAGGGGATAACTGCTTTCTAACTGTCCTTGGTAACCTAAAATATTATTGTATTCCATATCTATCTGTGCCAAAAATTGTCACTGTCTCTTTAAGACCTGGCAGCACTGCCAGAAATGGAACCACAGGGCCAGGGGGTTGCTGAGATCTTTTTAAAAACTTGAGAAGGAAGGTAGAGCTCTCTTGACTCTTGCCTCTTGGCTCTTTCTTGTCTCTTGGCTCTCTTGACTCTTGCCTCTTGGCTCTCTTGACTCTTGCCTCTTGGCTTTTGCCATAGAGGTGAGGCAGTGTGGATGGAGGCTTCCCTTTTGGGTTTTCTTTTGTTTCTCTTCCTAGGAGGTTGCTCCACGTGTTTGGGTTTTTTTGTGAGAGGCTGCATTTCGCAGTCCTGGACTGCCTCAGGTTAAGTTCTGTGAGTGCCTGAATGCAGTTGGGGCATTGCACCGAGAAGAGTGGAGCAGCCCCACTCCATGCGGTCACCCCAGCCCCCCAGCAGTGCCCAGTTGAAGTGAGAAGGCAGAGTCACCCCAGCCAGTTGCCTTGCTGTCTTCTGCTGAGAGGAAAGTGAAGTCCCTCCACGAGTTCTAGCCGTAGACCGAGTTCCAGATGCCAGAGTATGCCAGCCATTTTTGCTGACAGAGCTGCTGCCACCAAAGAGATAAGGGGGAAGGGGAGGAAGGGCTGCCACCCTTTTTCCCTTTCTTTTGTCAAGGACAGTAGAACAGAACAGCATAGCCTTGGAGAAGTAGATAAAGGATGTAACTTAGGCAAACAGAAGTCATGCAAAACACAAGCAGGATGACAGCTCAGCTCTGCAAGGTTGACAAAGCAGAAGTTATACAAAACAACAATATTGCACTTACTCAAAAGCGGGGGTCAAGGAACAGCCACCTACAAAGGACACTGGACATTGAAGACCACCGAAGAAAACCCCAAAGAATCATATAAGGACTTCCGATAAGGGGTGCAACTATGTAAAATACAGTAATACATATACATCAAGTAAGCAAGGATAGTTAATGAATATGTAATCAGTGTGTATGATAAAAACTCTCTTTACCTGATGATCAATGCACTTGATTAGAGGAAAGATCCTCTGAGTGACCACCGCTACAATAAAGAATGCCTGCTTTCTAATACTCAAAACTCTGTTAGAAAGTTTCTATCCGGCTGATTTTGGTATCAGTCTCCCTACACGTGGTCGCCTGTGGAGGGTGCCATCTTGGGGAAAGGGTCACACTGCCATTTTGAGTTTCTCTTTGTTCCCAGGACTCCATGAGATTTCAGCAACTTTGTAACTAGTGACTATTACTGTTATTTTTTGCCTGTTGCTATTTAATTTTTTTTGTAAACTGTTATTTTTTTACTTATATCTACTTGTATTCATTTCTCCTTATTGGTGGAAAGGGATTGGTTAAAACTATAAGGGGAGGAAACTCATTTTAGAATATCCACCTCTTAAAATTGTCTTAAACCAAGACACTAACCCTCCCATGGGACAAGGCAAAGTTCTGCCACTGGGTCTAAACCAAACCAGTGGCACTTGACCTATTTGTTAACTGAACTCTGATGCTGGCTTTATCTTCTCTTTGCACATTTACTCCAGACACAGGCTAAGTCATAAGCAGGACAGAATTGTTGACGTGGTATTACTCACAGGCAGTATTAATCATAACCAGACACTAGCATGCTGCTTTCTGGAGACTGGACGAGTCTGCCACACATGCATCTGCAGAAAGCATACTCACATGTTACTTGCTGAACACATGTACTGTCAGGTTATGCATTTCAAAAAGGAGGCAATATTTTGGGGGAATTAAAGGGGAAATGATCTCTGCCACAGACAGCACAAATACTGCAACTCTGAAATGGGAGATGCTTGAAGTATGTGGCTTTAATCAAGCCCCCTTGCAAAATGCTAGGTTAGGTAGTGAAATACTTCTGCAGCTTCAGTTGCTTAAAGCAGAATTTCTGAATTACAGACAAGTCGAACTGCAGCTTTGTGTTCTGTGCACTTGCACATGATGGATTAAAAATGAATGTGAGGTGGTTTTCAAATGTTTTAGATGCTTTGACTTGTGAACAGCTACAGCAATGTCTATAGAGTAATAATCATTCAGGGTCTGAATTCCTACTTAGTGGGGTGTCACTGATTCTTTATGCTTTGAATGAGGATTGAATTAAGAAGGAAGTTCTTGTAGCTACATTAGAATGATATAAAAATCTTTGGGAAAAGATTCTTCAGTATTGAGAGAACTCAAAATGCTGCAGCCTGAAGTTTTTCCTTACTTAATAGGTACTTTCTCTTACAAAATATAAGTGCTTGATTTTGGCAATACGCGAGCGGGCTTTAGAAATATCTCTGTTGCAATCATCTGTGTGATCCCTACCAAGGAATGGCTTAGCGTGAGAGGTTATCAGGGGATCCGATTGGAAGCAAGTACAGGGACAGACATGCAATGCAATATGTATCAACAGTGGTGACTTCTGGTTACAGATGTGCAGTAATTTACAGGAAGCACTGTATCGTAGGTGTCAAGGGTTAACCTGGAGTCAAACTTCAGATCCCCACGCTTAATTCTTCAGAGGAGAGAAGACAGCAAAAACAGGCTGCAAACTTGAGAAATGATTAAATATTTATTTCACTAACACTACTAAGAATAGAAAGAATAAAAAATAATGAAAATATTAAGGCATATTATACAAATATCATTCTCCCCCCATACATTCCAATCTTTCTCACTGATCACATAAAGGACATAAACATGAGATTCTGATCTTATGATTAAGAGTTCTTATTGCCACTTCATGGGATAAAGAGAGTTCTTTCTGTAGTGTAGGGGGATCCATCCCACGGAAGACAGTTCCCTAAAGAAGTATCTTCAGCACGGTTCCAAACCTTTCAGAAACACCACAGCTAGCCCTGGTTTTGCAGTGGTGTATCCTCTCTCCCACAAACACTTCGCAGTTTGTGGGTCACAAGAAAAGTCTGTTGGGGTTAAACCTTTTAAGAGTAAGTCGCTCCAGCCTAAAGGCACCAAAGGCAACAGGCTCCTGCTTTACTCATAATCTCCAAAGGCTGCAAGCTTCATCTGCACACAACATAGAAATGTTCTTATTTTATGCTGTAAGTTTCAAACTCCCCAACGTCTAAATTGTGATTTTAAAAGATATTTAGTTTGGTATTACTCCAGATCACACAGCACAGCTCACAGAAAAAAAGGATCTCGATGCTGGTAAAGATGGCTTCTCTGGCACTTCCTGCCACTCCTTGTCTTCTCTTCCATTTGGCTGCTGGCTCCATATTTAGTCTTTCACGTGACTGCTTTCCTTTCTCTCTAGCTTAGAGAAGAGGTTAATATTTGCAGAAAATGCCTACAAAAGTATTTATAACAATTACATGCTCCCACTGTAATGAGGCTTGCTTTCCCGGGCACAAGGCTCCTTCCTCCCCCGTTCTGTTTTCTCTGCACTGGCAGCCGTCCAAATTTTAGTAAGTCTTTTGGCTGCTACATAGATCCTCTGCCTTATCTTAAAAGCAAGGTGACCCTTCGATCTCACCAACTCGGCTCTCTCTGCGTAGCCTGGATCTGCTTAGCTTCTCTCGGCTTTTCTTGGCTTTCCCGGCTCGGCCTAGCTTAGCTGCTTCTCTGTTTGGCCTTGGTCCAGATGGCATTAGACCAGCTCCTCTCAGGTCTGGAACGGCACAGGACTGGTGGAGTGAGACCGGCTGCCCCCACCGGCCCCCCGGGCCGTGGGCCCCTGGCCCGGGGGTCGGGGGAGAACCACTGCCTCTCGTGGGTCAGCAGGGAGCAAGGGAGCAAGAGAGGAAGCGAGAGCCAGTCCTGTGTCACTTCCTAGGTTTTTTTTAACATTCCTTTCGCAGAGACGTAACAGGAACACTAAGTGGCTCATAGAACTGTCCTTTACCTATTTTTAACCAATCAAATTTGTCTCACACCAGGTCAAACTGTGACAGTAGGTTAGCCTGGAGAAACCCCAGACCCCTCACGATTTATATTCTTAAGAGGAGAACGAAAGAAGTACATGGCAAAAACAGGCTCCAAAGCTTAAAATAGTAAAATATATTTATTACCTAACAAGCTAGAAGGAATAATGATAATAAAGATATTAAGGCACTACATACAGATACATTTCCCTTCTCCCAAAAACCACCAATCTCACCTTCTACCGAATGCATGAAGATAAAAGAAATACATGGAATTTTTAAGGGTCCTTCAGAAGCAAAGTCTCTCTTCTGCTGCAACTGCCATCACAAGCAGTAGTCCCGCCTGAGTAAAACTACTGCAGTGAGAAAACCAGTTCCTCTCCCAACCACCCACAGTCCTTTTTAATACACTGCCAGTGTGGGTAGAATAGTACGTGGGGTTTGTCTTTTTTAAGGATGAGATGAGTTATTCCAGTCTGAAGTAAAAGGTCCTTTTCTTCTCTCTCCAAAATATCTCAGCATCTACACGCTTCTAACGTGGACCATTTCTCTCGTGGTGTGGGAAAAATCTCTTCATCTCCCCAAACACTCTTCCACTACTTATAGAGGAATAGTTAAGTTCCATTTAAAGCTTACTAAGGCTTGCAGAAGAAAGGTTTCTTTCTTGGTGCCGCCATCGCAGTTCTCCCATGTGGCACTTGCCATGTTTTTTCTTCTCCGTGCAGCTGTACCCTCTCTCTCTAGCTTGGAAGAAAAGCTAGCATTTGCAGAATTACCTGGGACTCTGGAAAGTTGATTTCATTTGGATTCCTGCCGCGTGGTGGTTTCTTAGCTGGTTGTAGCCGCCGTTGGAAAATCAGGGCCATGCTAGCCGCGCGGCTTCAGACTCCCGCTGCCGCTGTGGAAATTTGCATAAGTGGCTAATAACGTCCCGCCACGGTATTGCAGCTGTTTGTGCGGCGAGGTCACCTCCCGGTAACTGTGGGTGCCCCTGCCACCCACTGAAGAGGCGGCAGGGCCGGGCCACCCCGGCCCCAAGGGGCCGGGGCCAGCCAGGAGCAGTGCCCGCTGCTTCCTGCAGTCCAGGAGTTTTCTTAAGATGGATGCACTTCCACCATCTCTTCCGTCCATTGATCCAAAACTTCATCCAATTACAGTCTGTCAAACCCATGACACTTTAAACCTTTGATAACATGACAAATTCCACATCTCAATGGGAACTGTAGTATCAAAGTTCTGACTAAAACCCTTGCAGGGAGGGGAACTTGATGGTACTTTGTAGCTGATAAACCGCATAGCACCTGTCAACCAGGGAAGAGAGGAGATGTTTTGCTGCTGAGCCAACTTGGTTCATTATAACCTAACTGTAATATTAACACACACCTCCATCCCAAAGTTACCTGCCTCCAAGGTGTGACCACCCCTCACTGGGAATGTGCCCTATATTTTATTGACTATATCTTTAAGAGTGAAGCAAGAGACTTTTACACCAATCGGTAACAAAGGTATGCATGACGAGTCACTCAAGCTCCACCTAAACATAAAGAAATAGTATAAAAGTAAGTAGATAATGGGGAGAAATCAAGGAAGACTCCATCGTAACTAATGGGATCAGTCAACGGGCTGAACCTGTCTTCTCCTGCATAGGGATGCTTTTTGGGTAAGAACCGTACTCTATGCGAGCTGAATACTTTTATTGGGGATTAGAGCTTGTCTGTATATTGCTTTGAGTACGTTTTTGCAGTCAGATACTATCACCAACAATTCTCGAACCTTAACCTGTCACAATTTTATATTAATAAAGAGTGTTATTCTTTAAACTGTTAGTGTGAGTCCTTCACGGGTGCTAGCAGTTGCCGGCAGCGAGGAACATACTTGGATAAAGTGGGAAGACCCGTGGAGGGGTCTCCCTTATGCTGTTGGCATATTTCCCTAAGTCGAACCACCCTCCTATCCAGCAGGACTGTTCAGTGTAGAGTCCCTATAATGGGATGCTGACACAAATCAAACACTAAGGGTCAAGGAAATCTCCCCTTTTCACGTGATACCCAGCATTTACAGTCACTTAATATTACCTTTCTTAAGTTCCTTGCATGAGTAGTGTTAACCTTCCATGCATGTATTAGTCAAGCTTAAAAGTTATGTAAATAAAAGAAATTACTATTTGATACCATATCAGCTTCATTAAGCTAGTTGCTGCTTAAAGACTTTTATGAAAAACTGTAATGAATCTACATTTTGTTATCATGTTTGTATTGTCAGTGTGTTCATGTGCAAAATCTCTATTTGAACTGGTCTTGTGTAGCTTGCTTTATGTGACTATCTGGCATTAAAACAGAAGTGAAGGCAGTGCCTACTGCAATTCAGACTGTGGCATCTGCTATTGAGAAAGGAAGTTTGTTCATTTGCAAAGTAAGGAGAAGAATGCATTAATTCTGTTTCATAAAATGTTTATCTAACAAGTTCTGAAAGAATGATAATACAGAGCAAATGTGTGAGGTTTGAATAACTTCAGGAAATGTTAAATAGCTTATCTAATCTGCCTACTTAAACAAACAGCAGTGTTTATCACTTTTATTGTTCTTATAGCATAGAGATCTGTCCTGGTTTCAGCTGGGATAGAGTCAATTTCTTCTCAGTAGCTGATACAGTGCTGTGTTTTCAATTCAGAATGGGAATAATCTTGATAACACACTGATGTTCTGGTTTTTGCTAAGTCGTGTTTATCCTAAGTTGAGGACTTTTTTTTGTCTCATTCTCTGCCAGTGAGGAGGTACACAAAAGAAACTGGGAGGGAGCAAAGCTGGGACAGATGACTGGAACTGACCAAAGGGATATTCCACACCACAGAACATCATACCCACTATATAAACTGGGGGGAGGTACCCGGAATGGGGGCCAATCTTGGTTCGGGAAGGGGGGTCTGGCATCGGTCAGTGGGTGGTGAGCAATTGCATTGTGCATCACTTGCTTGGGTTTTTTCCTTTCCCTTTTTATTATTAATATTTATTATTATTATTATATTTTACTTTGTTTTAAATTATTAAACGGTTCTTATCTCAACCTACAAGTCTTACTTTTGAGTCTCCTCCCCATTCCACTGAGTTGGGGGGCGGGGGGAAGGGGGTTGAGCGAGTGGCTGTGTGGTGCTTAGTTGCCAGCTGGGCTTAAACCACGACAAGATCACTGCTGTACTTTTAACTGGATGTTATGTTGCCATGTACTTGTCAAAACACTGTTGTGTCTGGCTGGATGAGGTTAAGGCCTGGGTTTTCAGCCTAATTCTAGGCTAGGCTTCTGGTGTCTTCTAGTTACTAACTTGTTGGTATACGGAATGAGTGAAGTCATGGAAAAATCTGCTTGCAGACTGTCAGACTGGGAAGTTGTGGAGAATATATTTTGAGATTGATTTGGCAGAGCTAGATGGGTCAGTTTGGGTCCAGACTGAGCTTTTATCTCTGGGATACTTTTGCCGACAACAGCTTCATGTGGAAACTAGAGGGAGTTTGAGCAACAACAGTATGTGGGAACTCAATGAATTTATAACAGATGCTGCATCCCAAGAAGTCTCTATTGTTCCCTCCCACTGCTTCTCCTTTTCTTTCAGAGTTAAACATCTGGTATGTTCTGTATCAACAAAACCATTTTATCTGGGCTTGGAGAATGAAAGGATGAGGGTAACTTGTTGTAAGGTATTTGAGCCCTGAAATGTGCCCCAGCCAAACCATCCTCAGTTATTCTTATCAGAGCCCTCAGGAATTCATCAAGGTTACTGAAATGTAAGCTGCGCCAAATTGGGAAAGAAAAAGCTGAAGAACAGAATACCAAGACAGCAAGAAATAGATAAAGAAAGACTGTGCCGCACTGGACTAGAACCAATCATATTTTCTAGAAGGTGCATGCAGAGTGCATGGACAAGATAGAGGGACCAATCAAATGATGCGTGATCACGTGGACAGTAGTTCTAAAATGTAAAAGTAGAGTGTAATGTAAATAATAAAGTGTCTTCTGCGTAATTGTATTGATTCGTTGTCCAGAAGTCCTGAGCTCCCGCATATTGGTGACCCTGCGATGTGATAACACGCTGCGATAACGAAGCAGACCAGGCCCTTTGGGTTCTGAAGGGAGTTCTGTGGAGTGAAAAGGCGGGAGGCCCCGGTCAGGACTGCCGCGGCTGGACCGCGGCAGGAGGAGTCGGAGGACGGCTCCATCAGAGTCCAGGAGCCAAAGAAAGCTCCTGGGAAAAGAACTCCGGAAAAAAAAAAACACTGCAGTGGGAACACCCAAAGAAGTGAGCGACCAGGGGCTGGAGAATGAGGAAGGGACTGTCAAAAGAAGAACAGGACACCTTCAGGGTCCTCCAGCGTATTCTCTCCGAGAGAGAAATTAACTATGACCCAGAGGTCTTGAAAAGACTGTTAAAATGGGGTCGGGAGAGAGGATTTTTTTACCACTCTCAAGAATGTTGTCAGTGCCTTAGAATGGGAGAGACTGGGTGTCGCTCTCTGGGCTACTGTAAGTGATGGATTGATAGAAACTGAGGAACTTAGCATGGTATGGAAAACAATAATAATCGTGCTAAGACAAATTGAAGCCGAAAAAACAGCTGCGGCAGGGGCAGCGGCCTCTCTAGAGCCAGGCAGTCCTGCGGCTGCCTTTCCGACATATGCACGTGAATTCTTTGGGGGAGCAGACCCAGTTATATCGTCCCTACCTTCTGCACCCCCAGAGACGGAGTTACAGGCTCTGCAGCCTGCCTCAGAACCAGAAAAGATGGAAGTGGATGAGCCGCACCCCCCACAGCCGCCAGGATTACCTACGAAATGTCCCGTGGTTTCCCCTGAAGAGTTAACAATAGCTCTGGGAGGGTGTGTGTATCCCCGCTGCCCCCCTCGCCGCCTGACTCACCGTGGCTTAGCCAGAGCAAGGCCTGGCTCCCTGGGGGGGGAGGCCCCGATGGGGGGTCCGTCCACCCTGCGACTCCTGCTAGGAAACAGCTTAGTGAAGAGAGTGGTGGGGGGAAGGTGAGCCCTGGCACCCGTCCCACACTTCACTTGGAAAACTCGGACACTTGCATCGTGTGGGGGGGGCCGGGGGGCTCGTTCAAAGCTATGCAACTCTATCCGCACATATTTTTTCAAAGTACCTTTTTGACACTTTGCTTAACTTGGCTTGTTAACAACTTATTCACAGTACAGACATCACTTTTGTGTCAGAGACAGCTGAGAAATCTTTCATCTTTGAAATGAAGAGCTAAAGTAACCTGCGTTCTCCTGCATCACAGGAACATTTTTGGCTTTTGTTAAAAGTAACTGTATTTTTTGTAAGCTGCAGTTTTGTCAGGATTGTTTATTGGAGGGATTTACTGTTATCTCAAAAATTATTTATGACTTTCCACAAGTAAAGGCAGGCAAAATTGTGCCAGTTTTAACACTTTGCTTGCCTTTTTGCCCCACAGTTTTAATAGACTGATTTTATTGCAAATATTTTGCCATGAATATATCTCGTTAGCTTTAATATCCCAAGGTCAATTCTGTTGTACTAGCAATCGTGAAAGACAGGTTTTAAGTACAATTTGCCAATATATACGCTGTTATCATTTCTCTGAGTACAGCTGCATCTTAAAAAGCCCTAGCAAATTTATACCAAAAAGGTACTAACAGGCATATGATGTCACTTCCTTTTAAGTACAGCTGCAAATTGGAAAATCCTACAAAATTGTGCTTATATCAAGAAAGTCCTGACTGTAATTACACGTTTTCGATAATGTTTATAACTACCATGAACTATCCTCAAAACTAAATCATGTAAAATCATACAATCCTTACCATACCTTTGTGATCTGTCCAGTAAATCCATCCTGCTGCTATTTCAGTTACAAATCAGTTGTTTGCTTACATATTATTCATTAATGTTTAACTGTTGTATGACAGATTTTTGGTAACCTTTTTGTAACAATGGAGTCAAGATGAATTAAATTCTGTTGTATCTAAATCTTTTAAAGGAACACTCTCAACTCTAGTTTCTTAAATTTAGGTGATGTTAAGGCTAAGTTCTGCTAAGTGTAACTGTTGTTAAATTTAAGTCATGTCAAGTTTAAATTCTGTTACATTTAAAGTTTTGCTAGTTTAAAGTGCTGTTGAGTTAATTTCTAACGATTTTAAGTGCTCTTAAGTTTCAAGTTTAAGTTTTAGTCTGATTTCTGTTCAGTTTCAATGATGTTAACTTTAGGTTCTGTCTGATTTACTCTGCTACATTTAAATAACAAAGTTGAGTGAAGTTGTTTAACTTCTGCTGAAATATACTTATTTAAAATGAAAGATACAGTTCTTTTGTTATACAGATAAGATTGAACCTATTGAAACAATTATGACGAAGAATTGATAAGCAACTCTTTAAAAATATAAGATAATAGATTGTAAAAATATATGAAGATTCTGTTTGCTAAATCCTTAAGTTCACTGAAAGTTCCATGTGTATAAATGTTCTGTATTAGTCAATTAAGATAATTATTCATAACAATCTTTGTTATTTTATCTTTCACAGGTAGCAGAGAGGGATGAGTAACAATTCCAAGTTATGAATATCATTGACTAATAAGTCACTGGAGATGTATTACTGATCCTAAATATGTTCTTAATATTATAGCATGAATTCACCAATTCTTTGTAAGAAGCATTATCCATAAGATATTATTTGATGTTACACATATACATTTCTTTGATTGTTTGCAGTTCATGTATAGTACCACTGACTACTTAGCTAAGGATAGATGACAACGCCAGCTGCTTTACAAGACATATGTCATTAAAAAAAAAAAAGAAAAAAAAAAACCCAACTTTTCCAACTGCTATTAATAGAGGCTTGTTTTTAAGATATGTTAGAGAAACCCTTCCAGTTAAGGCCTTGGCTCTGGCCAAGCCCTGGCCCTACCTGGTTGGGAGGCATGCCAGCAACCCAGGTGTTTCTGCACTAAAAGTGTACTTGAGTCACTTTGACTTGCTGATTTGGATTCATCACAGCTGGACACCCTTTCGAGGTACGCTTGTGAACCTTACCTGGGAAGGTTCTCCAAGTCCTCATTGTGAAACGGGGCTCGCCAGCTACTGCAGACTCTGGGTAATGGTATAGTATTTAAGCAATTGAAAGTGTATTGTTTTAAATCACTCTCTTTTTTTTTTGTTGTTGTTGTTGTATGTTACTGATCACATCTCACCTTGCTTACTTCTACTCAGTGCCTGGTTACTAACCTAGGGAAGAAGAACATTCGGGTAACATAAAGTCAACATCTCCAACTAATAAACTTCTTCCTGCCTAAACAGCACAACCCCTGAACTCCAACCTTATAAACTTTGGGACAGTAGCCAGTGACTTCCAAGTGCAGAAGCAGCAACTCCCTTCCTGAGAATACTGAACGCTATTTTGGTTATCACCAGATATTTTTTTTGAGTCTCACTAAAGCGCAAAAGTCTTATACAAACAATTTGGAATATCACTACAAAATACTCAAAGAATCATCTCAACCTGTCCACAATGTCAAGGTATGATTAGTGGATTGAGTCCTGGGGTTAATCCTCGCGGCCTAGGGCCTCTGCAATTATGGCAAACTGATGTGACTGTCTATATCCCTTTTAGTCACTTCAAACACCTTCATGTAACCATAGATACCTTTTCTGCCATGGTTTGGGCCACTCCTATGACAAACGAAGGATCTCGTTTTGTCATTCGACACTGGAGAAGCTATTTTGCCGTGATGAGCTTGCCTCAGGAAATCAAAACAGATAACGAGTCAGGTTATATAGCCCAACGAACCCAATTTTTTTGGCTCTTTGGGGAGTGAGGCATAGCATGGGCATTCCAAGTAACTCTACTGGACAAGCCATAATTGAAAAAACACATCAGGTACTAAAGAGGCTGCTTGAGAAACAAAAAACAGGGGAGGATGGGCTGAGCCTGCAGGACAGAGTACTGAAAGCAGTTTATGTTATGAATCATCTACGGTTAGTAGGTACTCGCAGTGACCCACCAGCATTAACACATTACTCAGGTTTACAGCAAGATTCTAAATTGATACAACACCGACCAAAAGTTCATTTTAAAAATCCTGTGTCAGGGTCATGGGAAGGACCTGTGGAGTTATTAATGGGGGGAAGGAGTTATGCTTGTGTCATTACAGATAAAGGACCCTGATGGATACCAGCGAAATGGATTCGCCCCTGGCTTGAGAAGGAGACTCCAGTTCCTAATAATACTGATAAATAAACATTAGGTTTTTCTTTATTTTCCTTTTACCCTAGGTGTTGCTGCTGCTCCAACTCTGGTTACACTTAATAAGTTGAGATGCTGGAAAGTTAAACAGTCAAAGTAGATATTCACTAATGTAGATAGTATAGACACAGTATGTTGTAGAATAGAACTGCTATAGATTTTTGTTATTGGCACATGGGCATGGGTGTAAGAGTTGTGAAGGGATTAGCTATTACTGTATTGCTTTGTGTTATCTCATGTATAAAGAAATTGGCGATCCGTTTAGTGGAAAACTTGCTAGAAGGGGTTTGGCTGGTGCAAGAAGAAAAAGGGGGGAATTATTGTAAGGTATTTGAGCCCTGAAATGTGCCCCAGCCAAACCATCCTCAGTTATTCTTATCAGAGCCCTCAGGAATTCATCAAAGTTACTGAAATGTAAGCTGCACCAAATTGGGAAAGAAAAAGCTGAAGAACAGAATACCAAGACAGCAAGAAATAAAGAAAGACTGTGCCGCACTGAACTGGAACCAATCATATTTTCTAGAAGGTGCATGCAGAGTGCGTGGACAAGATAGAGGGACCAATCAAATGATGCGTGATCACGTGGACAGTAGTTCTAAAATGTATAAGTAGAGTGTAATGTAAACAATAAAGCGTCTTCTGGGTAATCATATTGATTCATTGTCCAGAAGTCCTGAGCTCCCGCAGTAACTCAACACCTGTAGCACCCTTCCCCTAGAGGGAGAAATACTGCAGTTAATGTCTGAAACTTATTTATGTCTGAAAGCTATTATATATTAAAATGTTACATTCATGCTCTTTGTCTTCAGTAGCTAGAATGATCCCACTGCAACTGTTGCAGCTGGCAGAAATGAGTGCAGCTCTGAGGATCGTATTTCTGTAATGGAGAGAGTCTTGGCTGTAGCTGGTGTGAGCACTTCCCTGCCTGCACCTAACCTGGCATGAGGAATTGGGCTGCTCAGATATTCTGAGGATGGCATTGTGTTTGTGTTGCTTCAGCTTGGGATGAAAGGGATGATGAATCTCTGTGCAATGTAACTTGAGTTGCTTTCAAGCTATCCCACACTTCATTGGGAAAGAGTTGGGGCTGTTCAGCCTGGAGAAGAGAAAGCTACAGGGAGACCTTATAGCAGCCTTCCAGTACCTAAAGAGGGCCTACAAGAAAGCCAGAGAGGGTCTTTTCACAAGGGCATGGAGTGATAGGACAAGGGGAAGAATGGCCTTAGGATGAAGTAGGGCAGGTTTAGATTAGATAATAGGAAGAAACTCTTTACTGTGAGGGTGGTGAGGTACTAGAACTGGTTGCCCAGATAGGTTGTGGATGCCTGTAAGAACTTAAAGAGCACAGTTGCCTGTCTGAAACACTGTTAAGGCCACAGAAGGACTTTGCCATGAGATAAGCACAGAAGGGAGTGACAGGATGGCGCTAGCTCCAGGCCTGGTGGAGGTGAGATCTGGTTAGCACATCCTGGGTAATGCACCAAGACAAAAATTCCCACTGTGGCAAACTGTGTAAAGAAGCAACTGCTCATATGCATATCAACCGTCAAAGATCACCCCAAGTTATGGGACAGATGGCATCTGCAACCATCAATGACCACCAAAGCTCCCTTGAATATTCCTCTGTGGATACCTGGAACTTGGACTGTAGACAAGATAAAGGTGGTACTATTGTCCGAGTGTTATCTCAGACCTACGGGGAGGTTAACAAAGCTGGGGGGAAAGAATGTATCACTGATAATGGACACAAAGAATGCTGAATTTAAGGGCTACAAGGAAAGCCAACTTAGCAACTGTGCTGAAATCAGCTCCAACTGGGTAAAAGGTAATTCCAGCAGGGGGAGATCGCAACCACTGACTCACGGCCCACCAACCCAAGAAACTCACTGACTCAAAAGAAGTATAAGACTGAGCATGTGGACTAATTAACATTAGAAGTGGGAGAATCATTTAACCAATAGAATAAGAGAACTGTGTAGCCAATGAGCATTAATTCCTTTGTTTGCTAAAATGTATAAAAAATGAAAAGTTTGGAATGAGCTTGGGACCCCCACCATGAAGAAGCCCACTGTCAAGAAGGACCAACAGGATGCTGCCCTTGGGTGGTGCCTGTCTTCTGCTTAATATTTGTCTGTCTCTCTCTTCTATTTCTTTCTTTCTCTACCTCACATTCATTGTTAAAATCCATACTATTGACTTCAGCATATGGTCTCGTTTGCACCTTAATTCAGGCAGAAGCATCTCTCACTAATTGGATCTTAACAATGCCCCATCCCTGGCAGTGTTCAAGGCCAGGTTGGATAAGGCCTTGAGCAACCTGGTCTAGTGGAAGATGTCCCTGTCCATGGCAGGGAGGTTGGAACTAGATGATCATTAAGGTCCTTTCCAACCCAAGCCATTCTATGATTGTATGATCTTACTTGAAGCAGAGATGGAAAAAAATAAAGGATAACTGGTCATACTGTAAGGCTGAAATATTGAAATGCTTGTGCTTCTACTTATATGTGTTCCTAGCTTCTTTTAATAATGGTATTTAGACTTTTTAATAGTAAGCAGAAAAAGAAAAATAACTTCTCTGTAGTGTGCTTAGGAATTATGACTGTAAGTAGTGATGAGATTATTGTGAATTGGCTCCTGTAGGTCTGAGATAAAAGCAATGCCTTGTAGTGCTTATGTTCTTCTATTGAAGGTTTCTATAACTTGGTAGATACAACAGAAAAATGTGCTCCCTCAAGTAGAAGCAACATATTTAGATCTTTTCTTATCAGAAGATGGCCAAGTGTAAACATTAATAGTGGAATAAAATATTATAATTTTTCCTGCTTTATGGTAAAATGATGTCAATAACAATTATTTATGCAATGTACAGCCAAATTGAGGCTGGAGGATTAAAAACTCCAGAAACTATTACTTGTCCAGTAGGAAACATCTGTACAGAATAGATTGATTGTATTTTGATAGTGAATTGAGAATTTTGCTATTAACCTAGTAAAAGACAGGATTTTTCCCTATGGCACAGGAGGCAGCTCTCGCATATCAATTGTGTTTTGACTCCTTCTATCTTAGAGACCAGACTAGTACATATTCTGCCTTTTTTCCTGTCCTGGTTACAGGAATAGGGTGCCAGTTTAGCACCATGTGGGTATAAACCAAACTGTGTATTCTACTCCCCTCTATGTAATTTCTGATGAAATGTTAATGATGGATTGTTTGCAGTAGCTGCTCAGTGCACACCCAACACCTCAGGCTACAAGCTGGGTGTTAAATGAGATAAGGAAAAAGAGGCAAACCTTGTGAGGAAGGGTAGTGTTTCTTTTTCTTAACAAATAACTCAGCTGTGATAACTCCCCTCCAGGAAGCACCAGCACACACAGTCTGAGGGGTCATCTCTGCTAATGGGCCATAATGGACTCAACGGCACCAGCAGAATGGGCAGCTGCAACAACCATCAAGGACTCCCAAAATATCCCTTGACTCACAGTGTTACATCATCCATTGTGAAACTCCCCACCCTGGGGGGGGTACTGAGGATTCCCACCTGAACCTAAGCATATATAATCTTTGGATTTGGGGACTTTGGACACCACCAGTCGATGGATGCGGAGGAGGACCAGAACTTCCACAGGACTGCGACCATCACTGACCAACAGGGTGCCAGGTTGTACTCTGATCTTGTGGGTTAAAACCAGTTTTCTCTGTATCATTGTATTTGTTGTAATCTCTTTAGTAAATTGTAAGTCTGACCTGCAATGTCTCTTGGGGTAGTTGAGTGGGGTTCATTTCTCCCATCTTTTAAACCAGCACATCTCCCTAGTCTGCCTATTTTTTCCCCTTAATTCCTCTGTCCAATGGATCAGTTCCCTGTACCAGCTCACCATAGGGCTATTCAAACACCAGAACTGGCACAGGGGAGTCAGCAGTAGTACATGGTTAGAGTGTAAAACGGTGTCATGGTTACAAAGAGGGGGGTGGAGGTTTTGAGTGATGGCTATTTGATACCATGCACATCATGGCCGAGGGTGTGGTCTTGGCAGGAAAAATGCTGTGGCCAGAAACAGAAGTCCCAGGACCGCATTGTCGCTCAGCACTGGGATAAACCACGGTGAACTTGGTCCCTTCTGATGCCTGCTGGCTTCCTTCTGCCCCCCCCGCCCCCGTTTCTCCTCCAGAGCACTACTATGGAGTTGTGGTACTGAACTGGACAGCTCCGAGAGCTGAGCCGGGGGGGAGCAGGCAGCACGGGGTTGGCACTCCAGCATACATTTATTTTTCCTACACACACAGAGCAGCAGAGAGTTGGAGGTGGAAGCTCAAGCAACTCTGAGAACGGAGCTCAGCCAGTGTCTGCACAACCCCTTATTCAGAAGAACTAGCTTTCCAGGTTTTGCTTTGCCCATTTTCCATTGTTCCCAGGCTGGGGGGAGAAGGTTGAGCCGCAAGAGCCTCTCCGGCATGTTGCCTTTGTTCTCCTGAGCTGCATGGTCCAGCATGGGGGGGCCAAGCGCCATCTTGCCTTTGTCTGGGGAAACCATGCCAGGCACTCTCTTCGTGGAGCGTTTTTGTTTGTTCAGTGGTGAATACCCTTCTTGTGGGTAGAGCACTCTCCCTTTGTGTCCTCTTTTATTGATATTGTTGTGTTTATTGAGAGTTTTTTCAGTAAAAATGTGATTCTCACTTGTGGTCTTTCCTAGTATTTCCTCTGCTGTTGGAAGGGAGCGGGGGAGGAGAGGCAGCTTGAGTGGGGTTAATTTTCCCTCTGGGTTTTAAACCAGCACAAAGGGATAGACCATCCCTTTGAACAGTGATTCAAACAAAATCACTTAACAGCATAAACTGTTAAGAAAGCATTCCTTTATTCGGTACTGAGAACTTGCTGGGGATGTCCCTTCCGTAAGCACATTAGCTCAACACTGTTCCCTCGGGTTTCTATACATTGTAATATTCAAAGAATTCCCAAAACTGTGCCCAAAGTCTGTCCTCTTTGGTACGTAATAGGTATGTAATTTAAATTTCTTGGAGTTTTGGTCCTTTATGTTTTCATGGAACAAGATTGTCACCTATTGTCCATTGTTTGGAATTGCATCCCCCTTTTTTTCGGGTGTCGGAGTGTTTATTATGTCCTCTGTTTGAACTTCCAGGCTTGCGCATGCGCGGTTCCTCTGTGCAGACTTGAGCAGCTCTTGGTAATGTGAGACTCATGCAATTAGCTTCAGCAAGGCAAACCTTAAGACTCTTTCATCTGGACAGTTTTTTACTTATTTAGTGCTCTGAAGATCTTAGGTCACTGTAATCAAGCCACAGCTGGTGAGGTGTGCTCATCTCAGTCCCTTGTTATCAGTGTTCTACTACAAGCTAATAGCAATTAAAACAAAGCTATGAATGTCGGTTATATGGTAAAACTAAACCATAGATTGAAAGTTACAAAGTTTAAGCTAAATCAAGTAAAGCTAAATTATAAAATGAAAGTTACAATTTTTAGGCAAACTACAAAACCAAGTAAAAACAAACTACCAAACTAGGCAAAAATACAAGATTCGTAACTGCAGACCTATATAATTTTCCTTCACTGGAAGAGGAAAAATTATTTCTGAAATGTTGTTTCTTTCTCCTTTATTTTCTGTCCACTCAAAATAAAACTAAAGAGTGGATAATACCGCAGATACATCAGGAATCAAAAATACATATTTTTTTTAAAAAAGGAGATAGATCTCATTAAAAAAGTGAAATAAATCTCTAAGTCTCTGGTGTGGTTTTAAGAACCCTAACTCATGAGTGACTGTAGTGGGTTGACCTTGGATGGATGCCAGATGTCCACCAAGCTGCTCTATTACTCCCCCTTCTCAGCTGGACAGGGAACAGAAAATAAGAGGGAAAACAACTCATAGGTTGAGATAAGGCAGTTTACAAAAGGAAAAGGTTGCATGCACACAAGCAAAGAGAAAAAAATATTTTATTTTCTACTTCCCATCAGCAAGTGAGGTTCAGCTACTTCCTGGGAAGCAGGGCTTCAGCATGTGCAGGTAATCGGAATTGAGAATAAAGCTAAAAACTTGTCAGCTTTCTTATACTCAAGATGTTAAGAGTTTTTCTGCTCAGAGCAAGATGGGGCTCCCTACATTTAGAGAACTGTACATTTGGACAGTTGCCAGCTATTCTTTGCATAAGACAGACTTACCTGTAGTCAATATAGGAGTAAAATACTGGTTTGATTTCCATTGGATTCTTTCTAAGCCTTAAATGGCTCTGTTATTACCAGTACCTTTATCTTCAAAATAGTAATTTGTCACACTGGTACGAATACAGTAAGTTTTTCTGCATTATAGCAATATGATAGTGCTGCATAGTTTTATATAAAGCATAAAGATCAACACTGACTATTAAAGTATGCCTTAGCGTGCTTGTGAGAGCATAGCACTTGAAACCAGTGTTCAGACACTTATGTCCACAAATGTTCCAACTCAACATTTTCAACAGACCCAAGAAAATTTTAACTAATAACTGCTTCTGTAATTACTGCATTTTATAACAATTCTTTTTCTTCTTTCCTTCAGGCCAGAACAAAAGGAGGCTGGGCAAGACTTGCATGTCCTACTCTGCAATTTGGTCTTATTGCTGTATCCATCTACATGGGTCTCTCATGTGCTGCTATGGTGCAGCCCAGGTTATCAAAGGAGGAGTCTGTACGTTTTCTCCTCCGTCACAGAGCCTCAAGCTCTGTAACAGGATAGCGTGATTTAAAATTCCCTCCAGCTATATTGTTATTAGTCAGTTTAAATTTGTTCCTCCCCTGAGATGTTTTATTGGTTTTCTTTCATGTATCCCTACTCTCCGATTGGTTAAGCTCTGTTATCCCTACCCCTTAAAGCGGCAGAGACAGAGCGAGAAGCTGTCTCTCTGCTAGCTTCCCTTCAAGATATGTACCCTGCCTCCACAGGCAGAGAAATAAACTTGGAATATAGCTGCAGAGGTCTGTCTCTTTCCTCTTTTACCTTCGCTGCTGCCTTATGAACTGCCTGCTGTGAAAGGCTGTCCGACCAGACAAACTGAGGCACGCAAACCTCAGTTAATTCATCCGTCGCTGCTTTTGCGGGCTAAGAACCCAGGAAGCCGCAGGTCCGGCTGGACCCAGGCAAGGGCAGAGCGGCACTCATGTGTTTCTGATTACAAACATCATTGGAGTGATGTTTTAACAGGACTCATTCAGGGAGCAGTGGTAGCTATACTTGATGCCTTATTGGGACTACCTAAAAGAGAGAGAGACTTGACAAATATTAAAAGGTTAAAAGCAGTGGTGTTTATTTGAAGGCCTTCAGGTATATCCAGGGCAGTCAAGGCTCCCTCGGAGGGGGGCCTACACCCCAAGAGGACCCCCTGAGGTCCTCTCCCCAAGTTAGACCACCCAAGATGGACGACTGGTCACAAGTTGTCCATCCTTTTATAAGTTTGGTCCATTAGTCTATCGGGGCTAGCTCTTCCAATCACAGCCCSAGGTAATGAGGTAATTCACCYGAGGTTTTTTCCCCCTTTACCAATGGTTGTTTACATATCTTGGGACTGAAGCAGTAAGGTGTCCTTGAAGTCCAGGCCTGAAGATGGATTATTTTGTCTAAAGGCAGTAGCTAACACTTTTATATGGGCTTTAGAGTTACACACTAAGGATTGCAGGGTTACGAGTATATGAAAAATATAAAAGTCAAAATCCTAAGGCATCATTCCCCCCTTTAGAGACCAGACAAGGTCTCTACCTTGTTGAGTCTCTACTCTAAATATCTGCTAATATTATATATATCTAACAGCAATACATATATATATTATCTAACAGTAAATATCTAACTACAGTAACATTTTATACAGTCGGGTATCATGCAAACAAATTATGATTGCAACTATTATGAATAGTTCTTTAATCCAGGACCAGTTTGGTAACCATGAATTCAGGGTGTGGAAGATATAATCAAAATTCAAGGTGTTATTTCTGAGACCTACCCTCCCACTCGGGTCCACCTAAGGCAATCGGTGGCCAGTTACTGTTCCCATCTAAAGGTCAGTTGTTTTATTAAGAGCTTTGGATACATTTTGGGCTAAAACCCATGTAAATCATGGGACCAACCCTGGATCATGGTTACTGAATGTGTAGATAACACAGGAAAAGAACAATTTAAACTACATTATTTTCATTTGTGTCAGTCTCTGCTTTCTTGGTGGTTTCAGGAGCAGAAGCCTTCTTAACTCTGGAGTAGTGAATCCAGGGTCTTTGCCAGCAACTTTCACTGCAGTGAGGGTAGTCAGCAGGACTTGGAACGGCCCTTTCCACTTGGGCTGGAGAGGATCACTGTCCCACCATCTGATATAGACCCAGTCTCCAGGTTTGAAGGGATGTGCAGGTGTGTCCAGACCTATAGGTCTGGATAACACGATGTAATTCTGGAGCTTCTGCAATGTGGAACTTAAAGCTATTAGATACCTCTGTAAATCAAGTTTCCCTCTCATACGAATTTCTCCCGGAATATGCGGAATTTGATAAGGCCTGCCATATAGTATTTCATAGGGACTGATGTTATCTCTCCGCCTCGGTTGTATGCGGATTCTCAGTAAAGCTATAGGCAAGGCCTGAACCCATGTCATGGATGTCTCTTGACAAATTTTGCTAATCTGTATTTTAAGGGTCCCATTCATATGTTCAACTTTACCGCTTGCTTGGGGCCTGTAAGGTGTATGCAGGTCCCAAGCAATTCCCAAAATCCCACTAACCTCTTTAACCACCGTTGCAACGAAATGTGGTCCCCTATCTGATGACATTCCCAAAGGAACCCCGAACCTTGGTATTATATGATTGAGCAAAGCTTTCACCACTTCTTTAGCTGTGTTAGTTCGACAGGGGTAAGCTTCAGGCCAATTACTAAACGTGTCAACTAATACTAGTATGTACCTGTATCCCTCTTTGTGTGGTAGCTCAGCAAAATGTATTTGCCAGTAGTCTCCAGGAAGATCTCCTGCTTTTGTTACTCCTAACACAACTCTTTTTCTGGTATCAGGATTGTTTTTACAGCAGATTTCACATTTGCTAACTACTGATTGTACAATATCTGCCATTCCCTTTCCTATTACTATCTTCTTTAGATGTTTCAAAAGGTTTTCTGCTCCCCAGTGGATGCCCTTGTGTTCTCGCTGAGCTATTTCCTGAAGGATTAGGAGAGGAACCACAACCTGTCCCACTGATGTTATAGCCCACCCACTCTCCTTGATTTCAGCTTTAAGGAACTTTATTAATTTGTGGTCTGCATGATCATACTTTGGAGTGAACCCTGACAGGTCAATCTCTCTTTGTGGTATTACTGCTAGAATGCCTTTTTCTGCAATTCCTTTTGCTGCTTTGTCAGCAAAGCGATTTCCCAATTCTGGAGTGGTTTTCCCTTTTTGGTGACCCCTACAATGCATGATAGCTACTTCTGTGGGTTTTCTGATGCTCTCTAAGAGGGCAAGGATTTGTTCAGCATGTTTGATTTCATTACCTTGAGCATTCAACAGTCCACTCTCTTTCCAGATGGCTCCATGGGCGTGGACAACACTAAAAACATATTTGGAGTCCGTCCATATATTTACCCTTTTTCCTTCGCTCAGCTCCAAGGACCTTGTCAGTGCAATCAGTTCCGCCTTTTGTGATGACACATCTGCTGGCAGGGCCTTTGCTTCGATCACCTTGTCCTGGGCTGTCACTGCATAACTTGTCATTCGCTTACCATTTCTCATGAAGCTGCTCCCGTCTGTAAACAGCTCCCAGTCTGGATTTTCTAAAGGCACGTCCTTCAGGTCTGGTGTGCTGGAATAGACTTCTTCGATCATTTGTAAACAATCATGCTCAGGCACGTCGTCCATTAAGGTGGAGAACAGAAACATGGCAGGGTTAACGACAGAAGTTGTTTTTAGGGTAACATCATCCTGTTCTAACAACAGAGCCTGGTATTTCAGCATCCTGCTGCGAGACAACCAATGGCCCCCCTTTTGTTGCAGAACAGCTGCTACAGCATGGGAAACATACACTACAATGTGCTGACCCAGGGTGAATTTCCGGGCCTCTTGAATTAGGATAACAGTAGCTGCTACAGCTTTCAGGCACCCAGGTCACCCTTGGCTGACATTGTCTAGCTGTTTCGAGAAGTAGGCCACAGCTCTTCACTGGTCTCCAAGGTGCTGTGCCAATACTCCCAGAGCGATATTTAGTCACTCATGTGTGAAGAGTTCAAAAGGTTTGTTTAAGTCTGGCAGTCCCAGTGCTGGGGCTGACATTAGAGAATGTTTCAGGTGCTTAAATGCAGCCCTTGTGGCCTTTGTCCACATGATAATTCCCTTCTCAGCTGCCTTTAGGGCTCCATACAGCGGTTTTACCAGGAGTCCATAATTTGGTATCCATAAGCGACACCAACCTACTATGCCCAGGAAAGCTTGCATCTGTCACAGTCTGGGGCTCCAGGCGGCGGCAGATGGCTTCCTTCCGTTCTTTGCTGAGTTGTCGATGTCCACGGAAGATCTCAAGCCCCAGGTAAACTATGGCTTCTTTGGCAACCTGCATCTTTTCTTTTGACACACGGTACCCACTCAGTCCCAAAAAGTTTAGCAAGCTTATACTAAGTTGGACACAGCTATGTTGTGTTCTAGAGGCTATTAAGATATCATCAACATAATGAAGAACAACTCCTCCCAGCTCTTGCCTTCTCCAGTCTTCCAGTTCCTTTGCTAGCTGATTTCCAAATATTGTTGGACTATTCTTAAACCCTTGGGGTAGGACTGTCCAAGTAAGCTGGGTTTTCCTTCCTGTCTCAGGATTTTCCCACTCAAAAGCAAAAATTTCTTGACTGGTCTTATCTATAGGAATACAGAAAAAGGCATCCTTCAGGTCTAAAACTGTAAACCACCCTAGTTCCTCTGTCAGTGTGGTTAGGTGCTGCTGTGCTGCAGCCTTAGTTATCAAAAGAGCAGTCTGCCACATAGCAACATTCCCTAGATATCACTCACTTTACATTTCTCCTCCTCACAGAGCCTTAAGCTTTGTAACAGGTTAGCTTGATTTGAAATTCCCTCTAACTATATTGCGATTAGTCAGTTTAAATGTGTTCCTCCTCTGAGATGTTTCATTGGTTTTCTCTCATGTATCTCTACTYGGATTGGTTACACTCTGTTATCCCTACCCCTTAAAGCAGCAGAGACAGAGCGGGTAGGGGTCTCTCTGCTAACTCCCTTCAAGACATGCACCCTGCCCTCCAGGGCAGAGAAAAATAAAGCTTGGAATATGGTTGCAGAGGTCCGTCTCTCTCATCTCTTTTGCCTTCACTGCTGCCTTAACGAAACTGCCTGCTGTGAAAAGCTGTGAGACCAGACCACTGAGGCCTCGAACCTCAGGTAATCCATTCTTCTGTGGACTGAGAACCCAGGAGGTCGCGAGCCCAGCTGAATCCAGGCAAGGGCAGGAAAAGCGACATTTGGCACCCAACGTTCGGCAGTCTGCAAGAAGTGACTCCTCTGGGTGCCATGTCAGCTACCCGCGCTGAACTCATCACTTTTTGCGCGGTGAATGAAGCGTGAGAAGAACCGAGAGAACTCCTCACCGGACCCGAAGAGGAATTGGTTCACACAGTGAGGGACCGATCGAAGGTTTTCTTTTCTTGGAGCCAGCACTTTCTTTGCCCTCCGGCCAGTTTAAAAGGGTAATGTAACTCTCTTTTCTCCTTTATATTTTATTTAAGAGAGTACTCTGGCTGCTAAGACCTTTTTTCTTTTGATTTTTACGGTTTTCCTTTGGTCGGGAAGGGACTGAGTCACAGACACACTTTAAGCATGAGGTCCAAGGTCTGTGGCTCTGAGAGAGACCCATCCCCATTCCCTAACACCCTTCCTATTTTGAGAAGAGAGACAGACGTATGCTGTACATGCACACAAGAGAGCTACCAGCCTCTTAACTCTCTCTTCTTCTCAAAAACACCCTAAACACGGCAGAGCTCACAAACCTGCCATGGAGTCTTCTTCAGAACCTTTTTCCCCCCCCTCTGTCCAGGAATCCCTTCCTGAAGCATGCCGCGGGAACTCCGGCCGCGTTTCTATTGTTCAATAGCAACGGACAGGCAGTCTCCCTCCACATTCCTTTCCCCACCCCCCACCCCCTCCGTACACCCCTGGCATGCCAAACCCCGACCTCCCATAGATTCCCCGCATTCCAATTCCCCTCGCCATGGCAACCGCCCTGCGCCGCGCTGAACCCGGAGGCGGCAGCGGGAAGGGAGAAGGGGGCCCCCCGCCCCACACCCACACACAAAGACCTGCCCGCCTCGGGAGTGCGAGACGTCCGCCGATCTCCGCGGCGGAACAGTTCAGCTGTTCGGCGGCCCCTGCTCAGGGCAAACAAACCGCTGACCAGCCCCCACACATACCTCGGCTGGCCTGCGGCGGTCCCGCTGCCTCCCCACGTCCATAGGCAGCACAGCAAGGCGAACCTACAACTCCCATCATGCCTTTCTTTCCCCTTCCTTTCCTACCCCGGAAGACACAGTCCTCCAACCAAAACTACACTTCCCACAATTCCTTTCTTTCCACTTCCAGTTCCTATTCCCTGACCTACCGTTCCTATTTTAAAAACAAAAAAAAAAAACCACAACACACATATATAAAAACAACGGGGGAGCCTCACCCCCAAACGAGTGCTAAAATAGCTCCTTTTCCTGCTCCTATGTCCTAAGATTAGGCGAGGGAAAGCCCTATCTTAAAGAAAAAATTTTAAGAGCCTCCCTATCAAGCCTATTGAAACA
>JACAXG010000312.1:58011-82047 GCA_018881555.1 Amblyornis subalaris
CCTTTGCCCTTCCGTGCCTTTTTTCCCTGCTTCTTGCTGGCCTGAGCATTCCTCTGCTTCCACTGCCCGCCCTGCGGCCCTGACCAGACCGGCCTCAGGGCGGCAGCCACGGCCGCCACTTTAGAAGTAGTGGGGTCCAGCTGTGCACAGACCTCTATCATTTGAGGTACAGAAGGTTCACCAGGAATTGCTCTGATCAGCTTTTTGCACTCGGCATTACGAGTCTTGCCAAGGTACGTAAGAAGCAGCACCCTTGCATTGTGATCCTTTATCTGCCTCTCAATAGAGGCGGTCAGTCTCTCTGCAAACTGAAAGAAGGATTCACTGTCCTTCTGTGCAATGCTTGCAAAGTCTTCCGCTGGAGCTGCCAGTTCGATGGTCAAGACCAGTGCTGCCATGCCTACCTCCTGGCATTGGTCCAACAGCGTGCCATCCAAGACAATCTGCTTGCGAGCACCAGCATAATCACCTGTGCCCGTCAGGATGTCAACGCCGATCCCTCGTCTTGGGTCTTGCTGGTCCAGCGTGGCATTCTGCTCTACCGTCCTAAGTACCAGCTGCTGTCATTTCATCTCAAATACGTCATATTGCAAAGGTGGAAAGAGCACTCGAGCAAGAGACCGGATGTCATGAGGCACTAGTGTGGAAGAATCAAAGACTCTGAGACGCTGCATGACTTCCTTATGCCCCAGACCAAATTTGCCAACTGCCTCTCGGAGCTCTATCAAAGCCTGCCATGGCAGAGCCTGATACGTGGTACGTGGAGGACCCGCAATGACGGGAAAAGCCTGAAGTGCACCTGCTGAACCGGCAGCACCTGCTGCGTCCTGTTCCCCAGCGTCCACAAGGACGTCAGCCACCACCGGGCTGGGGGATCTGGCCTCACGAATCAGCGGGCGACGTGCCTTTGCGCGGTCGCTCATGTCCTCAAGCTTCGCTTTCACCTCCTGCCAAAACCTCACCTGATCCCGGGGACGTACAGTCACCCCACACGACGGTAAGGTCCACAGGGCGGCTGAGGAGGAACCGCCAGCCCAAGATCCGGGGGGGGGTGTGTGCAGCGACTTGCCAGCCGTGTCTCTGCCTGCGCCGAAAACAAACAGGGCGGGGGCCGCGCCTGCCGCCATTCCGGGATCCGTGGGATCCCGCGGGGCTGCGGCGGCGCCTGCCGGCACCTGGCCCCGGCCAGTTTGAGCACCGGCCGCCCCGCGCGGAGCCTCGGCGGCGCGCGGGGCCGCTGCCCGCGCTGCTGCTTTTCTCGGCTCGGCCGCGGCTTTCGGCTGTGGCGGCCGTCCGGCCGCTTTTTCCGCCGTTGCTCCCCCCTCCGCCGCCTCCGCCGCCGCTTCTGGCGCCGCCGCCCCCCCTCCGCCGCTTTTCGCGCTGCTGCTTTCGCGGCCGGGGGGTGGAGCGGCACCGCCCGCGCCGGCAGGGAGGGGGGGCGGGCCGCCGATTCAGGCGGCCTGGGCAGAGCCGGCAGGGGGCCGGGCGGATCCCGGCAGCCCCGCGCCGGCCGGGCAGGCTGCGCAGCCTCCGAAATCGCCCCGAGCAGGGTACCACCCAGCGCACGTAAGCCCAGCGCTGGCACCCCTCACTCCGACCGGGGAGAGCTGCCGCTCCTGGGAAGCGGCGGCCCGGCCAGGTCTATCAGGTCCCCGGCTTCAGGCTCGTCAGAGAGAGACTCCGCCTGTGCCTCCTCCGAGCCGGCTAGAGACCCGCCCGCGGCCGCCGCCTCATCTTCATCCAAAGCAGCCGAGGATGGCGCGAGTTGGACCCGAGCCATCCCGGGTGGGTAGCGTGTACAAACCCCGTAGTTTGGACATTCGGCTGTGACAATCGCGCGAGCCAGAGGCTCTGCCCGCTCCCCCTGCACCGGGAAGGCACAAAGGAATGGGCACACGCCTCCGCTTGCCCCGTCCCACAGCGCGGGGTGGGGGGGATCGGCACTACCAAGGTCCTGGCATCCGAGGAGGGGGGAAGAGGCTTCCCCGGCGCTCCCCGAGGCCAGCTTGCCCTCGGCGCCGTTCCAAGTCTCACCCCCCACCTCGGCCTGGGCCAGGAGAGAGGACTCGGGAGTTATCTGAGACCCGGACTCCTCCTGCCCATCCCCCGCCTCCTGTTCGGAGAGGGCTCCCGGCTCGTCAGGGGAGCCCACAGGGGTGGAAGCACCCGACGAAGTGCTGCTGCCTTTAATGACAGAATTCACTCGTTTCCAAGAAACCAGCAATCCAGCGACATCCAGCTGGAAATCCAGAGCCAGGCAGCCGAGAATGGCTCTACCTAGTTCGATCCACGCCACCTTGGAAGGCACATGCCCAGGTTCTGTAAGGAGACCTCTGTCTTTTCCCCAAAAGTATAATCTTTGCAAGTCCGGTCCAGGGACCAGGACATCTGCTGTTTCAAGCGCTACCTCCAGGACTTGCAATGCCAAGGCATCGCATGATAAATTCGCGATATCCATTCTAAACAGCCCTTTACCTGGAGGGAAAACCCCTGACAACTTACGAAACACCGTACAGGCCACCAGATGTAGTTCTCGGGTCCAAATAAGCACGCAGAGACAGCTGTCAGGGTTCACCAACAGGCAGAGGCCAAAGGGGAAAGAAGAGAGAGAGAGCGCCAGCCTCTGCCCTCGTCTTTATTTATATGTTTCCAGAAACCACCGTGGATTGGAGGATGGGAATACCACCTCCTGCTGTCCACTGGTCAACAGAATTGTCTATCATATAGGTTAGGAATTCATAAACAACTGTGCCAGTTACAACAACAAGGCTGTGTTTATACAAAAGTGCGTGAGAAACTATTTGCTGAACTAAAAACACTGCACAACTGAAGAACTGCAAAATGCAGGGCTACACACCAGCTGCTGGAAAAGTCGAATGGTACAATGGACTGCTTAAAATCACCTTGAAGGCACTGGGTGGAGGGACTTTCAAAAACTGGGAACAGCACTTGGCAAAGGCCACCTGGTTGGTCAACACCTGAGGCTCCATCAATCAAGCTGGCCCTGCCCAGTCAGAACCCTTGCATACCATAGATGGTGATTAAGTCCCTGTGGTACACATAAGAGGTATGTTAGGAAAGACTGTTTGGATTAGTCCCACCTCAGACAAAGGCAAACCCATTTGTGGGATTGTATTTGCTCAAGGACCTGGTTACACATGGTGGGTAACGCAGAAAGATGGGGAAACCCATTGTGTACCTCAAGGGGACCTAATTTTGAGTGAGAACTGTGATGTTAATTCCAGCCTGATGTGGATGGTATAGAATAAGGGGTGGATAATGTCCTGGATTAACCAAAAGTATGTATTCTATCACCATCCACATAATTCCTTGATAAGATGGGTTGTTCACAGTAGCTGGTTACACACCTGGTCCCTTAGGCTATGGCTGAGGAGAAGCAGATCATGTGAGGTGGGGTAGTGCTTCTTATCTCAACTGATAACTTCCCCAGGAAGCAGCAAGCACCACCCATCCTGAGTGGATTATCTTGGTTAATGGCCCATTACTGAATTGGATAAGCACTGATGAATAGAACGTCAGAAACATCTCATTCCATTGTGGAAATCCCCGCCCCTGGGGGAGGTACCACCTAAGAACCACCACATAAAAAAGAGCCTCGGGGACTGAGAGAGACCACCACTGGACACCCAGAGGACTATGGGGTACCCAGCAGAGGAGGCGAACTTCCCACAGTTCCAGACCTTCTACAGGGCTACTATTTCCAACAGCACTGCTTAATCAGACTGCAGCTACCACCCCGGTCAACGGGGTATCAGGTTGTACTCTGACATTGTGGTTTTAAGCCGGTTTTCTTTCTGTATTCATTGCATTTATTTTAACCTTTCTATTAAAATTGTAACTCTAACCTAAAATATCTCTCTCGAGGTATTTGTGTGGGGTTAATTTCCCCTGCTGGTTTACAAACCAGCTCACCGTACATGACAATCGGGTCCTTGCTCTTTCATTTAGTTATTCAAACTATGGCTATTTTTGAATTTGGCTTAAACCATCACTGGCTAAATGGTTAATGGGGGAGGAGTTAATAGATGGACAAAAAGCTATTGAAAAAACAGATGCCAGAATGTGATATGAGACTTCCTAGCAATTTTCTAGTGTTCTAATCGGTTCAATTTTTTTTATTAGTTTTGAGCATGGAATTCACCTTCTGGAAAAGCATTTACCCATTTTTTCAAAGATTTACAAGTGCAGGAACTTAACAGTAATTTTCTCATGTAGGTTGTGTATGACTTCTTCAAAGTGAGAGGATGTACGTTTCAACCAAAAGACAATTCCCATACAACCCTACATGAGAGTCCAACAAATGGAAATCATTTTGAAAGTAATCATCAACCATGAAGAATGACCCACCTCACGTCTTGCTCTCTGAAAGGAAAACCATTTCACAAGTCTAACTATGTAATATAAGTGAATGCCTTAAAGGACTGTTGCTGTTCTTGGATGTTCACTTTATGTGTGTATAGGAACATCTGCCACAATTATCTATATCTAAACTTTAAATTTCTGTTAGTTCAAGCCCTTGCTTTAAAAAAAAAGCTATTCAAATTGTAAATTTATTACAAACATGGTAACAATTATATTACATGCACTGGTGTTTGTACATGCCTTGTTGAAACAACTGTGGTATAAATACGCACCATTAAAAATAATATCTTGACTTGAGATGGAAGTAGCATGTGAAGCTGATGAACTTGTTCCATAATGTGAAGTGGGAATTGATCTAGTACAGTTTTCAAAAGATGATATCTTCTGTTACAGGTAAAGGCAAACACAATCTCTCTCGATTTTTATAATCTCTATGAAATGAAAAAACAAATATCTAGCAGTTATAACTGAAACAATCTCTATTTTAAGTATAGTGAGAGGAATATGATACTCTGCAGTAGAGAAAGTGTTACAAGTTTTAAATAAAAGTCATTGTGCATCCATTTTCAGTCATAAACTTGATTAATGTGTCAGTACGCCTCAAGGCAACACTACCTCTAAGTCAAACTTTCTAACATAGATGGTATATTGAAAGATACTGTTTATATTCCCAAATCATTCAAACACCACCACCCCCCCTCCAAACTATACCCAAAACTTGCCTTTCCTATGCTTTCTGGAATTACTTTTTACACTGTGGAAGTAAAATATTTGCCCCCTGCAAACGTGTGTTTTCCAACTCTGTTTCCAATGGCTTTTACAGCATGGTGATGCCAGGGGATTTTTGCTTTTCTAGATTTATATATATTAGAATGTAATGTTAGAATAATAGAATTCCTGTAACTTTCCACTGAAATTCATAAAACAATAATACACTCTGTTCTAGACAAAATAAGAATGAAGTTATCGTCCTTAAGCATTCCAGAGTTGAACATGATATCCGAAAAATGAAGCTACTGAAGTAAGCAGAAGCTTCCAATAGAAATCTGCCACAAGGAATAGCCCCACCAAATTCTGCTTTTCATTGGAGAATATTTCAAAACTATGCTAATTCACTGAAACCCTATARTAGTAGAAGCTTGAAMGYGCACAGTACCCTTTTTACCTTTTCACCTTTTTTACCTTTTGTATAACTTACACTTGCTTTTCTCCGCCTGTGGGGAATGGGTCCAGTCCCTGCGAACATGGCCGTTCCCGGGGAGGTGGTTTTACTTTCTCCGAACCTCTTAATAAATTTTTACTTTCTTACCCTCTTATCTGGCCTCAGCCTGTGTTTTTCAAACATATAAGGCAACAGTTCTGGCGCACCAATGTGAGGCATGAGATTCCCCGAAAAATTCCCGAAAAACAGACGTTTTGAATTATTTTTAAATTTTTTTCCCTCTGCCGGCGAAAAGAAGTCACGTGACCGAGACAGACCAAAACACCGTTCCAGAACATAGGGGAATCCAAGAACCACCAGAGGAAGAAATAGAGGTAATAACACCAGGAGAAATCAAAATTGTTAGTTGCTAGTGTGTTTGGATAAGAGATCTCTTTTGTTTGATTCTGTAGTGTTTAGAGAAGGGGATTGGTAATTAAGCTGCTGCCTGGGAACCAGGCAGACGGCAGTTTGAATCCTGCTTCCCCAGGTTGTTGAAAGGCTGCGGTTCTTTCTCGGTTTTGTGTTTTCTCTCTGCCTTTTCACCTAATACAGCCTTCTTTTGTCCAATCCCAGCCCTGGACTCTGGCTTGGGACTGTATTTTTGTTTCCTATTGGTCTGTTATGTTTCCGTGGCTTTTAGCTTGTAAAAATGGGAAATATAAATTGTATTTTCTCAAGTGAAAGTGTAGATATTCCCTAACATTCTGCCCTAGATCTGGTTTTGAAGCATTGGACCAATTTAACTGGGAAACGAACGCCTCCTGCAAAAACAGAGATCATAAGATTTGGTTTGGCCTTTATATCAGTCATCAGATGGAGAGACCTGGCCTCAGTTTGGGACTCTGGATGATAGGCTAATATTAAAATTAACATCACGACTTCGTTTAGAGGAAAGATGGAACGAGCTATGTTGAACCTTTCTTGCTCCTTTCCACATGCCCTGAGACCCAAAATTTGAAAAAACAGTGTATATTGGCTTTAAAAGGGAAAGGTAGAAAAGATGAAAAAAAAGAAGTGACCTTTAAAATGGAGTATGAGTTACCAGAAATAGATCAGATAGCCCCTGCCATGAGGGACGGACAGGGAAGAGACGGGGGCCCCCTTCCTCCTCCTGGTCCACCCCCTCCTCCCCCTTCTCCTCCAAAATCGTCTGCCCAACTTGCTCCTTCCTCTTCCTCAGAACAGTCGAGTGAGGGAGGGACAGAAACCACCTCCCTGCTGTCCTCCCCACTGGTGAAAATAGAAAAAAAGCAGGAGGATCCCTTCAGCTGGCCTTCCCCTCCCCCACAGTTAGCTCAGCCGCTCATTCCAACGGGATCCGGGGGTGGGGGGAAACCGCCCGTGGGCTGGCCTTTCTCCCCAGGAATGGGGTCCCCGCTAATCCCAACCCTTGCTCCAAACCACACCTCAGTCCTGCCTGCTGGGGCGGCACCGGGGGGGTGGAGAGCCGACTTCAGCCCAGCCCTCAGGGGAGGGTCTGCAGCCCATGGCTCCACCTTGGGAAAGTGATACAGCTGGCCCATCCCACAGTGTTGTATTAAATAAAAAATCCGGGATGGGTTTTGGGGTCCGCAGTCTTCCCGAAGGTGCGGCGTGTGTCCAGTGGTGCCGTGACGCATTCGGTGGTGCACACACACACACAAAGGCGTACTTAGTTGAGGCAAAGAGTCGGAGGGGTTCTCCTTATGTGTTCCACGAAATAGGTTTATTCCATGAATCGTCAGGGAAGGAGAGAGCTCAGAACAATGGAGAGTTCAGGGTTTTATCCCAGGGGCAGTGGGGGCGGAGAGACAACAGGGACCAATGGGTTGAGGGTCGGGGGTGGAGAGAAGGCAGAGTAATACAACTTCAACCAATAGGGGCAAACAAGGGGAGGAGTAAGGGGACAGGGATAAATGGGATGCCTGAGTAAGGGAGAACACTCTAGAACAGAACCTTTTAAGGGAACAAGGAGTAACAGTCTGCTCGGTCACTCCTGTGGCCGGCCCAAACACCGCAGCATTTTCTGCTGCAGGCTCAGCCACCTCCACATCTCACCCTTCTTTGTTTAGAAAAAAGAAGGCTTTTCTCACAGACTTGACCAAACACCTTTTCGGCAACCATAATTACATAAAGCAATAAAATTATTAGAATAATCTATAGTCCGGTTTTAAGCAATGATGCTACCCAGCCTCCCAGCCCCAGCTGTCCCCAAAGTCCACCAAGCCAGTCCATTCTTTCTTTGGTCTTCAGCTCTTTAATTATTGTCGTATGGATGCTTTGATCGTGTGATGACAGGTCACTTTCAATTCAGACATAAGCTTATGGCTGAGGTGACTCAAACGGGACAATTTACACGATGTTGCCAGCTGATCTGGTGGTCCAGCAGACCCAGCAGACTCGAAGGAAGTGGAGGTGGTTCATTCTGGCCATGTGTGGGGGTTGGGCTAGGCTTTTCTGTGGGCTCATAAAACAAAATCGTTAATAAATTATAAAATAATTTTCCCTTAACTCTCTGTTCCCCTACTCCCCCTCTTCTTAACAAAAACATAATATAGGCATGGGGTATAGGATAGATAAAGGGATTATGAGGTAGGAAAACACATGAGGGAAGAGACAAGAGGGGTTAATGGCTGGGGGTTTAAACTGTCTGGAGGAGGCACAAGTTAGATGTTTTAGTAGTTTGTCAACTTGTGCCGACATCGCCTTCAGGCGGCACTTGCTTGATTTGTTATTTATTTAGGAAAGGGGAAAGGTAATAAGGGAATAGAGGCATGGGGGAAACGGGGTGAAGTGTTATATAAAGAAACTTGGGAAAAACAAATGGTAGTGAAGGGATAAAAATAAAATTTGGAAGGATACCAAACAGGAAAGACTTGTCGCTCTGCGGTTTTGGCCGCGGGGTGATAGGTTGCTCTGGTGGAATGACAATGGGCCAGCGGCAGCGTCTGGACGGCTGCGTGAGGCCTGCATGTAGAGACTGTTGGTCGGGCCGGGCTCCGGGCCAGCAGTGTGGGTAGCGGTTGTCGGCAGGCGTTGACTGGTTGTGCTGGTGGTATGCCGTGGTGGAACAGGAGACAATGTCGTAGCTGCATGGTGCCGATGTTTTTCTTGGCATGGTGTTGGTGGCTGGTCGGTTGTAGTCGTTGGCGGGTGCCATGAGTGGCAGGGAGTAGCTCCGGACCACGGTGAGTGCTTCCCGCACGGCGGGTGCCAGCTGGCCTTGCTGGTGCTACGGTGTGTTGGAGTAGGGTGCAGCATTGGTGATGTACAATGCCGATGCCAGCTGGCTGCAAACGGTGATGGCAGGAAGCGGCGGCGAACATGGAGGTGGCAGTGGTTGAGGAGGTGGTGTTATTGGCGGTGGTCGAAGAGGCAGCAATGACTGCCGAGTTTGACGGCTTGCAGCGGAGTGAGCGGCAGGCTGCGGCTGACGGCGTGCGACGCCTGAGCCGTGCGGAGGCTCTGGGCTTGCTTCTGCTTTCCTTTCTTCTTTCTGTTCATCTTTATGTTTCTCCTTTCGCTCCGCGGCAGTGACAGCAGCGATGAACGGCCGCCAGGCACTAGGCGTGCGGCCGGTGCCGACCTGCTTGCTTTTGCTGAGGTTGCTTCTGCCTGCCGCCTCTGCGGGCGCGGTGCGCGAGCTAGATGTTACAGCCGGCGGTGGTGGCATGGGACTCACGGCTGCCGTGGCTGGGTGTGATGTTATAGATGGACACACTGTGGGTGCAGCAGCGCTGCGTGGCGGTGGCGCGGGACGGGTTCGGCTGGAGCGGCGGTGGCGGCAGCGGCACCGGGCGGGTGGTTTAGGGTTCGCACAGGGTTGTTTTGCGTTTCTTACGCTGCAGTGTGGCTTGGCATTTGATATTGCTGCCCAAAACTGTTTCATGGTTTGTTTCCTGATCCCTGAGTGCTGCCGGTGGTGGTACCGGCAACTTGGACAATTCCACACTGGGCACACCACAGACCGCAACAATCCCTTGCAGGTTTGGCAATTTCGTCGCGGGCATTCCACAAACAGCTGGATATTATCTATGACTTTTTCTTCCGAATAGTTTTTTGACCCCCATCCATAAACTTTCTGGTTTTTTAACTGTGGAAGAGGATTCCGCTTTTTCCTATGTTTCCTTCCCCTCTTTTGCCTGGGGTTTTTCCTCCTTTTTGTCAGAGTTGCCTGGTGTTGAGAGGCAGGGAACGCCAAAATGGCACCCTTCCGACCGCAACCACACCCCCCTCAGGTTCCGGTAGCGTGGGAACCGGGAGAGGGTTGGTTCCCGGGGCGGAGTCACCGATGGAGAGGGTGGGGACATTGGAAGGGGAGGCGGGGTCTGCAGAAGGCATGGGATTTCCGATGGAAGGGGAAGGGTCCGATGCAGGCATGCCCATCGACTCGTGGGAGGAGGGACCTGACGCAGTAACGTGCGCAGGGAAGGGAAAGGAGAGGTCGCAAGGTGGTGGAATGACCGGTGCCATGTGGTCGGTGCCATTTTGGGTGGCCACAGTTGGGGATGAGGATATAGGAAAAAGGGTTGGGAAAGGGCTCAAGATGGGGTGATCAAGCCCTTCTCGAGAAGGGGACAGGGGAGACCGAGGGACGTCAGGGAGTCAGTAGCAGCCCTGTGCCCTTGGGCAGGATCTATCTCCAGGTCTCTCCCGAGACAGGGAAAAGGGTTGAGGAATACATGGAGAGGGAAGCGGGGAAGGGTCTTTTAACTGGGGATTAACCAAATCTGAAAGTTTCCTAATACTCTTAACATATACTACGATAATGACAAACAAAACTACCTTCCGGGAAATATTAGGAAAATATTTAAATAACCAAAGAACGAAACATTTGAAGTCTCCCTTCGAAAAACGAAAAGTTTCCCGAGTAAGGGCTCGCTCAATTTGGTTAAAAACCTCCCTCTGGGGATGGGTTAATCCACTACCCATCACACCCAGAAAACTCTTCCCACCATCAAGAGGAAAAGGATTAAGAAAAATATAGAAAAAAGACCTGATATTTTTCACACTCACCAACTGGGTCAAAAAAAACTCTCTCGGAGGGGTCCTCAAGTCCTGGCTGGTCCTTTGGTCACCTCCTAGGTGCCTTTGGAGGGTTGTCGGCCGCCTCTCAGGCAAGACCTAATAAAACGTAGATCTTCCTTCGGCGTAGCAGCTACACCGGACAGGCACACGCCTTCAGAGACTGTCCTCAGGGTGCTCCATGTTGATGCGCCATTTGTTGTATTAAATAAAAAATCTGGGATGAGTTTTGGGGTCCGCAGTCTTCCCGAAGGCGCGGCGCATGTCCGGTGGTGCCGTGACGCATTCGGCAGTGCACACACACACACACACACAAAGGCGTACTTAGTTGAGGCAAAGAGTCGGAGGGGTTCTCCTTATGTGTTCCACGAAATAGGTTTATTCCATGAATCGTCAGGGAAGGAGAGAGCTCAGAACAATGGAGAGTTCAGGGTTTTATCCCAGGGGCAGTGGGGGCGGAGAGACAACAGGGACCAATGGGTTGAGGGTCGGGGGTGGAGAGAAGGCAGAGTAATACAACTTCAACCAATAGGGGCAAACAAGGGGAGGAGTAAGGGGACAGGGATAAATGGGATGCCTGAGTAAGGGAGAACACTCTAGAACAGAACCTTGTAAGGGAACAAGGGGTAACAGTCTGCTCGGTCACTCCTGTGGCCGGCCCAAACACCGCAGCATTTTCTGCTGCAGGCTCAGCCACCTCCACACCACAGAAGGAACAGGGAGGGAACATTCCACAGTGACATCAGAGGGGCAGGGAAAGAGAAAAAGAAAGGAAGGTCACATCGCCACAGGCCAACTGATAGAGGGAAAGGGAAGCGACCTGTCAGCTGAAATCAGTGACACAGACAGTAGCACAGATGTGGACAGCGAGAGTACAACAGAGTAGCAGTGATTCTGATTCCTCTTCMAAAGAGCTTGATCCATTTCCCCTCCCTGAAACAAAGGCTAAAGGAAAGGCTTCTCGGTCCAAGAAAAGAAAAGGGAAGATAGCTCAAAAAGCCATAGAAGCCCCCAGTCCTATAGTTAGAAGGACGAGATCTAGAAAGGGAAAAGAACCAATACTGCAAGCTCCGTTGAGGGAAGCTATAGGAAACCAAGGACCAGTTTATATCAAGGTCCCCTTTTCTCTAATGGAGCTACAAACCTAGAAAAATTCAGTTGGGAAATACAAAGAAGACCCTCAAAAGGTGGCTGATTTTGTAGAACAAGCAATCAAAACTCAGTGTCCTGATTGGAATGATATGAATAGTAAAATGAATGCTTTGCTACACCAAACAGAGCAAGAAATGGTAAAAAGAACAATTACCTCAACTATTGAGGGCCAAATAGTGGGTGGTGGTATTGGAGAGTTAGTTGGTGAAGCCTTTTTCTTCAGATGACCCAAAATGGAATCCGAATATCTGTCGCTCTCGGACACGAAATAAACACACAAGACAGCTGTTAGGGTTCCAGCCGGGGCAGAAGCCAAGGAAGCCAAGGGGAAAAGAAAGAGAGGGAGCGGCTTCTGCCCTCGGTCTTTATTTATATGTTTTCAGAAACCATCGTGGATTGGAGGATGGGAATACCACCTCCTGCTGTCCACTGGTTGACAGAATTGTCTATCATATAGGTTAGGAATTCAAAACCAATCAGGGCTGGTTAGAATAACAAGTGCTATGTTTATACAAAAGTGCGTGAGAAACTATTTGCCGAACTAAAAACACTGCACAACTGAAGAACTGCAAAATGCAGAGCTACAGAATATCCCAGCAGACATGGAAAAGCTAAGACGTTATCAAAACTGGATAGTATATGAAATGAAACATGCGATCCCCAAAGCTATAAATTGGTCCAAATTATACGAAGTAAAACAGGATGAGAATGAATCCCCAACAGACTTTTAAAAATCGACTAAGAGAAACTGCAAACAAATATACAAATATAGACCTCGAGTCACCTGAAGGAAAGGCTCACCTGGTTTACTTGTTTGTAGGTCAATCTTCAAATGATATAAAGAAAAAACTCCAAAAACTAGATGAGAAGCAGGATATAGTCAAATTGCTAGATGTAGCTTGGACAGCATACAGGAATAGAGAGCCAAGAGATAGGAACAGACGCCAGGACAATAAGAGAGATTCTAATGAGAGGTCACCTAAGAGATCAAGAAACAGCGCCTCTTCTTCTTTGGACAGTGATCAGTGTGCTTTCTGCAAAAAGAAGGGGCATTGGAAAAATGACTGTCCAATACTGAAGAAGAAATCCCAGGGCCCAGCCCCTCAATTAGCAGTGAGTCAGGGATGAAGGGGACAGGAGGCTTCTACCCCAGCAGAGCCTCTGGTTATAGCTAAGCTGGGAAATGAGGAAGTTGAGTTTGTGGTAGATACTGGAGCAGCATATTCTGTATTAAATACTTTAGAAGGGAAACTGAGTCGAGATACTGTAGATGTGGTTGGTGCAACAGGAGTATGTGAAACTGTGGCCCTGCATTTTGCAGTTCTTCAGATGTGCAGTGTTTTTGGTTCAGCGAAATAGTTTCTCACGCACTTTTGTGTAAACACGAATTGTTGACCTAACGGCAAAGATTGTTATGAATTCCTAACCTATGTGATAGACAATATTGCTGACCAGTGGACAGCAGGAGGTGGTATTCCCATCCTCCAATCCACAGTGGGTTTTGAAAACATATAAATAAAATGAGGGCAGAGGCTGGCTCTCTCTTCTTCCTCCCTTTTGGCCTCTGCCTGTTAGAGAACCCTGACAGCTGTCTCCGTGTGTTTATTCGAACCCGAAAACAACATGAAACATGGCCTTTCTTCCAATCTTTAAAATTCAATTTGGGAAAACATTGGGTAACATAAATTTCTTTATATGCTAAATTCCCCGAGACTGTTGCCCCGCGAATGGAGGCAGGCGCCCTGGATCCAAGACGACAGCACGGCGACCCAGCCTCTCCCGGGTCACTCGGGCCAAAGACTCACACTACACCACTATGGTGGATGGACGAAAATGGCGTTTATTATCTTATCTTCTGGGTTTAAATAGTCTAAGGGCTTCTCTACGTCAGGAGAAGGGGACTGTGGGATAGCTGGAGTTAGTAAGGAGTGGAAAACTACTGGGTTTTAGGAGGAGGCACATGCATACTTCGGGTGATTGCTTATCTCTTGGGAGGGTTAGGGTTAGGGAGAAGTTTCGGCTCTGCTATTGCCTTCCCGTCACATCCCGTGATCTTCCGTTCGCCTGTCCCTGCCTGTCACATCTCACCCATTTGTTGCCCCGCGAATGGAGGCAGGCGCCCTGGATCCAAGACGACAGCACGGCGACCCAGCCTCTCCCGGGTCACTCGGGCCAAAGACTCACACTACACCACTATGGTGGATGGACGAAAATGGCGTTTATTATCTTATCTTCTGGGTTTAAATAGTCTAAGAGCTTCTCTACGTCAGGAGAAGGGGACTGTGGGATAGCTGGAGTTAGTAAGGAGTGGAAAACTACTGGGTTTTAGGAGGAGGCACATGCATACTTCGGGTGATTGCTTATCTCTTGGGAGGGTTAGGGTTAGGGAGAAGTTTCGGCTCTGCTATTGCCTTCCCGTCACATCCCGTGATCTTCCGTTCGCCTGTCCCTGCCTGTCACACGAGACCCTTGTTGGGAAGGGACTTAATGGAAAAATTGGAAGCAGAAATTAAATTCAAAAGGGGTGGGGGAGTACAAGTTATAATTCCTGAAACTAAATTTGTTGAAGCAGCTTCACTTTTCATACAGGAACATCATGGAGAAATCCCCACAGAAGTTGAAAATGCTGTCATCCCAATAGTGTGGGCCAGTGAAATCCCAGGAAGATCCAAACAAGCAGAGCCTGTGATTATTACACTTAAACCACAAGCCAAACGGGTAAGGCAAAAACAATACCCCTTAAAATTAGAAGGTTGCAAGGGATTAGCACCTATAATTGAGAAATTCCTTAAATTTGGGTTATTAGTGGAATGTGAATCTAGGTATAATACACCCATCCTGCTGGTTAAAAAGGCTGATGGCAGGAGTTATGGATTAGTGCAGGATTTGAGAGCAATTAACAAGATAACAGAGGATATACATCCAGTTGTAGCGAACCAATACACCCTCTTATCCACACTCTCAGATGAACTGGGGTGATTTACTGTTTTAGATCTGAAAGATGCCTTCTTCTGTATCTCCGTACATAAAAATTGCCAAGCACTTTTTGCTTTCGAGTGGGAAAATCCCGAGACTGGGAGAAAAAGTCAGCTAACTTGGACAGTGCTACCTCAGGGTTTTAAGAACAGCCCAACAATATTTGGAAACCAGCTAGCAAAGGAATTGGAAGATTGGAAAAGACAGGAACCAGAAGGAGTTATTCTTCAATATGTTGATGATATATTATTAGCTGCCAAATCACAATATAGCTGTATCCAGTTAACCATAAGCTTGCTAAACTTTTTGGGACTAAGTGGATACCGTGTCTCAAAAGCAAAAGCACAGGTTGCCAAAGAAGCAGTAATTTATCTGGGGCTTGAGATCTTTCGTGGTCATCGACGACTCAGCAGAGAACAGAAGGAAGCCATCTGTCATCTTCCCAAGCCCCACACCATGAGAGAGATGCAAGCTTTCTTGGGAACGGTAGGTTGGTGTCGCCTGTGGATACCAAATTATGGACTCCTGGTCAAACCTCTCTATGGAGCCCTAAAAGCAGCTGAAAAGGGAATTATCATATGGACAGAAAGTACAAGGACTGCATTTAAACAGCTGAAACACTCTCTCATGTCGGCCCCTGCCCTAGGGTTGCCAGACTTAACTAAACCTTTTGAACTCTTTACACATGAGCGACTGAATGTTGCCTTAGGGGTACTGGCACAACATCTCGGAAGCCAGTGAAGGGCTGTGGTCTACTTCTCAAAACAGCTGGACAATGTCAGCCAAGGGTGGCCTGGATTCTTGAAAGCTGTGGCAGCAACTGTTATCCTAATCCAAGAGGCCTGGAATCTCACCCTGGGACAACACATTGTAGTGTATGTACTCCATGCCATAGCAGCTGTACTCTAACAAAAGGGGGGCCATTGGTTGTCTCCTAGCAGGATACTCAAATACCAGGCTGTGTTGCACGAACAAGATGATGTTACCCTAAAAACAACTGTCGTTAACCCTGCCATGTTTCTGTCCTCCACATCAATTGACAATGTGCCTGAACATGACTGTTTGCAAAAGATTGAAGAAGTCTATTCCAGAAGACCTGACCTGAAGGACGTGCCCCTAGAAAATCCAGACTGGGAGCTATTTACAGACGGGAGCAACTTCATGTGAAATAGTAAATAGTAAATAGAAAAAGTAATGACAGGTTATGCAGTGACAACCCAGGACAAGGTGATCGAAGCAAAGGCCCTGCCAGCAGATGTGTCGTCACAGAAAGCTGAACTGATTGCACTGATGAGGGCCCTGGAACTGAGCGAAGGAAAGAAGGTAAACATAAGGACGGACTTCAAATATGCTTTTAGTGTTGTCCATGCCCATGGAGCCATCTGGAAGGAGAGAGGACTGTTGAACGCTCAAGGTAATGAAATCAAACATACTGAGCAGATCATTGCCCTCTTAGAGAGCATCAGGAAACTTACAGAAGTAGCTATCATGCATTATAAGGGTCACCAAAAAGGGAAAACCACTCCAGAATTGGGAAATTGCTTTGCTGATAAAGCAGCAAAAGGGGCTGCAGAAAAAGGCATCCTAGCAGTAATACCAGAGAAAGAAATAGACTTGTCAGGTTATAGTCCAAAGTATGACCAAGCAGATCACAAATTAATTAAATTTCTTAAAGCTGAAATCAAAGAAAGTGGGTGGGCTGTCACACCAGTAGGGCAAGTTGTAGTCCCACCCTTGGTCCTTCGGGAAACAGTTCAACGAGAACGAGAGCTCTCATTGGGGAACAGAAAACCTTTTGAAACACCTGAGAAAGGTCGTGATAGGAAAAGGAATGACCGATATTGTACAATCTGTAACAAGCAGCCACAATAACCCCGACACTACCAAAAGAGTTGTGTTAGGAGTCACAAAGGCAGGGGATCTTCCTGGAAATTACTGGCAAATAGATTTTGCTGAGTTACCACGCAAAGAGGGATACAGGTACATACTCGTACTAATTGACACATTCAGTGGCTGGCCTGAAGCCTACCCCTGTCGCACTAACACAGCTAAAGAGGTGGTGAAGGTTTTGCTTAATCATATAATTCCAAGATTCGGGGTTCCTTTGGGAATATCATTGGACAGGGGACCCCACTTTATTGCCACAGTGGTGTGGGAAGTTAGTTGAATTTTAGGAATAGGGATCTACATACACCATACAGACCTCAAGCAAGTGGTAAAGTTGAACGTATGAATGGAACCCTAAAAACACAAATTAGTAAAATCTGTCAAGAGACATCTATGACATGGGTTCAGGCCTTGCCTATAACCTTACTGAGAATTCGTATTCAACCGAGACGGAGGGACAACCTAAGTCCCTATGAAATACTGTATGGCAGGCCTTATCAAGTACCACATATTCCGGGAGAAATTCACATGAGGGGGAAACTTGATTTGCAGAGATATTTAATTGCTTTAAGTTCCACTTTGCAGAAGCTCCAGAGATTCATCGTGTTATCCAGATCGATTGGACTGGACACACCTGCTCATCTGTTCCAGCCTGGAGATTGGGTCTTCATTAAGTGGTGGGACAGTGATCCTTTACAAGCCAAGTGGAGAGGCCCATTCCAAGTCCTGCTGACTACCCTCACCGCAGTCAAGGTTGCTGGCAAAGGCCCGTGGATCCACTACTCCAGAGTTAAGAAGTTTTCTGCTCCTAAAACCATCAAAAAAACAGAGACTGATGCAGACCAAGATGATGTGGTCTAAACTGTTCTTTTCATGTTTGCTATCCGCACATTTGGTAACCATGACTCAGGGTTGGCACCACGATTTTCATGGGAACCTAGTTAAAAATGTATCCAAAGCCCTTAATAAGTATAACTGCTGAATTTGTACCCAGTTGCCTCCCTTAGATGGGAGTAATAACTGGCCACTAATTGGCATTTTAATGAATGCAAACCACACCGAAAGGTGGGAACGAATCAGTAATAACACCATTCTGCCTCCTATACCCCTGAGTGGCCTAGTAGATCATGGAAATTATACAGTTCCCTGTGCAATTGTAAATGCTACAGGAAAAGTCATTCTTCCCTCATATTGCGATAAGACGAAATTTATGGAAATGATAAGCCCAAGAATGGTAAGAAAGATGGAACTGACATCATGGAAACTAGCTCTACCATACAGGATGGGGTGGTATTGGATATGTGATAATAAGGCTTGGAAAGTCCTGCCCATAAATAAAGATCAGGCCTGTGCCCTTGGGGCTGTAGTTCCAAACATAACAATATATGACCATATTGAAAATTCAAATGGAAGGATGAAAAGATCTATTAATCCCATCAGTGAGCGTCCCACACTTTTCCATAGTATAGTCGGAGCTCTTATTCCCTCTCTGGGAGTAGTCGAACTGGAGAGGGCAGTTGTGAACATATCTGTTGTGGAGCATATCGAACGGCAAACTACGGATGCAATTTCAGCCCTGCAGGAGGAAGTCCATAGCCTGGTTGGTATGGTTTTACAACATAGGATGGCTCTTAATTACATACTAGCTGCTCAAGGAGGTGTATGTGCAATTATTAACACCACTTGTTGTTCTTATGTGGACCAGAGTGGAAGAATTAGGACGGATTTGAATGAAATTCAGAAGCAGACCCAAATTTTACATGAAGTAGCTCTCAGAAATAACACCTTAAACTTTGACTATGTCTTTGACACCCTCACTTCATGGTTACCAAACTGGCCCTGGATAAAAGAAGTGTTCATAGTAGTAGTAATTGTAATTATTTTCTGTATGATAGCTGGCTGTGTTAATCGATTCTATTGCTAGATGTAGATAGTAAAGACTCGACAAAGACGACATCCTTGTCTAACCTTTAAAAGGAGGGAAATGATGCCAGGGGATTTTTGCTTTTCTAGCTTTATATATATTAGAATGTAATGTTAGAATAATAGAATTCCTGTAACTTTCCACTGAAATTCATAAAACAATAATACACTCTGTTCTAGACAAAATAAGAATGAAGTTATCATCCTTAAGCATTCCAGAGTTGAACATGATATCTGAAAAATGAAGCTACTGAAGTAAGCAGAAGCTTCCAATAGAAATCTGCCACAAGGAATAGCCCCACCAAATTCTGCTTTTCATTGGAGAATATTTCAAAACTATGCTAATTCACTGAAACCCTATAGTAGTAGAAGCTTGAACGCGCACAGTACCCTTTTTACCTTTTCACCTTTTTTACCTTTTGTATAACTTACACTTGCTTTTCTCCGCCTGTGGGGAATGGGTCCAGTCCCTGCAAACGTGCCCGTTCCCAGGGATACCTGGGGAGAAGGTTTTACTTTCTCCGAACCTCTTAATAAATTTTTACTTTCTTACCCTCTTATCTGGCCTCAGCCTGTGTTTTTCAAACATATAAGGCAACAATGGCATATCTGTTGAAGCAATTCTTCCAGCCTTCTCATGCAACAAATTGTGCTACCTGTATGAAAAGGGTGAGAGACAGTGTTGCATCCCTTGTCACATCATATCATGGAATAATTCTGTTGCTTCAGCCCATTTTGGACCAAAATAATAGTTTCTTCTCTAACCCTGTTCAATTTATCTAAAAGCCAAGGGCAAGAACAGCCATCTGTCTTTAAGCTTGGTTTCTGTTTAACAGTATCTTTTTTACATCAAGCTTTTCCTTGAAGTTATCTACAACTGCTTGTCCAGTTCTTTTTTTCTTTTGGGTTAGGGTTAGGGTTATCTTTTAACTTAAGATAAATGAAATATCTTAGTAGTGGCTTAGAACAAGAAGATAAAAACTTGAAGTCAGCAGAAGTGAACTACGCATGCTCTGGGAGCTCAGGATCATCTAGAGGACAAGGTGATGAAAACGATTCTGATGAAGAAATGAACCCCCCCCACTCGAAATCATATCAAGAAAAGGACACTAGATGGCAGTTTTGCTCCACAAAAAACCAGCAAGACAACATTGGAGAAAGCACTCCCGACGTATTGGATTGGGTCAGGACTGGGAGGGGGCTAGGAAAAATCCTGAATTTTACAATGTATTTAAACCCCTGGAAATCGAGTCTTACTGGATATGTTCATGGTGAAAAATTCCCAACGTCTCCAACTCTGCCAGCACTGTGAATAAAGGAATGTTCAGTCTAACAGAACTTTTCTGTTGGATTTAATTTCTTTATTTCACCACTTTAAAAACCACCACACATTGGTATGTGGCTTGGTTTTTGTTAGTTTGGGTTGGTTTTTTTGAGTGGGGGAGGGGTTGACAGCCCTTAGTTCCTTTGTTGCCAGAGACAGTAAGTGGTCTACCTTAATACTTGCTACTCCTGTGCCACTTGAGTCTATGGACCACTACTACACAACTGAGTGCTTTGAGAAGTACATACAAGCTCAGTCTTGGAATAGCTCCTACACTGTAACTACGGTTTGTTACCCATTCATTTCAACTTACTTCTCAGCTCAGCCAGGGTCACTGTTACAAGTTGGACAGAGTATGCTGTTTGGTCATTTTCTTCAGCATCATCTCACAGAGTCAAATTATTGAATGTGAAATAACTGTCTAAATATTAAAAAAATAATCTATAGTTAAAAAAAAAAAAAACCCAGAGTAAGTACCAGCTCTGGATAAAGTATATCTAGATAAAAACTCTATAGGAAAAGATAATTCTACAAAGCTGTTGTGAAAGTGAGAAGTTAAGAAAAGTAAAATGAGCCCTCTCTTCTAAAAAGTAACATTCACAGGGTACCAGTATATCAGTTTCTACAGTAAGAATAGTTTGTGTGAGGGCAGCAATCTGTAAAACCTGTTCCTATGAGGTGGAAACATGTAAACTATTGGACACAAAGCACAAATCCAAAGCAAGTGGATCATGGGCAGCTCCCACCAAGCACAGCCACACTGCATTCTGACAGGGCCCAGCTCAGCTCTCAAAATTCCTGAGCATCTCCATTTACAAGGCCAACCCTAATGACTATTCCAGGGAGTACTTGTTTACAGGCAGCATTAATAGGGTTGTTGCAGACATACTTTTTTGTGCATTAAAAAAATGCAGTTTTGGAATAAATTACTATTGTCTGTACTTCCACTAAATGCAACAGTTGATCTGGAATTGATTAATAGGGTGCTTAGTTTAACCATTCTTCTCTATAGTTTTAAAAAAGCTTCTAATTTTCATTAGCCAAACAACATTGCTCCTATTTGTGGCACTGATGCTTGCTCTTTGAGAACTCAGGCTTATGCTGCCACCTGAAAAGGAGACCATTTACTTCCTTTTGGACAATGTACAGAAAACCAGCTTATTAAAAGTTAAGGGAAGAATCATGTGTCAACCCCTTCTACAAGAGCTGAACTTCTCAAAATAGGCCCATAAATCTAATTTTGTGGGAGCTAACACTGTTGACTAGGGCAAAACTGACTAGCCTTAACCAAAATAGAAAACATGTCAAGTGTTGCTGCCTCTGTGTATTCTGAACAGTCGAGCACTGACATAAAAACATAAGCCAGTTACTGCTTCTCCTTTTGTGTTCCACTCACTCAGGATACCTCTGCAGTAGATGTAAGACTCAGACATTCAATGAAATAGGTGGAATTGGCTGAATGCAGAATCGAAGATGTCAGGATTCCTGCTTTAGCAAGTTCCTTGGTCTATGCACCAGAATACCAAATTGCATTAATACCTGTCGCGGCGTGGCCTCATTCGGCTAGGTGGTCAGTGGCCGCAACCTTCCTAGAAGCCTCACGCTTGTCTGGCGGTACCTTGGTGCGGTGTGCAACAGCTGGTGGGAAAGGTACAGTGCCGTGCCTTCCACCCGCTAATCCCACCAGTATAGGTGGTTAAGCAGGCAGTCGCACAGTCGACGCCTTAAGACGGGAATAAAGAGTTGGAGGTGGACTCTCCTTACGATGTTCCACAGAAGGTGTTTATTCTTGAAGGGTCAGGGAAGGAGAGCCTCAAGCACAGGGTGACACAGGATTATATACCAAACTGAATGGGGCAGAAAGAACACTGAGGGCCAATCACATTAGGGTTAGGGGGAGGAGAAAAGGTGGGGTAGCAGTACACAAACCAATAAGGGTAGGCGAGGGGAGGAGCAGGGGAACAAAGCCAATGGGGTGTCGAGTGAGGGAGAACATTCTGGAACATAATCATACACAGAACATAGAATGACAAGGATAAACCAACTGAATGGGGGAGCATACCACTCCAAGGCCTGGGTGGGAAAGACCTTCCTCCTTACCACAATCCAGGGGAGATTCTGGACCTCGGAGCCTTTACTTAATACAACACCTGGGCTCCCTGGCCCCACTGGCTCCTCGGTTACTTGTGTGGCTGGCCTATCCTCCACAGCATCTCCAGCTGCAGGCCAAGCCACCACCATAAATACCTTTGTTTTAAGGGCCCCCTTTACAACTGTGTACATACAGACATGAAAACAACATTTGAGAGAGGCAAGACGATGACAGTAACCACTTCAAAAAGTATTTTCAAATATCAGTCATTATACACAGACTTATAAGACTGGTACACCCATCCTACTGTTCATCACAACTTTCAACATATCTGGTAAAAAAAAAATTAGGTTTTTCATTCTGGTTTGACCTTCAAGTGAATAGTTTGTCTTTTTGCAAAATATTTAGGCATTAAGTCATCCTACTTTTAAAATAATGAAAACTCCTCAAGGGGCAGTTTCTAGTGCTCTAATTTTAGGAACCAAATTAACCCAGGTGACAGATTACACCTAGGCTTTTCAAATACCTGTATTGCACTGCTCTGATGACCCATCCAAAACAGAAACTTGGTTACCACTTCTCATTTCTGTAATCTTTAAGACAGCACGAGGATCTTTTAAATTATCAAGTGTAGCAGGGCATCTCCCCTCCACAAGAGCTTATCTGTTCCTTGTTAGCTAGTGCAAGGCATCTCACCCTTCACAAAAGCTTGCTAGTTGGTGAAATAACTCACTAAAGACCATTTGTCTCATGGTTATTCAGGTGCTGTGGAAGTGACACTTCTAGGTGACAACAGACATCTTGCTGTGGAAGTGAGATCTGGAAAGATAAGATGAAATTTTTGACTGACAGACACTCCACTTTACAAACTATAAAAGCTACACCAAACTTTCACAAAGCAGAAATCTTCTGCACGTTCCCTGAAACATGCGGAGTTTTCTCCCCCAAGTCGGGACTCCTGCTTTGTAGTTACTCTCCCAGGGATTGAGTGAAAGGACGCTGTGTACACTATCGTCATTTTGGTGGTGTTACACTGACTCCTAATCTATACTATTTCTTTGCTAGCTATAATATAGGTACCTTAATGTTGTGCACTGTTTTATGTAATCTACTAGTAGTTCTTTTGTTTTATACTGTGTAGTAACTAACTCTGTTCAAGACTTTTTGTCTGTTATCTCCTGTCTATTCAATAAATAACTCATTTTATAATAGACCTGATCTGCCATCCTTAGAACTTGTGGGCTGGAACAATTTTAGGTGCGGGCCACCTAAATGCAAGCTGCTGCCAAAAATCTGAGGCTAAGGCAGGGCTTGCCTGAAGCTCCCACTCTATGCATAACACCAAGTAAATAAAACACTTGACTATCATGAGGACAAGTGCAAAAGCTGTACTTCTTAATGGCAAGCATTTGGAATATGGTATGTTTTCCCTCTAACAAAGGTATTACCATTTTTTGCACTACTTAGGATTTCTGACTTTTATAGAAAGTTTAAAGATGTAGAGACATCCCTTTTTAAAGTCTTCTATAGATTCTAAATGATCAACACTAACTATAAATTAAGATATATAAGATATTAAGATACCTAGTCTATGTATATAGTATAGATATATAGATATATAATAAACTATTTTTCCCCTGCTTGGTTTCAATCGTGCAGACACTTAAATACATTTCAGTTATGAAATGTCATGATCTATTATAAGGTTATTCAGAACACATTTTTCTATGTTATGGAATTACCATCTCACACCTCCTAAAGAAGAACTGATTAACATACCTTGAGGAAATGGCCTCCAGTTGTACCAGAGGAGGTTTAAATTAGACATTAGGAAAAAATATTTCTCAGAAAAGGTAGTAAAGCATTGAAACAGGCTGCCCAGAGAAGTAGTGGAGTCACTATCCCTGGAAGTGTTAAAAAAATGTGTGAATATGGCACTTGACGACATGGTCTAATGGTGAACCTGGTGGTGGTGCTAGGTTGAAGGTTGGACTTGATGATCTTAGAGGTCTGTTCCAACCTTAACGATTCTATGATTCTAAAGACATCAGTCAATCTGCAGATGTGAGCAAAGTTAGCTCCATTTGCCCA
>JACAXG010000312.1:84063-131886 GCA_018881555.1 Amblyornis subalaris
CATCTGGTATTAAATGCCCATGTTTTTGCTTTTAATACCAGTATTTCATACCAGTTCCATATGGTACTGCCATTTCCCTCAGTAGGTCAAGGGTGCTGTCCAAATAACATAACATGGGCATGTCTCAGAATTAAACACACCCTTACCCCAGAGTGTAGGAGCACATATTGTTAAGCTTCTTTTTTGAAATAATCATTCTACATTTTAAATTATAAGGATTTGTGTGTATACATGCATACAAGCATGTGTATGCTGAGAATCTATTAATAGGTTCATTACATTAGGAGGAAGTAGTTGTAGATTCATTTTATGATGTTGTGGTTTAGGAATGGTATTCTCCAATTTAGTACTCCCACTAAAAACTATGTGCCACTTCCCCTCCCCCTCCAATTGGAGGCACAAAAGGCAAAGATCATAGGTTGAGATAACAGTTTACTGGAAACAGCACTGAGATAAGAAAACAAACAGTAACAGGAACCATATTAATAACAAAAGGTATAAGAAATCATTTACATGGACAAACATCCCTGATAATAGACAATACTGGATGGCTCCGTCCACCGCATTTTCTTTACCAGAAGCAACTCCTCCTCCTTGGAAGTGAGAGTCCCTTTCCCCTGCCCCTGGCAATGACGTGAGGTGGTATTGAATAACCAATGTGTCCTAGCCATGCCCCCTCCCGGCTACTGCAACAATTAACCGTCCTGGTTATCCACCCCTTATTCTATACCATCAGCATCATGCCCAGATTCTACACCTTCCAACTACATATATATATTTATATATATATATATATATATATAAGCACAGGTATCATTTCCATAGTTACTGACCGTGCCTCCAAGATGTCTGCTGAGTCCATTTAGTCCATGACTGTGGGTTCTACCCATCCTAGATGTCTTCCAGGGCAGGAGGGCTGGTGTGCTGTCAGCTGGTTGCTGCATCAGCTGCTCACAATGGGTGTATCTGGAGCAGTCTATACTCACTGTCCATGGTAGTTATAGCATACAGTGGTGTCCTGGTTTGAAGGACAGGTGTCTGTCAAGGAATGTGGGAAACCTTCCTGCGATAGAAGATTACCCCCCTCCCTCCTCCGAATTACTATACCTTTGAAATTAAGGGGGTCTCAGGCAAAGATGTGGTAAAAAGAATAACAGTTCTTTACTAGGGTTATATATCTATCTATCTATCTATCTATCTATCTATCTATCTATCTAAAACAAGACAGTTAAATGGCAACAATAGGAGAACAGACAAACCAGTAACAGTCCTTTGTCTGTTGTTGGGTGATTCTCCGTTGGGGCAAAGAGGTTGCGGTGACTATCCCGCGGCTGCAGGGGGCACTGTGGCGCAAGTGCGGCAACCTCTCATGTGGCAATGGTGGCCCCGGCAAGCGGGAGAGGGAGAGGGGAGATCGCTCCTGGTGCGAACCCACGGGGCAGCAGCCTGGCTCAGCACCAACCTCGGCAGTGGGCAGCAAGCAGCGCAGGCAGGCAGGGTTGACTGGGGAGCGATGGACTTCAGTATTGCCCACTGAGGGGCCAGCAGAAGGCAGAAGAGCAGAGACGAGCAGACCCTGGTGCTGACCCACATGGAGCAGAAACCCAGGCTGGTGGTAGAGACAGCAGAGGTGAGCAGCTCCGGGCAGTGACAGTTACAGCATACTGCTGCACCCTGTGCCACGGCGGGACCCTCGCGGAGACATCAGTGTATCTGTGCTCTGGAGTGAGCGGGCGGACACGTCGCAGTGTAGCGGTGTTCCCGGAGCAAAACCGGCACTCGCTGCAGACACGACCGTCCTCACTGAACGCCGAGCGGAGAAGAGAGCAAGCCCAGTCTCCCCCCACCTCTCACCAAAGTCTCGGGAAAAAGGTCCCCTCCCCTCTTGCAATGCTAAGCTGCAGCCTCTGGGGAAACAAGCCCCCTGCCACATTCCCAGGGCAGGCAATCTCTTTTGTCCTCAAGTATCGCCCATTCTGGGTGATTAGCTTGGAATGCAGGGTGGACAGGCAACTTTGTTCTCAAGTGTCACCCATTAGTTCCTGGCCAGCCCCTCCCCGCCTACACACAGGTCTCTCTGCTAGATAGGAAAAAGGAAAAGAAAAAAGAAAGAAACATTTCTTTTGTCCAACCCATAACAAGTGGCAGTGTCATTCAGCAACCAATATTATACAATTCAACATTACAGACTGTTCTCACCCCAAAATCAAATCCCCTTGAGGTACACATCATATTTCCCCATCCCTCTGCATTACCCACTAAATGCACCCAGGTCCCTGAGCAAAAACAATCCCACATATGGGTTTGTCTTTGCTTGAGGCAGGACTAATACAAGCTGTCTTCCCTAACACATTCCTCATATGCACCATGGGGACTTTATCCCCTGCTATGGTACATGGAGGTTTTGATTGGGCAGGGCCAGCTCAATTGGTAGAGCCTCTAGTGATAACTAATCAGGTGGCCTTTGCTAAATGTAGAGCCCAATGTTTGAAGTTCCCACTTCCCCATTGCTTTCAATGTGGTTTTTAACAGTCCATTGCACTGTTCAACTTTCCCAGAGGCTGGTGCATGATAGGGAATATGATACACCCACTCAATACTGTGCTTTCTGGCCCAGGTGTCTATGAGGCTATTTTTTAAATGAGTCCCATGGTCCAATTCAATTCTTTCTGGGGTGTTGTGCCACCACAGGACTTGCTTTTCAAGGCCCAGGATGGTGTTCCAGGCAGTAGTGTGAGGCACAGGGTGTCTCCAGCTGTCCAGTGGTTGCTTCTACCATTGTCAGCATGTAGCGCTTGCCTTGGTGGGTTTGTTGGCAGTGTGATGTAATCAATCTGCCAGGTCTCCTCATATTTATATTTAGACCATCATCCCCCATACCACAGGGGCTTTAACCACTTTGTTTGTTTGTTTGCAGCACATTTCATGGTTATGAATAACCTGGGAGATAGTGTCCATGATTAAGTCCACCCCTCGATCTTGAGCCTATCTGTAATTTTGGCAGCCCGATCCATCTGTCCATTGTTCCGATGTTCTTCAGTAGCCCCAATCTTGGGCACGTGTGCATCTACATGATGGACTTTTACAGCCAACAGTGTCTTGCCACAATTCAGCAGCCTGGATGGGTTTCTCTTTGTGCTGCCAGTTGGTCTTTTTCCATTGATCCAGCCAACCCCACAGAGCATTTTCTACCATCCATGAGTCAGTGTAGAGGGAGAGTGCTGGCCATTTCTCTCATTCAGTGATATCTAACATCAGCTGGATGGCTTTCAGCTCTGTAACCTGACTTGATCCACCTTGTCCCTCAATAGCTTCTGCAATTCAACACATAGGACTCCATACAGCAGCTTTCCATTTTCAATGTATCCTTACGATACAGCAGGAATTGTCAATGAAGACAGTGTATGGCTTTTCATTTTCTGGTAGCTGATTATATGGTGGGGCCTCCTCAGCCCCTGTCCCCTTCTCCTCCTCTGATAATGATGATAGTCCAAAATTTTCACCTTCAAGCCAGTTTGTGATGACTTCCAAGATCCTTGGACTATTGCAGTTTCCTATTCGAGCTCACAGTGTGTTCAATGCAACACACTTACTCCATGTAGCATCAGTGGCATGATGTGTGGAAGGGATTTCCCTTTGAACATCCAGCCCAGAACTGGCAGTCAAGGTGCCAGGAGGAGCTGTGCTTCCATGTCAATCACTTCTGAAGCAGATCAAATCCCTTCATAAGCTGCCAGGATCTCTTTCAGTTGGGGTGTAGCTTGCCTCGGATCCTTTGTATCCCAAACTCCAGAACCTCAGGGGTCATCCTCAAGTCTCCCTGGGTACTTTTTGCCAGAGACTCCAGGAAGGACCATTCTCCCCAGCTGCGGTGTAGAGCATATTTTTCACATCTTGCCCTGTCCTGATTGGCCCAAGGGCTACTGCATGAACAATCTCCTGTTTGATTTGTTCAAAAGCTTGTTATTGTTCAGGACCCCACTTGAAATCATTCTTCTTCCGGGTCACATGATAGAGAGGGCTTACAATCTGACTGTAAACTGGAATATGTATCCTCCAAAAACCCACAGTGCCTAGGAAAGCCTGTGTTTCTTGCTCATCAGTGAGGATGCCTCTCCAGGTGAAAGCAAACTGTGGCCTGCACTCTGCTGTTAAATGAATAGAGAAAAACACATTAGCAATGTCGCTGGTGGCACCACTTTGCTGCCTTGGACTCCAGTTCATACTGAAGTTCCAGTGTCTGGCACGGCACCACTCAGTGGTGGTGTGACTGTTCAGGACGCCATGGTCTACTGTCAGCCTCCACTCTCTGTTGGACTTACACACTGGCCATATAGGACTATTAAAGAGTGAATGAGTCTTGCTGACCACTCCCTGGCTGTCCAGTTCATGAATCATCTCATGGATCAGGATCACAGAGTCCTGGTTTGTGCAGTATTGCTGATGGTGCACTGTTGTGGTAGCGATAGGTACCTCTTGTTCTTCAAACCTCAGCAGTCCCACAGAAGAAGGGTCCTCTGAGAGACCAGGTGTCCCGCTTTGAAAGACAGGTGTCTGTCAGGGAAGGCGGGAACCTTCCTGGGATAGAAAGGATGACCCCCCCACCCTCCAAATTATGATACCCTTGAAATTACAGGACTTTCAGGCAAAGATGTGGGAAAAAGAATAACAGTTCTTTACTTGGATTATATATCTATATATAACAAGACAGACAAATGGCAACAATAAGAGAACAGACAAACCCAATAACAGTCTTTTCTAACTTGTTGGGCAATTTTCTGTTGAGGCAGAGAGGCTGTGGTGACTCCCCGTGGCTGCAGGGGGCGCTGTGGCACGAACGTGGTGACCTCTCCACGTGGCAGGGGGGTCTTGGGCAAGAGGGAGAGGGAGAGGGGAGATTGCTCCCTTTGCAAACTCACGGGACAGCAGTCTGTCTCGGCACCAACCTTGGCAGCGGGCAGCAAGCAGCGCAGGCAGGCAGGCCCGACTGGGGAGCAATGGACCTCGGTATCACCCAACAAGCGGCCAGCAGAAGGCAGGAACAGCAGAGACAAGCAGACCCTGGCAGCAACCCATGTGCAGCAGAAATCCGGGCTGGTGACAGGGACGGCAGAGGTGAGCAGACTCGGAGGTGGCGGTCACAGTGTAGCTTCAATCCAAAGTGGCGGCAGGGGCGGCAGAGACCATGGATTCCCAACCGGCACCAGTTACAACGTTGCACTGTACCCTGTGTCACGGCAGGACCCCCGCGGAGACAGCCCATCTGATCAGCTGCAGGTTACAGCGTAGCAGTGTTCTTGGGATAAAACCGGCACTCGCTCCATGCAGCACACACGACTGTCCTCACCAAATGCCGAGCCGAAAAGAGACTGAGCCTGGCCCCCGCCCCCTCCAGCCAAGTCTCGAAGTCTCTCACCTCTCGCGATGATAAACTGCAGCTCCTAGGAACAATCCCCTGGCAAAAACTCCCAACTCTGTTTCTCTAGCTGGGTGATTATTGTGGCATGTGGGTGTGTGGGCAATCTCCTTTGTCTTTTAAGTATCACCCATTTGTTTCCCGGGAAACCCCTCCCCCCCACGTCTCCCTGCCCGATGGGAGAAAAATTTATTGACAGCCTCAGTCCCATAACACCAGGCAAGGTGTTCAACTGTCTAATGTCTTCTGTCTCCACAGCAGCTATCCCAAAAGCCCAACGATGGCCTTTTGGGTCCTTGAAATACCCTCTCAGGAGGTAATCTATGCCAAGGATGCACAGGGCCTCTGGGCCAGTCACAATGGGGTGTTTTTGTTATTCATTCCTAGTCAGGCTCACTTCAGCTTCCAGTACAGTCAGATGTTGGGATCCCCCTGTCACTCCAGAAATAGAGATGGATTCTGCCTCTCCATATCTTGGTGGCATCAGGGTACATTTTGCGCCGGTGTCAACTAAAGCCTTATACTCTTGTGGGTCTGATGTGCCAGGCCATCAGATCCACATAGTCCGGTAGATCCAATTGTTCCTTTCCCCCACCTGGCTGGAGGCAGGGCCCTCTAGTTCTGGTCATAGTATTCATTGCTTGCTTCTCATAAATATGAACTGGAGGTCCCTTCAAGAGAATTGAAAATAACATCAGCCCTCCTATTCTGTCTGAGGACTTATGCACTGGAAACTAGAGCAGCATTTATCCTTGAAGAATTTCCTGTGGTGCTTGTTCTTCCTCTCAACTCATGTACCCCTGCTGCTAGGGCAGAGGTGGGTTTTCTATCCCACTTCCTCATGTCCTTTCCATGATCACACAGGTAAAACCACAGGTTACCTCATGGTGTGGACCCTCTCTCTTGAGCAGAGGGGCGCTTGTTCTCCATAATAGAGACTCTGGTCCATACTGGTGGGACAAGGGGCACTTCTTCTTTAAATGGCTGGTAGTCCTCTTTAAATTGCTGGAGGTCCTTGGACAGTCTTTCCATGGACAAGACACAGGCCCGTAGAGGGGAAGAGACACTTTCTTCATATAGCCAGAGTTTGGTAACCAAATTATCCACTCTTTGTTCTCCTTCTTTCCATGACATCACTGCCAATGATTTGGTGTATGGTGATGGTGTGCTCCATAGACACTTCTGTGGCTGTTATCCCGGGGTCGCTGATGAAATCACGGCACGGTCACGATCGAGGTTTGGTGAAAAGTGCATAAGTCGATTTATTTATTAATATAAAGACCTGTTTTATACCTTTAGTGTGCTTGAAAGTCATAAGGTCATTGGTCCTTGGCCATCTACCTCTCAGGATGATGGGCCAGACTAGTGCAACGCCTTACTGAAAATATTGTGCTTTCGGTATAATAACAAGTCCACAAGTGTATGATATGAAGAAGTGTCGTTAGAAAAACATCTTGCTGTTTACATAGCTTCTGTGAGAAAGGACAGCTTCTCACAGAGTGCAAGGAATCTGGAGAATTTCTCTGCTGTGGCCTTTTTCAGCATCCACAACTCCCCCTTTTTGTCTAAGACCAAAAAGGTGGCGTTTGTCGTCCTCTGCGGGATCCCATGCAGCAAGGAGAACAAACACAGCATAAGGAATTTGTTTGGCAATTGGTTGATTACCAAATCAAATCTAAATCAGACACTGATTTTAAGAAGGCAGAGAGATTCTCCAGCGGTGCCATGGAAGATGCATCTAACGAACTCAATTCTACACTAGTTATTACTTCTAAATAGCCTTAAGGGCTCTAACATTCTGACTCCATAACAAAGAAACTTAAAGTTCAGTCTGTGCTTGTAGAAGGACCATCCGGCTGGTAGTTGGTGTTCCGGTCACCATCAGAAGGATCATCTGATTGATGGTCTGCATTCTGTTCATCTTTTGGAAGTTGCTTGTTCTGTCTCTGGTGCCACAGGTCAGGGCGAACACATCTTGCAGGTAGCCATCGTACCCCAGTATCTGTGGAAAGGCAAGCATACCCACGACCCCAAGCAGTGAGCTCCCACAGGCCTTCCCACTTGTTAGTGGATAGGTCCCGTAGTCAGACTTTCGCTCGAGGCAGGTGTGTCTTGCCTGAAGACTGCAATGAGAGAAAATGATTCAAAATAACAGAATCATTTGAATTTGGTACTAATCAGCTCTGTGGGGTTTCTCCATGCATTCCCCTTTTTTGTTTTAGAAGAATGCGGAATCCCCAAACTATGGTCTGCACTCCATAGCTGCAAGAACTGCCGTGTCCTCTGTGAGACATAGGCAGGGCCATTTAAGGTGGCCAAATTTCAGGGATATAGATTACACCTGTATGCCATCTGCGAGGCCCTTTGGCCTCTGGGTTTTACCCCTGATGGCAGAGGTGCAGTGAGTCCGTGACTGTCAGGGCAAGCTCTGACAATGTCACGAGTCTCTTTAATTTTTTAGAGATTCTGTAATGATCTCCATTTCCCTGATTCACTGGTGTGACTTAATTACACACCACAATATAACAATCTATATCAAAAGTATAATAGAGCCATATTATTGACTTCTTTTAGAAGTGAATAATCTAAGCATCAGTGACCAAATTCAAAGGCACCTGAGAGAACTGCTGAAAAACCATGGCAACAGCCTTCAGTTCTACCAACTAGGCAGAGCTGGACTCATGGTCTTCCAGCATTTGCCACTCAGATTCTTCCTTCCAGGTAGCAATGACTTTCCTACCTTTTCCGGAACCGTCAGTGAAGATGGTGGGTCCTTGTACTAGCACTGGACTATTTTGGCTGCAAGGTGAGGCTGGTCAATTTTGCCAACTGCAGCAATTTTTATTTTTTTTTTTTTTTTGGTGAAAAGTGCATAGTAGAAGGCTCAATATGTCCCGATCTGTACCTTCCAAACTGCCAATACATCCCACCCCCAGAGGTTCTAAGGTGACATAGAGCTGAACTGTAGCTGTATGACTCTCTGCGTTTTCCACTACTACAGGTCATTCACTTAAATAGCTCTGTGTGATTTCTCCAACCCTGCGATAGCTGACCCCACAGGGGTTAAAGACCATGTAAGAGGTCACGCAGGGAAGGAGATGATTGTCACATTAGTGTCCATGTTGGTCAGACCTCTGAGCTGGATCTGGGGTGGACAGGCGTCTGGCAGGATCAGGGTACACGTCGTTTGTGGTTTCTGGTTGGAGGCGTCCGCAGTCCAGAAGGTCTGTGGAAGTCCCGTAGATCCAAAGCCACCGTCCCCACAGCTGCATTGTTCTGCCCTGGGAACACATGACTTAAAAAGGACAAATTGAGCGATGTAAATCTTTTCAGGGATAGTGACGGGGGGGTGGGTGTGGAAACCATTGCACAGATCTGGCCTGTGAAGTCAGCATAATTTGCAGGACTTCAGGAGAACCAGGTCCATGCTGTATTACCTTCAACCCTTGGATTGCCTTTCATACAAGGACAGCATGCGAGTCAGGCTGTCCTGTATTTGGGGGAATTTTGAGAATAGGGTGGCTCTGAATGCCTCCCTGTGAAATGTCACCATTGCCTCGATTTGCTGATACACTTCCTGGGGTTCCGTGCTGACTGGGTCAGGTGTGTCCTCTGTTGCATTGCTCGTTTCGCTCAACAGAAGGACTCCCGAGGGCTGCGTTTTTGACGCAGCTGCCTGTGGGGGCTTTGTCACCGGTGTGGCCACCGTGGCCCGCACCACGGGCGCGGTCGCTGGCGCGGCTGGTGCCGAGATCGTCGCTGCCGCTGGCGCCACGTCTCCCAGGTCCGTCCCTTGCTGTGCGGAGGAAGCAGCCGTCGCCGCCGCCGGCGCCACGCCCCCTGGGTCCGCCCCTCGCTGTGCCTGCAGTGTTACGTCAGCTGGTGCCACCGCCCCGACTGCCTGTGCAGGGGACGGCGCCCGCGGGGGGGGTGAGGTTGCTGGCTGTGCTCGCAAGACCACGTCCGTCGGGACCCAAGCCTGCGGGGGGGGGTGAGGCCGCCGGCTGTGGCTGCACCGCGCCTGGCTGCGGCGCGGCGCCTGCCAGCGCCGGGCCTGGCGGGTCCGCCCCCCGCTGCGTGGAGGGAAAAGCCGCCGCCGGCGCCGCGCCTCCCGGGTCCGCCCCCCGCCGCGCAGAGAAGGGGGGGGCCGCCGCCGCGGGCGGGGCAGTGTGCGCCGCGAGAGCCCCCCCGCGGGGGGGCCAGGCCAAGCCCGGGTGGTGCGTGCGCGAAAGCGCTGGTCCCCTACGCAGCCGTGGAAGGGTACACCGCGGGGAGGGGGGGGAACCCCGGCGCAGCCGCGAAGGAGGGGGCCGCCGCCGCCGCCGAGCCCGTCCCCCGCCGCGGGGAGGGATCGGCCGCCACGGCTATCGGCGCGGGCACGCGCACCACGCGCGGGCTGGCGCCGGCCGCGGGCGGGGCGGCACGCGCCGCGAGAGCCCCCGGCGCGGGGGCCGGGCCAAGCCCGGGCGGCGCGTGCGCAAAAGCGCTGGTCCCCGACGCAGCCGCGAAAGGGCACATCGCGAAGGAGAATTCCGGGCGAGCCCCGCCGGGACCCGCCGCCTCCCCGCCCCACGTCGTCTCCTCAACCCCCCCGAGCCCCGCTGGGACCGGGGACACGGGAGTCATCCCAGCCCCCGGCGGCGCCGGAGATGACGCCGGAGACACGCACGGGGAGTCAGCGCCCAGGCTGCTCCGAGATTCAGCCCCCGACTGAGGGCTGACTTCAGAGTTCGCGCCCTCAAATGAATCAAGCGACCCCACGGACGCGATACTGTCCTCCTCTTCCTTCTCCGAGTTAGGAGAAACGTCAGGCCGTCGCATGACTGAACGCGGAAAAGGATATCATAGAGAAACCGCCAAGTGCGGAGAAGTTCTATGACATCGTCGTCCCCATAAATTAGTTCCCGAATTAACTCGTCCCCCAGTTTTTGCCACATGTCTAAACAAAACACGTCCTCAGAGTTAATTAGATAGTTGTGGCTCACCGCCCAAGAGAGAAGCTGTAAAACCGAGTCCTCAAGAATCCCAGCTCTCGTTAATTTTAGGGCGATCTTCCAGGCAGCAAAAACTTCACTCTCCCTCACGCCCATTTGTTCCATTTTTGCAGTTTTTTCGGGCAAAGCTGGGCGCCCGGAGCGAAGCTCCGGGGGGGAGGGTGAACCGATGTACCTTCTCACGCTGCAGTACACGTCGGTGTCGACCAGATGTACTGCCGGTGCCGCCTGTCACGGTTCGGTACACGTCTTGGTCACCAGATGTGGCTGTTATCCCGGGGTCGCTGATGAAATCACGGCACGGTCACGATCGAGGTTTGGTGAAAAGTGCATAAGTCGATTTATTTATTAATATAAAGACCTGTTTTATACTTTTAGTGTGCTTGAAAGTCATAAGGTCATTGGTCCTTGGCCATCCACCTCTCAGGATGATTGGCCAGACTAGTGCAATGCCTTACTGAAAATATTGTGCTTTCGGTATAATAACAAGTCCACAAGTGTATGATATGAAGAAGTGTCGTTAGAAAAACATCTCGCTGTTTACATAGCTTCTGTGAGAAAGGACAGCTTCTCACAGAGTGCAAGGAATCTGGAGAATTTCTCTGCCGTGGTCTTTTTCAGCATCCACACACTTCCGCCACGGGGGTTGTGTAAACTGGACTTCATCTGGATTTATAGGGGGATTGCTCGTTATTTGAATCCCTATAGATTACCTCCAGCACAGCTAATTCTCTCAGGTACTGCTCCATGGTGTTCCACTTGTCCCGATGCACTACTAGATCATCCTTGAAAAGATACCTTTCCCTCACACTTGGCAGGAGTCGCCTCCAGAGGCAGAGAGTTTCTGTCCTCTTCCCAATCCCCTTGTCAATTCCCACATCCCAGGACAGGGATTCCAGTTGCTTGGCTTCACTACCATCTAGTTTCATATCATGGGCTGCGATATCGCACCATCAAAGCAGCCAGGTCACCAGGGGCTCTCCTGACTGGTGTCTGAAGTCTTTTCACATATCTCACAGCTTAGCCAGGGATAGGGATCAGGTAATTCTCTCTGGCCCTGCCTCTTCCTCGTGTTGTGAGGGCCCTGCTTCCTCTTCATTCCTCACTAAGTGAACTGATTTGGTCTTGGATTTCTTCTTCTGTATAGGGGCAACTGCTACTGGCACGGGTTTTCCTCTGGTTCAGCTGCAGTTTGAGTGGCCATAGTGCCTGTTGGTCTGCTTTCCTCCTCCTCCCCCCTAGGGTGCTGTTTAGTATTGAGCAGTGTCTGATAAATACTAGCCAGGGCCTTGCACGTTGCATAACTTTATGCCTCTCTGGAACTGCCACAGCATTTTTCTTTCAAATATTCTGCCACTTTATCAAGGTCCTGTAGTTGTTCAGGGGTGAACTTTCAAAACACTGGAGGAGAATAATCCTTTGAAAGCTGGCCCATTTTCTCCCACATTCCATGCCACTCAGGGCTATCCACCCTCAGGGCAGATCTCTGAATGACCCTCCTAAAAAATCTCTTTCTTGACTCTAAACATGGTGTGGACCGCACTGAGGAGACCTGGCAGGCCTAGCAACAAGAACATGCTTTCCTTAACATCCAAAGAGAATTCAAAATTCTCAAAAGCTGTTGCACCAGGCCTGAAGGAGGAAAAGGGGGTGAAAAGCTGGGGAAAATCATCCTCCCCTGTTTCCCTCACAGACTGGGTACAATTATTAATGGACTCCCAAAGGTAGTGTCCGAGGTAACGGCAGGAGAACATCCCAAATGACCCTCATTGCCCTTGATGTTATCATGTCATAAACTTATATCCTACAGTACAGCAACTAAGCAATCCTGATACCTCTTTCTGCTCTGAAAAATATCATCACAAGGAGCACATACAGGAACATATACTGGGTTAGGTACCACACCCACATGAACAGACCAAGCAACATTGTGACCAGTGGCTCTGGACATAATACAACAAATGCTTATATCAAATTTGTTTCCAACCCACTCTGGGCAGATCTGTTGTTATCTCATCCCTTCGTGCCACACTTGGGTGCCAAATTATGCTGTCATGGTTTAGGAAATGTATTCTCCAATTTAGTAGTCCCATTAAAAATACATGTTGCTTCCCCTCCCTCCTCCTATTGGAGGCACAAAAGGTAAAGATCACGGGCTGAGATAAGAAGAATTTACTGCAAACAGCAATGAGATAAGAAAATGAACAATAACAGCAACCATATTAATAACAAAAGGTATAAGAAAAGAAATTATCCACATGGACAAACATTCCTGATAACAGACAATGCAAGATGGTTCCTTCCACCATGTTTTCTTGACTGGAAGGAACCCATTTTCCTCAGAAGTGAGAGTCCCTTTCCCCCGTCCCCAGCAATGACAAGGTGCCATAGAATAACCTCTGTGTCCTGGCCACGCCCCCTCCCAGCTACTGCAAAAAATTCACCCTGTCTTGGCTGGAAACAGGACACATGGGCAGCAACTTTACACAACCTTCAGCATGTCACTCATGAGAAAAGACATTTTAGCACTGAAACTGCAATACTTTTGGTAAGTTCAATGTAAGCTCATGTCAAACACCTTACGAAAGAATAAAAATGTGCAATAACTTGTACTGTTATGGCCAATTTCTGAAATTGATATAAAAGCAATGCTGTTTGTAGACAAGAATGTCTATGTGGTGCGTTGACCTTGGCTAGATGCCAGGTACCCACCAAGCTGCTCTATCACTCCCCTTCCCATCTGGACAGGGAAGAGAAAATAATATAGAAAACAAATCGTAGGTTGAGATAAGGCAGTTTACTAAAGCAAAAGCAAAAGTTTGCATGTGCACAAGCAAAGAGAAAAAAAAATAGATTTATTTTCTACTTCCCATCAGCAAGCAATGTTCAGCCACTTCCCAGGAATCAGGGCTTCAGCATGCATTGCAGTTCCTCCGCAAGGCAAATATTGTAAAACAATGAATGCTTCTGCTTTCTCCTCCTTTCCTTAGCTTTTATAGCTGAGCTGATGTCATATGATATGGAATAGCCCTTTGGTTAATTTGGGTCAGCTGGCCTAGTTGTGTCCTGTCCCAGGGTCTTGTCCACCCCCAGCCTACTGATGGGGGGTGGAATGTTGGAGAGACAGTGCTGATGCTGTGCCAGCACTGCTCAGCAGTAGCCAAAACACTGAGGTGTTATCAGCACCTTTCCAGCTCCCAATGCAAAGCACAGCACTGTGAGGGCTGCTGTGGGGAAATGAACTCCAGCTCAGCCAGATCAAATAAAGTCTAGAAGTCATAAATTCAAGAAATAACTCACATTCTCTTGAAATGCAAAACAACTTAGTAGTACAGCTACCTGTTCTGCAGATAAGTCATTGAAGAGACCATTGAACATCATTTCTGTCAGGAGTAGTTCCTCAGCACTAAAACAGAGAAATAAAAAGCAGCTTAGAGAGAAGACTTACTAAAATGCAATTTTTTTTTTACATGAAGTACTATTGATCTGTTTTGTGAAACAACTGGATATATATAAGAAACAATAACTTCTTAATTTTACTTCCTGGAAAACTAAATGCTAATATATTAACTTTTTAAGGGGTGTGCTAATTAATAACAGTGAGACAGTATTTTAAAGAAACTAAAAACTCTTACTGAACTAGAAAGTTTCTCCTGATAGTTCATAAAAGTTAGTATTAACAGCTGTTTTAGTAATTTTTCACCAGATTGGACATCAAGAGCCTCAGAAGTGAGGCAGTTTTATGGAAAGAATTAAATTGGTACTCTTGCTGCTCAAAAAACCTGGATATTTCCAAGACACTGAAAAGAAGAACAAAGTTGCTTCCATTTGCTCATAGATTAAAGACTTAATCATGAATTATAAAAAGAAGTGCATGATGTGGTGTCGGAAGGAATGGATTACAACACAGAATACTGGTGAGGAAGAGTGTAAATCGCTCAAGTGACCTTGCAGTTGGTAATAACTCTTGATAAGCCAGCATGAACAGCAGCCAGTGATCCTCTGGCATGGACCGAGTATAACAGTGCTTGTGTCTCCGCTTGCGTGCCTCTGTCTGGGTGTTGCTTTGGGGATCCCCCAGTAAGAGAGGTAATGGAAATAAATTTACTCTTTGCATTCTAGCCACGAGTTTGTGGTTGTCCCCGCTGCCTGCCTGTGTCAATACAAAATCCAAACATGGTATTTGGATAAAACATCAAATTGTTGATAAGACTTTATTTTTGGAGTTTATCAAAGGCATAGGATGAGAAAAAAAAGGTAGCTTTTTTAACAAAGAAAAGTATAACTCATCAGCAAACAGTTCCTGAACATCAGAAAGTTGATTAAATCCTGATTCAGCTTCCCTGTTTACTATCAAATTTTGCAGGGGAAAACGGTTATTAGATATCAAACAAATATAGGTAGCGTCTTTCAGAGTATCTATAGAGCAAGCAGTACAGTAGTCATTGTATCTTTTAAAAATAGCAGTTCTACAAAAATCTGAGTTACACTCTGAAGTATTCAAGTCTGATTCATGAGTTTCCTTGGAATCTTTACAATGTTTCAATATATATGCACCTGCTAAATGTATTAAAACAAAATGCATCAGTTCTCAATTAAACTATATTCTAAACCTGTCCGAGACTTGGTAATTGCTGACAATCAGTGTTATACCCTTGTTTGTGAGTGACTCTGTACTAAGAGAGTCCTGGGAAGTGGAACTGTAGAAACTGAGACCATCCTCTCATGTAATGTACAATGTTACGGTTGGACTTACAGTTGGACTTGATGATCTTAAAGATCTTTTCCGACCTAAACAACACTACTGCCTAACCTGTGTAAGAAAATAGCCATTTTTCTGGCATTTTAATGTCCATATTTTAATGTCTATTGTATTTTTTCTTAAAGTTGCTATCCTTACTGCTTTAACCAGTATATTCCCTTTATGGCACAGATCACACAGTCTCAGAAGAATCTATCTTATAATGGTATCAGAACATTAAAATATAAATATGACACACTAATTTCAGCAAGGATAGCAAAGTGTGTACGCATGACAAGAATCACTGCACAAAAAGCAATTACCTGCTGATTTCACAAGTAACTCATCCTTTCATCTCAATAACACCTGAAGAAGTGGAAAACCCCAGTCTTCTCAAAATATACTTGCAACATTTGAGTTCATCCATTTGTAAGGCAGTTCTGTCTTTTTTCCATTTTGGCTTTGCTGCTTTAATATCCACAGCAATCTGGGGGGTCAGAAGGAGAGAAATCACATGTTGCTGGTTTAACAGATGCAACTGTTTTAAAGACAGTTTAATTTACATAAAAGCCTCAGAACTATGGTATATGGACATACTAGTTGATACTGACTCATTCAACTCTAGTAAGAGGAAGGTTTAAAACAAAGTTAAAGTATTGGCTCCATTTACTCATAGGAAACTCTGGCTAGTTTGGGAAGTTATGATATTTACCCAGATGAAAAAAAACAAACAATGAAAACAAAACAATAGCAAGAAAAAAACAAACACAACAGAAGAAATCTTTGCTTGAGAAGTGAGCACTCATCTTCTAAGACCTGTACTAAGTCTCAGGTAACCAATTGTGTTGGTTTGACCATGGCTGGATGCCAGGTGCCCACCAAAGCCACTCTATCACTGCCCTCCTCAGCTGGACAGGGGAGAGGAAATGTAATGAAAGGTTCTTGAGTTGAGATAAGGACAGGGAGAGATCATTCACTGATTCCCATCATGGGCAAAACAGACTTGACTTGGGGAAATTGGTTTAATTTATTACCAATGAAAATCAGAGAAGGATAATGAGAAAGTAAAGCAAATCATAAAATCACCTTCCCCCCACCCCTCCCTCCTTCCTGGGCTTAACTTTATTCCCGATTCTCTACCTCTTCCCCCCCAGCACTGCAGGGAGACGAGCAGTGGGAGTTATGGTCAGTTCATCCCATGTTTTTTCTGCCACTGCTTCCTCCTCAGGGAAAGGAGTCCTCCCCTTGTTCCAGCATGGAGTCCCTCCCATGAGAGACAGTCCTCCATGGACTTCTCCTACGTGAGTCCTTCCCACAGGCTGCAGTTCATTAACTGCTCCAGCAGGTGTCCCTTTTTTCCACAGGGTGCAGTCCTTCAGGAACAGACTGCTCCAGCATGGGTTCTTCATAGGGAATCTCAGCTGTGGCATCTGCAGCACCTCCTCCCCCTCCTTCTAGTTCCAATCCCTTTACTTTTCAATCCCTTTTAAGAAGACTGAACATGTAATACAAGTTTTAGACAAATTTCTTAAGACCCAGTTGTCTTGTGTTCAAGCGTGTCTCACTAATCAGAACAGAGAACTTGCAGGGCCTAGAAGAACTTACTTTTATAGATTTTAACACACTTGGCCTGTTGTCAATGGGCCTCAGGTCTTTCCATATGTACAGGTGGACACTGCTGATAGCTGTGAGAAGATGTACCTGTCATGGTTTAATCCCACCCGGCAACTAAGTACCACACAGCCATTCCTTCAGCACCCCTGCTCCCAGTGGAATGGGAAGAAGAACTGGAAAAGAGTAAAGCCCATGGGTTGATATAAGAATAGTTTAATAACTGAAACAAAGTAAAATATGATAATAGTAGGAGCAATGAAAAGGGAGATTAAAAAAAAGAGAGAAATAAAATTCAAGGAAAAAAAGCCCAGTGACAATACAATTGCTTACCACTTGCTGACCAATGCCCAGACAGTCCCCAAGTGGTGATAGGCCCATCCTGGCCAACTCCCCCCAGTTTATATACTGGGCATGACATTCTGTAGTGTGGAATATCCTTTTGGCCAGTTCAGATCAGCTGTCCTGGCTGTGCTCCCTCCCAGCTTCTGGTGTATGTGCCCGCTGGCAGAGCATGAGACACTGAAAAGCCCTTGACTCAGGGTAAGCACTGCTGAGCTATAGCCAAAACATCAGTGTGTTATCAACATTATCCTCATACTGAATCCAAAACACAGCACTGTACCAGCTGCTAGGAAGAAAATTAATCCAGGCAAAACCAGGACAGTATCAAAACAGGAACAACCTATCAAATAGAGTGCAGTAACTGATAAATCAGTTAAAAAATATACTTCTTATTGCTGTTCCATAGCAAAATTTTACAAAGGAAAAGAGAAACTGAGTAAACAAAAACACCTGAAAGGAGGTTGTAGCATGGTGAGGGCTGGCCTCTTCTCCCAGGAAACTACTGACAGGACAAGAGTGTTATAAATGGGAAAGAGAGGTTTTCACAGCTCTGCCTTTGCTCAGATTTCTGGCAGTAAGCAGCAGCTCTTTCGAGATGGTCCACACCTCAAAACCCACTCTTGCTCGCAAGTTCTTTAATCATGACCGATTAGGTCTATTGCAACATGAATTATTTATTCAATAGACACAAGAAAAACAGACTTTAACAGATTACTTACTACACAGGATAAACAAGAGAATTACTACTACTAGGTTACAATATAAATATACAGCGCACGATAAAGGTACCTATATTACCGCTAGTGAAGAAATAGTATAGATTAGAAGCCAAATGTGACTTACCGGACCAAATTATGGTGTGCCAAGGCTTCTTTCACCCAACCTCTAGAAGAGAAGAAGTACTCAAGCCCAGCATCCTGGAACTTGAGTGGTCTACCCTCTTACACATCTTAAGAGGTGTGTAGAAGGTTTTCCTATTTTTGAGAGTTACGGTAGATCTTTTATAGCTGTAAGGTTCTAGTGTCTGTCAGTCACAAAATTCCAGCATGATCTCCCCTCACAGCAGCTGTTTATTTTCAGCTAATTATGTCAGCCTTGGGCACCTGAGCGTCTCAGAAGACTATGGACAAAAAGGGGAGATTCCCTAATTTATGCAAACAGCATATAACCTTCTTCACCTGGGAAGGAAGGAGGGGATGAGCTGCCTTACCACAAAGAGGACATAGTCTCAAGCTGTGTCAGGGGAGGTTCATGTTAGACATTAGGAGGAATTTCTTCACAGAAAGGGTGATTGGACATTGGAATGGACTGCCCAGGGAGATGGTGGAGTCACCATTCCTGGAGGTGTTTAAGAAAAGACTGTATGTGGCACTTAGTGCCATGGTCTAGTTGACATGGTGGTAGTCGGTCAAAGGTTGGACTCAATGATCTCAGTCCTTTTCCAACTTAATTGATTCTGTTATTCTGTGAAAGCGGTGGATAAACAAACAACAGGAAGGAAGAAAATGTGGGTAATGAGATGAAGTATTAGTATGGAAGAAATGTCAGTTTGTCCAAATTGTAAAATTCTGTATTAAGTTAAATGTACAGAGAGGCTAAAAGTGCAAATAAACATTTCTGGTTTTCTCTTGCCTTGCTTCTTTCTCTGCTGCTCCTTCCTCCTCACACTCTTTCCCTGCTCCAGTGTGGGGTCCCTTCCACAGGAGACAGTGCTCGATGAACTTCTCCAACCTGAGTCCTTACCACAGGCTGCAGCTCTTCACAAACTGCTCCAGTGTGGGCCCCTCACAGGGACACAAGTACTGCCGGCAAACCTGCTCCAGCGTGGGCTCCTCTCTCTCCACAGGTCCACAGGTCCTGCCAGGAGCCTGCTCCAGTGCAGGCTTCCCACAGGTTCACAGCCTCCTTTGGGCACATCTACCTGCTCTGGCGTGGGTCCTCCACAGGCTGCAGGTGGATCTCTGCTCTGCTGTGGATCTCCATGGGCTTCAGGGGGACAGTCGCTTCACCATGGTCTGCACCATGGGCTTCAGGGGAATCTCAGATCTGGCACCTGGAGTACCTCTTCTCCCTCCTTTTTCACTGACCTTGGTGTCTGCAGAGTTGTTCCTCTCACATTCTCACTCCTCTCTCAGACTACAGTTGGTGTTGCAAAGCAACTTTTTCTCCTTCTTACACGTTACTGATGGGCTCAGCTTTGACCATCCTTGAGCTGGCTGGCATTGGCTGTATCGGACATAAGGGAAGCTTCTAGCAGTTTCTCATAGAAGCCACCTCTGTAGCCCCCTGCTACCAAAACCTGGCCATGCAAACCCAATACACAGATAAATTGTCATACATATAGCTAGGAATGTTAATAGAGAACATCAAATCAGCAAATACATATTGATTAGCATCAAAACGAAGAAGAAACCATGAAGAATCAGTACTGTATCTCAAGATTTAAATGGACTTTGTGGGAAAACCACTTGGACGAATTAAACAACTGTATCTGATCTGAAAAATATAGTTTGTCTTGATATAGGGTTCCAAATTGAATCGGGGGCAGGGGGTTAGGGAGAGCTTTGCTTTAATTTGTGAAAGCAAATCCAGAGAACTGTCACAGCTTAAAAGTGGATGAAGGTTTAAAGATATGACATAATAGTGAGTATTAAAAAGATATAGCTAAGTATACTACTACATTAAACAATAATGGGGAAATTTATCTATATCCCAGGACAAAAATGCATGAATAAACACATTAAAATGGGAAAATAACAGCTTCTTTAAGTGGTCATTTGTTTTTCCTCTGCTCATAGAAATTAGTTTTTCCATACTGATTTTAAAAGCTCCATATCTTTAAGTCTGTTACATAATTTTCAGCACCTGTTGTCATTCTTTCCATAGAACTCAGAAGGAAAATATCAACACACATGCTAGAAAGACTTAATGAAAAAAACTCTGCTGGAGCCAGAACCATCTCCTTCAAAAGAGACTATAATTTCAGAGGTAATGTTCAAAACTAAAGGCTTTATCAGAGAATTATTTAGGTTGGAAAAGACCCTTAAGATCATAGAGTCCAACCATTAACCTGACACTACCAAGTCCACCACTAAACCATGTCCCTAAGCATCTAAATGCCTTTTAAATACCTTCAGGGATGGTGACTGAACCACTTGTCTTAGCAGCCTGTTCCAATGCTTGTGTGTGAACCAAATATATGCAAGGTTGGTCTTTGAGTGAAAACAATTCTCAAAACAACTTATTTTTCTCTCTCCTTGCCAATCTTCTGTTTTTCACCCCTTTCCTCCCCACATTCCACTGCCTCATTCAAGAGACCACCAAGCTGGAAATGTAGGATAGGGTAACTTGCAAAGGCACTTAATGGAGCATATAGGAAAAAATAAATAGTCATATAATGCTTCAAACTAAATGTCCCAGTCCTCCTGTCAAGGCAATGAACTAGTCAGCTAGCAAGGCGCCAGCAATGGGTTGCCTTAGGTGATGTATGAGGTGTCATCAATGTCAAATGTTCCTCTCAATGCAACTGAGTCAGCAGTCATGTTGAAGCAACACATGCCGTCAAACCTGATACGTAGTGTTGAGACATGAGGTAGTTCGTCAACAGCTGGACTGGTGAGGTTCCCAGTCGCAGTGCAATTACTTCTGCATTCTGGGGAATAAGTGTCTTTGATGTCCAATTAAACCTTATGTGAAGGCATACCCCAGGTGCTCTAAGTGCTACACAAAGAGGCAAAAGGAAAAGAGTAATGTTGCCACACACAAGTATTTACATAGTAATTCTGCAGAAATGCATCCAGAGTGTATGCATGGCATACAAGTCTACAGAACACCATAAGCCAACTTGTGATAAGAACAAAAAATAGGCGTGTTGTCTCCTCCAGTAATACATACACTGTCGCTCCAGCTCCTTCATCTAGAATTACCCCAGGCCTGGTAGCTTGAAACCCATACAGATTGAAGAGATTTGGTTTGTGCCCTTTCAGACTGAACTTAAACTTGGGGGGGGGGGTTCGTGGAACCAATAACAGGATTCCAAGGCTATGCCCCCTAGATAAGGCCTGGGCATTTGTCAAAGACACCTGAAATACAAGAACCTGAGAATCTGATATTAACAGAGGATGTACCATAAGGGGAGAAGTTGGAGTACAGAACCATACTGCATTGTTAGGGGTTATTACATGAATTTTCATATCTAGACTAACAGGCTGTGGTCCCACCCCACGATCCATTGGTGAAAACAATTCCATCTCCCCTGTAGTTAATATTTTGAGAGAGACACCATCTGGAAGAACCTCAATCCTCACCATGATTTGTACTGAAGGTGACGTGATTCGATCATGCAGTATTTGGTTATGAGTATTCCAGTTGTGTAACAAAATAATTGCTTTAGTAAGGTGTGAACTCCACTGTTGTAAAGGTTTAGTCCTGGTTAACTTTTTCAATTGTTCCTTCAACATCCCATTCATTCTCTCAATCAGCCTGTTATCTTGGGGATGGTAGGCAATATGGAACAGACAGTCTATTCCCAAGAATTGAGCCCAGTTCTGGACATTACGTCCAGTAAAGTGTGTTCCTTGGTCACTCTGCATTTGATGAGGAGGCCTGTATTGATGAAGGAGTTGTTCTAATGCTTCAAACGTGCTGTGTTGTGTCACTGTAGAGACGGTCACGACACAAAAATACACACCAACTGCTTTGGGACAATGGGCGCCAAACTTTAATGATACAAGGCCTCTTTTATACCATTTCTCAGTATTCATGTTACATGTTCATTGGCTGCAGCAAATAACAATATAACATTTCTGGTTGTCTATTCTTAGCACGTATATAAAGCTACTTGTTGCCTATTATTAGAACACATTCTTTGTACATATCAACTAGTAACTCCCTACTGCAGATGCAGATCATCCTTCTGTTGTTATGCTTCTGCTTCTATCAGTGCCACAATTCTCACGGGTAAAAGCTGAATTCTCTCACGAGTATAAAGAAATTGTATCAATACCGATATCCATAAAACTTACAGACCAGTCGTCTATCTCTACAGTGTTGGTTGGCATGTTTGGTGAGTTTAGCAAAGAGCAATCCTGACACTGTATCCACAGCAGTAAATACGTATTGCCATCCCCTTGATGGGGGCAGGAGGCCAATGTAATCAACCTGCCAGGTAGTCAAAGCCCACTGACCCTGCTTTATTTTCCCCCAGGGCATATGTAATGCCCTTAAATGTACCTGTGTACATATAGCACAATTGTGCAATTATGTGCAAATGTCTTATATACATGTAATGGCAAAGGGAGTTGGTTGTGGGTAATATCCCAGGCACATGCGGTATGAGCGGATCGATGTCCACAAGCTATATGTGCATTCATAGTTTGTGCATGTACCTCAGCAGAGGTCATATCATGCACTTCCCTATTATTTTGTGACTCAAGTCATCTTTCTAATGGGCTGAGACATGTCTTACTTTTAAGGGATGTTCTTGTACATGTTGCCAAATTTGTTTCCATACATCTGCCCCCATTACAGGGTATTTCTGTACATGGCAATCCTCCTGAGATCAGCAGGGTAACAACATCGTGAGGCTTTTGTATACAACCCAACTGTCAGCGTATAAGTAATGTGCCTTCCCTTCCAAGATGGCCAGGGACACTACAAATAACTCAGCCCACTGACTAGATGCCTGTACACCCATTTGCCACAGTATGATTCCTGAAACGGGAGCATATGCAGCCGCTCTCCATCGTCTCTGTCCAGTGGCCGTGTATGTTGCTCTCCCATCGGTAAACCAGGCATCTTTTTTGTGCTCTTCTGTTAATTCCTCATAAGGGGGTGCCTTCTCCACAGGAGATGCAGGGAGATTTCTCCGGGTGGGGGACACACAAGGTTCCCCTAGCGCAGGCTAAGGGACACAGTTCCCAGAAGAGTGGCATGTGGAGTGGTTACATGTGGCTTCCCAGGTAAAAATCATTGCTGTAAATAATGTTTCCATTTCCAATGTGTGGCTGCCTGGGCCACCGCTGCGTGAGCCCCGACAGAATTATCAGTTACCCACCCATGAATGGGGTTGGGTGTGTGTATAGTCACACTATCTTGGCCTGTGATTCTTTCAGTTTCTTGCAATGGCCAAACCACAGCTAGAATTCATTTTTCCATCGGGGTATAATGTGTAGCACAGCCTTGTAATGCTTTGGACCCAAATCCTATAGGTTCTTTCTGATTTTTTGGTCCAGTCATCTGCCACAATCCCCACGAAACTGTCATTTAGAATTGTTACTTCTAGTTCAAAGGGATATCCTTGCCTAGGAGTGTACAATTGGGCATGCTCAACGTATTTTTGCAGGCATCAAAGGCTTCTTGTTGTTGCTTATCCCATTGCCAAACAACTTTCTTCCCAGTCAATTTCTGCAAAGAGCGCACCAGTACGACCAGGTGAGGAATAAAAGTTCTCCAGCATCCTAAAAGTCCCAGGAAAGTTTGCAACTTTACTGGCAAGCTTCAGAAAATCAGGGAACTTTGGCAAAAGTTTAGAGCAACATTCAATCAACATAAAGCATTTCACAAAGCATTAACTTAGCAAACTCTAAGCCTATTCAACTTAGCAAACTCCAACTCATCCGAATTTAAGTTACTCAAACTTCGAGAAAAGGGAATTGGAAGGAGAGAGAGAGAAAGAACAAATATAGCTACCACTCCTGGTTCCAGTGGTGTTTCAGCTGATAAAAATCCAAGGGAGGTAGGGTCAAGACGTGCTTGCCTCGTGTCCTGGCTTAAGTACACTTTGGCTTTCTTGGGCCTGTCACCCAGGTGGGACTTCTGGTCTGGTAGCCACTTAGGAGCTGGATTAGGGGCTCCAGGGGGTGGGATGTGGAGCATTGTATCACCTCGCCAGGGCAAGACTTGACCTGCCCCTTTCCTCACACGTGCCTGAAATGTTTTGAGCCAGCAATCGTTCCACTCTCTCACACCGAGGGATGACACTAACTCAGCAGTATCCATGTGTGCTGTTAAAACTGCTGCACGCAGCCAGTGATACAGCGTAGGCACAACAATATCCTGTCCATCAAAGCTTCTGACATTCCGTGGCTGAGCATACCCCTGTTGGACCTTATTATCAGTGGCTGTAGGGTTTAATAGATCCTTTTCACCCACTAATAAGTGAATAGACACAGCACCACCATCCCAAGCTCATAACATCCATGCCAATATGCTTTCCCCGCTCTTCTGCTGATAAGTCTCTAAAAAAATCTTGTGACTCTTTCAGAGTACAGGTCTGAGTGACCTGTAACCCTCCATCCAGCAGATTCTGCTGCCCCTCCATTTGTATGAGGGGTCATGCTTCTACCACCTCCTTATCTGCCGAGTCTGGCTCAAACTCAGTCTTGGAGTCTGAGGACCCTGTGCAAATATCTCCATCCCATCCCTTGGGATCCCATGAAGGATCCTTAATAAGAGCATGAACCCAAGAAGTCGAGACCATCTGTGAAGGGTTGAGCTGGAGGCAAACTCCAGATCCCCACACTTAGTTCTTTAGAGGAGAAGAGACAGCAAAATCAGGTTCTAAACTTGAAAAATGATTAAATGATTTATTTACTAACTCTACTAGGAATAGAAAGAATAGAAAATAATGAAAAATATTAAGGCATAATGTACAAATATCACTCTCCATACATTCCAATCTTTCTTACTGATCACACAAAAGACATAAACATGAGATTCTGATGTTATGATTAAGAGTTCTTATTGTCACCTCATAGGATAGAGAGTTCTTTCTGCAGTGTAGTGGGATACATCCCATGGAAGACAGTTCCCTAAAGAAGTATCTTCAGCATGGTTCCAAACCTTTTAGAAACACCACAGCCCGCCCAGGTTTTTGCAGTGGTATATCTTCTGTCCCACAAACACTCCGCAGTTTGTGGGTCACAAGAAAAGTCTGTTGGGGTTAAACATTTTAAGAGTAAGTCATTTCAGCCTAAAGGCACCAAAGGCAACAGGTTCTTGTTTTACAATCTCCAAAGGCTGCAAAGGCTGTTAAATTTCATCTGCACACAACATAGAAATGTTCTTAATTTAGGCTGTAAATTTCTCGCTCCCCCATGGCTCAATATTGCGATTTAAAGAGAAACTTAGTTTGATATTACTTCAGATCACACAGCATAGCTCACAGAAAAATATATGAATCTCTTTGTTGGTAAACATGGCTTCCTTGGTACTTCCTGCCACTCCTTGCCTTCTCTTCCATTTGGTTGCTGGCTCCATGTTTAGTCTTTCATGTGACTGCTTTCCTTTCTCTCTAGCTTAGAGAAGAGGTTAATATTTGTAGAAAATGCCTACAAAAGTATTTATAACAATTACACGCTCCCAACTAAGATAGTGCAGCTGGGATTTGTTTCCCCAAGGCTCCTTCTCCCCGTATACTCTGCACTGGCAGCCATCCAAATTTTAGTAAGTCTTTTTGGCTGCTATTAACTTTTATCAAGAACAACGAGGTCACCCTTCGATCTCACCCATAAGCGAGTGCTTTTTTTTCTTCTCTCAGCCTTTTTCTCGGCTTTCTTGGCCCGGCTTCTCTCGGCTTGGTGGTTTTGCTACTTGGCCTTGGTCCAGACGGTATCAGACCAGCTCCTCTCAGGTCCGGAACGGTACAGGACTGGTGGAAGGTAAGGCCGGCTACCCCCCCCGGCCCCCCCCGGGCCGTGAGCCCCTGGCCCGGGGGTCGGGGGAGAGCCACTCTCTTGCTAGTAGTCAGCCAGGAGCCAGGGAGCAAGAGAGGAAGTGAGAGAGTCTTGCATTACTTCCTAGGGTTTTTTTTTATAACATTCCTTTCACAGAGACGTTACAGGAACACTAAATGGCTCATAGAACTATCCTTTACCTGTTTTTAACTAATCAAATTGTTTCACACCGGGTCAAACCATGACACCATCGCCTTCCCATGTTTCTGCCTCCATTTGCTGGCAATGTGGGCTACCAGCCATTCTATAATGCATTGCTGCCTATAGCACCACTCTTCCTGAACAGTAAACACAGCCCGCACAAACTGTTTCGCCTCTTTTAAAGCACTGTTCTTGTCTGTCAGCATTTGCACTCGGTCCTGTAGGGTTGTAATCTCACAGTTGAGAGCCCCAAGGCCAGTAACTAACAACCATCCCAACCTCCCCGCTAACTTGTAAGCAGATTTACATGCCTATTTCCACAGTAATTCATGTATCGCCAATTCAGTTGTCTGTGGAGTGACCCCTGCTGCATCATCAACTTCAAGACATGCCTCCAGCAAAGCCATCGTCACTAGGAAAGCAGACACAAGAGTCCAGGGCTCAGTGCTGGGCCATCCCAAAATGCGGGGAGTCACCATCATGGCCTCTCCAGTCCTCAACTTCTTCTGTAGCCATGGCATGGTCAGTCTTGGCCATTGCCGACTACACCAAGTGTGTGAACTGAATATATGCAGGTAACACCAAGACAACCACGACCCACAGCTGAAGTGCAAAGAGTAGATTTATTCCATCGTCTTGTTGGCTGGAGGATTGCAAAAACCGACACACATACACTGCTAAGCTTATTTCAGCAGGGGCAAAAAGGGCCTAGACCTGAGCTCTGTGTTACATATCAAATGGCCTGGAGCATGCACAAATCTTCCCCAGGCTGTGTTTTACAATGTCTGAACCTTCTCATCTCCCTTCCCCCCTCTTACAAAGAGGCCCAAGTCTATGGGAAAGACTTTTAAGTCTTTAACAATATCCTGTTATCTTCTACGAGAAAATTCCATTTCTTTTCAATAGACAGACAACAACCCAGACCAAACAAAAAATATATGAATTTTCTAACACTATTTTCTAGGTACAAGGTTGGTCTTTGAGTGAAAACAATTCTAAAAACAACTTATTTTTCTCTCTCCTTGCCAATCTCCATTTTCTAACCCTTTCCTCCCCACAGTTTGATAATCCTTTCAGTGAAGAAATTTTTCTTAGTATCCAATCTAAACCTCCCTTCGTGCAATTTGAGGCCATTTCCTCTCATCTTGTTACTTGGGAGAAGAGGCCGATTTCCACCTTGCTACAGCCTCCTTTCAGGTAGATGTAGAGAGCGATAAGGTCACCCTGAGCCTCCTCTTCTCCAGGCTAAATAACCCCAGCTTCCTCAGCCACTCCTCATATGAATTATCCTCTAGACCCTTCACCAGCTTTGTTGCCCTTCTCTGGACACGCTCTAGCCCCTCAATGTCTTTCCTGAATTGAGTGGTCTAGAACTGGACACAGTACTCAAGGTGCTGCCTCACCAGTGCTGAGTACAGGGGAAGAATCACTTCCCTGGTCCTGCTGGCCACACTATTCTTGATACAGGCCAGGATGCCATTGGTCTTCTTGGCCACCTGGGCACACGCTGGCTCATGTTCAGCCAGCTGTCGACCAGCCCCCCCAGATCCTTTTCTGTTGGAGCACTTTCCAGCCACTCTTTCCCAGCCTGCAGTGCTGCAGGGTGGTGTTGTGGCCCAAGTGTAGGACCCGGCACTTGGTCTTGTTAAATCTCATACAACTGGCCTCATCCCATCGATCCAGCCTGTCCAGATCCCTCTGCAGAGCCTTCCTACCCTCCAGCAGATCAACACTCCCACCCAACTTGGTGTTGTCCAGATCATTAATAAAGATATTAAACAGGTCTGGCCCCAATACTGAGCCCTGGCAAACACCACTTATGAGCGGCATCCAACTGAATTTCACACCATTCATCACCACTCTGGGCCCGTCCATTCAGCTGGCTTTTTACCCAGTGAAGAGTATGACTGCCTAAGCCAGGAGAATGCTGTGCAAAATGCTGTCAAAGGTTTTACTGAAGTCTAGGTAGATGACATCCATAGCATTTCCTTCATCCACAAAGTGGGTCACATTTTCACAGAAGGAGAGCAGGTTAGTCAAGCAGAATCTGCCTTTCCCAAATCCATGCTGACTGGGCCTGATCACCTGATTGTCCTGTCAATGCCGTGTGATGGTGCTCAAGATGAGCTGCTCCATAACCTTCCCTGGAACCAAGGTCAGACTGACAAGCCTGTAGTTCCCTGGATCCTCCTTCTGGCCCTTCTTGTAGATGGGTGTCACATTTGCCACCCTCCAGTCTACTGGGACCTACCCAGTTAGCCAGGACTGCTGATAAACGATTGCAAGTGACTTGAGCTCTTCTGCCAGCTCCCTCGGTACCTTTGAGTGGATCCCATCCAATCCCATAGACTTGTGTGTGTCTAAGTGGTGTAGTAGATCAGTGACCATTTGCCCTTGAATTATGGAGGCTTCATTCTACTCCTCATCCCCATCTTCCAGCTCAGGGAGCTGGGTACCCTGAGAACAACTGGTCTTACTGTTAAAGGCTGAGGTGAAGACAGCATTAAGTATCTCAGCTTTTTCTTCATCCATTGTCACTATGTTTCCCCCACATCCAGCAAAGGATGGAGATTCTCCTTAGCCCTCCTTTTCTTGCTGCTGTATTTATAGAAGCATATTTTCTTGTCTTTTATGGCAGTAGTCAGATTAAGTTTTAGCTGGGCTTTGGCCCTTCTTTCTCCCTGTCTGTTGTGGGTTTGGGTTTTTCAGTGAATTTTCTCCCATTTGTTACCTGAAAGAAAGACACTGTGAGGAGAGGGGGTTGATGCCCAGGAGATGAACAGTCGGCAATTAAGATATGAAAGAACTGGCCAATAGCTCTGGCCTTCCACTGAAATCTTCAAGGGAGGGGAAACGGGGGTTGGGCACTTGCTTAGCTGAGGGGGAACATGCTGGCTATGCAGGGAGCGGGGCAGTTTCTGATGCTGGACTTCTGCTCAGGCTCGGTGCTGCTGCAGAATTCTCCTTGCTGCTGGTTGACTGGGACCTTTCAGCACCTGCCATCGCTGGGAGACCCTCACCATCTGGGTGGGTGTTTCAGGGGGAAACTGGGCCCCTCACCTCCTCCCTCTCTCCTAAGAGAGGGTCTCAGCTGCTGGTTGACTGGAACCTCGGTGGCCGCCATCGCCAGGATATCTGCACTGTACATGTGAGCGCCCAGGGAAACTGAACCCCCCACCTTCTCTCTCTTTGCAAGGCCACCATTAACCCCTGAGGAGACTCAGGGCTTGCATCAGAGTGCCCCCTGAAGCCGCAGGGGAGCCACTGCAGCCTCTCTGCCTCACCTGAGCCACCACCTCCCCCTGCTGGTTGTGGTTGTAACTACACCAAAAGGGAAATTGCTTAACGGATGGGAAAAGTCTGTTTTTGGGGTTGTTGTTGTTTGTCTGTCTTATATATTCTAGTAAAGAACTGTTATTCCTTTTCCCATATTTTTGCCTGGAAGCTTCATAATTTCAAAATTATAATAATTTGGAGGGAGGGGGTCATCTTTCCATTCCAGGAAGGTTCCTGCCTTCCTTGGCAGACACCTGTCTTTGAAACCAAGACAATATGGTTGGTGATTGCCCAGCCCTCTCATTTGTCAAGGTCTCTCTGCAGGGCCTCCCTGCTTTCGAGGGAATCAACAGCTCCTCCCAGTTTTGTATCATCTGTGAACTTGCTTAGTATCCCTTCCAGTCCAGCATCCAAGTCATTTATGAAGATGTTGAAGAGCACAGGGCCTAAGATGGAGCCCTGTAGAACCCCACTAGTGACTGGTCATCAGTCTGATGTCACCCCATTCACTATAACCCTTTGCACTTGACCCATGAGCCAGTTGCTCACCCATCACATGATGTGTTTATCCATCTGTATGCTGAACATTTTGTCCAGAAGGATACTATGAGAGACAGTATCGAAAGCTTTACTGAAATCCAAAAAGATTACATCAACTAGGTGGGTTACCTTGTCATAAAAGGAAATCAGGTTTTAAAAGCAGGACTTTCCCCTCATGAAGCCACACTGGCTGTGACCGATGACTGCATTGTCTTTCAGGTGTTTTCCAATACCTCCCAGAATAATCTTCTCCATAACTTTACCAGGCACTGAAGTGAGACTGACAGGCCTGTAGTTTCTGGGGTCCTTCTTGCCCTCCTTGAAAATCAGGACAACGTTCGCCAGCTTCCAGTCATCTGGGACCTCTCCAGATTCCCAAGTCTGCTAAAAAATCATTGAGAAAGGTTTTGCGATGACATCAGCCAGCTCTTTGAGGATTCTCAGATGAATCCCATCATGCCCCCTAGATTTGTAGGGATCCAGCTGGAGCAGCAGATCCCTCACAATTTCAGGGTCGACTGAGAATTTATCATTCTCACAGCCATGGTCCTCCAGCTTCGGGCACTGGGACCCCCTTGGTCTGTCATCACTGTTGAAGACAGAGGCAAAGAAAGCATTAAACATTCTGCCTTGTTTCTGTCCCTGTTTGTGAGGTGACCATCCTCATCCTGTAACAGGATGATGTTATTTGTACATTGCCTATTGCCATTAATATATTTGAAAAAACTCTTTTTTTGTCCCCCACAGTTCTGGCAGCTTTAACTTCAGTTGAGCTTTGGCTGCACAAATTTTCTCCCTATAGTGGTGAGCAGCATCTTTGTATTCTTCCCATGTCACCTGACCTTGCTTCCACAGGGCATACACTTTCCTTTTTGGCCTTATTTCCAAAAGAAGATTCCTGTTCAGCCAAGCCAGCCTTTTGCCTCGACTGCTCGACTTCCAGCATTTGAGAATTGCCTGCTCCTGTGCTCTTAGGAGGTTGTGCTTAAAATGTGACCAGCACTGATGGATCCCAGCACCTGCAAAAACATTTTCCCAGGGGACCTTACTAATTCCCTGAGCAGCCTGAAGCCTGCTCTCCTTGTGTCCAGGGTTGAAGTTCTGCTGGCACTTTTCCTCTTGTCACCAGAGATTTTAAACTTGATTGCTTTGTGGTTGCTGTGGCCAAGATGGCCACCAAATCTGCATTTCGCTTACAAGATTCACTCTTGACAAGCAGTAGATCAAGGAGGGCATCCTTCCAAGTCAGCTCCCTTAGGACCTGTTCCATAAAGTTGTCATCCATGTGTTTTAGGAATCTTCTGGCCTGGATTGTACCAGCTGTGTAATGCTCCCAGTTAATTTCTGTCAAGCTGAAGTCCCCCATAAGGACAAGGGCACTTGACTTGGAAGCGTCCCTTAGTTCCTCAGAGAATAATTCATCGGTGTCATCGTCCTGGCTAGGAGGTCTCTAGTAGACTCCCATGATGACATCCGCATTATTTCTTTGCCCCTTGATTCTTACCCGGAGATTCTCAACTGTGCCATTGCCGGCTGTGAGCTCCATACATTCTAACCCTTCTATTACATACAATGCCACCCCTCCGCCTCTTCTGCCCTGTCTGTCCCTCCTAAAGAACCTCTAACAATCCAACATGGCACTCCAGTAACAGGACTCATCCCACCAGGTTTCACTTATGCCAATGTCAAATCTCTGTGACTGGGCCAAAGCCTTGAGCTCCTCTTTGTTCCTCATGCCGTGTGCATTGGTATAGAAACATTTCAGGTGTGGTACATTGTAGCCAAGACCTTGTGAAGCAGATTGAGGGATCCCATTAGTGCTTGTTTCCTCAAGTTTTGGCACACCATCCCATTGCTCATCACTGGCGAGCCTGTTTTTGTCCCTTTCTACCTTCCAATCTAGTTTAAAGCTCTATCAATGAGCCCTGCTAGCTCCTGTGCTAGAACTCTTTTTCCCCTCTGAGAAAAGTGCATCCCATCAGGTGTCAGTAAACTAGGTGTTGAGTAGATAATCCCATAGTCAAAAAAATCCAAAATTTTTCCTCTGACACAAACCTTGGAGCCATGCATTGACCTGATGGATCTGCCTATTCCTATCAATATTATTCCTTGTTACTGGAATAATCAAAGAAATCACTACCTGTGCTCCTGATCCTTCTACCAATAGTCTGAGGGCCCTGAAGTCTCTTTTGATTGCCCTTGGACTTCTTTTTGTTATTTCATCACTGCCAGTTTGAACAATCAATAGTGGATAGTAATCAGAGGGCCTTACTCAACTGAAGTTTTCCTGTAATGTCCCATATCCAAGGCCCTGGGAGACTTCCCCGTGAGTTGGGTCTGGTCTGCATATTGGGCCCTCTGTTCTCCTTAGAAGGGAGTCTCCTATTACAACTACCCTTCTCTTAACAGAGGAGGTAGTGATGCAGGGTACAGATGGGGTTGCTTCAGGAGGCCCCTCTATCCCAGAAGGACCTTTGCCCACCTCATCAGTTGTCTGGCCTTCTAGTTCCAGAGCATCATACTTGTTGTAGAAGGTGCCAGTCCTACTTGTCAAATTCTGAGAAGGAGGAGGAACCTGCCTCTTGGTACATGCAGTGACCTGCTTCCAGTCTTCATCTTCAACAGACCCTTGACTTTGACTAATTACCTTGCAGGGTTCTGAGTATTAGAGAAGCACCAAAAGGTGCCACAACTTGACAAAGACAACTCATTTAGACCTAGTAATTAATGCCAATGTTCTCCTGCCAAAATTGCAGCAAAAATGCAACCATAGAAAAATATACTTTAAACTTAGCTTTTAACTTAGCCAGAGTAGCCTGTCAAAATATTTCTGAAAAGGAGACCAAAACACGATCTCTGGAGTTATGTAGAAACCAACTATAAAAAGGGATTTTCAGAAGGAAAAACAAATCTGGCTCCTCTTGCATCACTGCACTCTGTATTTTCTTCCACATTTTCCTGAATCTATTTCTATTGTTTTGTTCTCTTTGTATTTTAACTTCCCAACCCTGAACTCTACAGCAGCATCTAAGAGGATAAGCAATCCCATGTCTCATGCACTAGCTTAGTACTCGAAATACAATTCACCACTTTGATAACCTTCTACACAATGCCAAATGTCAGTCTCACTATGCTCTCAATCCTCACAGCTTCTATATATTTTCTGAGATAACAGCATCTTTCCCATTAACAACTTAGTGTAGTGCTGTTGGGGATGTCTCATAAATAAACTAATTAATTTGAAACATTTGTAGTGCCAAGTGTGCTTTTGAACTACTTATCCCAGGCACAAGCAAGCATTTCCTCCATAAATATGCCAAACATTAAAAAGTTAACACAGGATTTAGAGTTTTTCCCACCTTCCATAGTTTTTTTTTTCCTTATACTTTGACTTCAAGGAGGCCTGAATTTTTGTAAATTTGGCATGAAAGGACAATTTTTTTTCCTTTGAAAGTTACAAAGAAAATAGGAATTTTGCCTAATTTTCAGAAAAAGAAGATACATTTTTTCTAATGTATATTTTACCTTAACATTTGATTTCTTAGAGAGATTAACAACCACACCCCACCCAATGTCATGTTTATTTTTCACCTGAAAATATTACAAGTTGTTATAAAATAATCTATGTGTAATCAGCATATCCTTTTGTATTTCTGTTATTTACAGCAGCAGTCATGGACTTATTCACCCTGAAAACAATATTTATTTTAATTAATTGTTGAATGTTTAACAAAGAAACATGATGAAAGTCAAAATTGTTGCTTAGTGTGGATGCATGTAATTTTTCAAGATGGTAAACTGGCAAAGACAAATGAACCCTGCAAATTTCATGTGTAGGTAGAGATTTCAAATAAAAACAAAATGAAAAAATCAAATTACCTTTATCAGCTTTTCTATCTGTAGAAAGGGCAATACTTAGGTTTATGAACATATTCTTCAATCTCTATCCAGTTTTGCAAGCTTCTGTCGGATTTCATAGTACGACCCCATTTTCTTCATTGAGAATTGCTATTTTGTTGTACTGTCATCCCAATTTATTCACCTCTATAATAAAAAGTAAAATATCACAGAAATTATTAACTTCACAGATTTAGAAATCAATGTTTCACTTTCAGATTTACGTAACTAGTATTTTGTCACCATTTTTTGCATTCATTTTCTATATACAACAATCCATTCTCTGGAAAGCTAGAAACCTATAAATGTGTCCATTAAATTTTATTTATAGGAAACTAAATATTAATACTAAAATTATTTTTTCTTAATTTATAAACAAACTTGAGAAAATGGAGAAGGCTAGACCCCCAGTTCTCCAGGAATCAGATTTAGGTTTGCACAGAAGTCCCACAAAGACTTGCAATGATTTTTAGGAGAGTATTCACTGCCTACCAGCATTCTTCTACCTCCTCCTATGAAAATAAGATATCTCAAAGACATCTTATATCAAGATGTCTTCCAACAAGAGGGAAGTTGTTAGATGATGTTCTTCTTAAACTGGTTAAATCCGAGCCTAAAACAGGTTGAAATCAATATTTTCTTCCTTCAACATTTTTACACCTTATTTAGGCAAAAAAAAATTTTATTATAAGCAACAGGCTTCATTCTCTCACACTAGTAATACCACTAGTAAACATAAACAAAGAACATATAAAGATCTCCTTCCTCCCTACCAAATCACCATCTTGCATGCTATTTGAATACATATGGATGACTAAGAAATCCCACTTCATTAGAACTTGAGAAATAGCTCAGGGAAGTGCTCCCTGCTTTTATTTGCCAACTTTTTAAGAAAAAAAGCTAGCAATCCATACTCATGGCATAATTTCCACCTTGGTCTGAACAACCATATCTCTGCTCTTTGTTTTTAATTGTGGCTGAAATTATTACAAAATTCTAATGTCCAAGAAATACGAAAAACATTCTCCAGTTCCATTTCTCTATTTAAATGGCAATGCTGGAATGTCAGAATGAAGATCTAGACATGCCAATTGAAACAGGGACGTTCTCAGGAAATACATGCTATATTTTACTACTACTGTCTAAAATACTGTACCTGCAAACTAACAGAAACTCTGCAAAGGGAAATACTGCCACCCCCCCATATCTATCAAAGTTACACATGCACATACATACACTGTTTATTCTGCTTTAAGTTTTGAAAGAGGTTTCACTCTCAAATACTGTCTGAGATCTTTGGAAACTGACTTTGACTCATGAAAAAACACTATTTAAAGATCATGGCTCAAAATTCAGTTCCTCGATGGAGTGCAAATAATGTCTCAATGCTCTTTGAATTTTGCTTTGTATTTTAATTAAACATTTTTCCTCTACTACTCTGGATATGATGTGCCTTAGATCTTTTTAGAGATTGTAATGAAATATTAAATTATATCTCTAATTTCTGAATATCAAAAAGGAATAAGACTTCTCTGCACCTCTAACAAGATGCAAGAATTTTAAAACTGTTTTTCCTTCTTCCTGTCCTATAGTTTAGCAATGTAACAACCATTTTTGTCTGACTCAAAATGGAAAGTTCTCTTCATAGATTGACAGTGTAGATCAATATAGGTCCAAAGTACAAGAGGAAATTACTCTTCCCAAAAATATAACAGCAAATGATGCAGTGGCAACTGCTGACAGGGAAGACAAGAACTGCACAGGTATAAAGCCGTATAAGCGTAATGAAGTGTAATTACCCAATCTTACAGTTGCAGTATCTTTTATATTGACTCTTGTGAGTACAGTGTACAGTAATACTTACTTTCTACTACTCCTGGAATGGCTCTGTAATGTTGGAACTGATAGAAGGATTTTTCTAACATGTATTCAGGGTTAATTTCCTCTACTCAAAGCAAGTTCAATACCATGTTGTACATCAGGTGGAATGCACTGTTTAAAGGGTCAGCTGAAACCTGAAAAATATTCAAGAACACTGTCCAGTTAAAAAAAATATTAATTGCAGCATATAAGAACATATCAAACAAATCATGATGCAGTTTTATATGAGAAGCTGCTTTGATGAGTAGTACAATTTGACATGAATTTAAATTGCGTGTCTCATCAAATCCTGAGCAATTTTATTATGCTCAACATGTAACAGTATTTGTCTCATTGTATCTATACTTATACTATGACATTATAAATTAGATCTGAATTAAATGAAAAGTTCAGATGAAACGGATATATTTCTTACAGTTTATTGTTTGGATTCCGTTATTTTAACTTCAAAATAATAATTATTTAACTATTTAAAGTAATCCATTATTTTAACACTCTGGAAAAACTTATTTGCACATCTTTTTCTCTTAAGACTAATCGATCACTTTGGCATTTTGGGGAGTCTGTTCTAAAAATAGGTAGTCTGACACTTGTTTAACTTAAGTAATGTCTCATTATAAAATTAGTTTACTTTGCAGGTTGCCCCAGGATGTGGACTGTCATGGTTTAACCCCAGACAGCAACTAAACACCACACATCCTCTTGCTCACTTCCCCCACGGTGGGATAGGAAAGACAATCAGAAGAGTAAAAGTGAGAAAACTCATGAGTTGAGACAAAGACAGTTTAATAGATAAAGCAAAAGTCACACACACAAGCAAAGCAAAGGAATCAATTCACTACTTCCCATGGGCAGGCAGGTGTTCAGCCATCTTAAGAAAAGCAGGGCTTCATCATGCTTAATATTACTTGGGAAGACAAATGCCATCACTCAAAAAAAGTCATCACCCACAAAAGCAGGGTTCTGCTTCAGTCACCACCCTCCAGCAGCACAACCAAAACCAGCTATGAAGCTTTAACAGCTGTAGATGCCCTCGATGCTTGGTCTGCAAGGAGAAACTGTGCCAGCAGCACACAGTGGATACTACAAAAAGAAATTATGAGTACTTGTAGTGGGTGACTGCTAAGGGGCACTTAGGTGCCCATCTGCTGGCCTGACAGGGGGTCAGGAAAGGTATGCTACCTTCCAGGATGTTGCTGAGAGGGTGCTGTAGCATATGAAATGCGAGACACAGGCTGTGAGCAAGTGAATCTATGTTTCGCAGAACTAGGACAGTACTTATACAGTATAACATGCTATGTTCAGCAATTCTTCAAAGGCTGGTTCCAGGAACCCTTGTAAATTCAGCTGTTAGCTTTCCTATCAGAGCCAGGTTAGCAGAATATCTTTCCTGCCCTCAGGCTTTTGTGTGATAAGTGCCCCGATGCCAAAGAGATTTTTGCTTTTATGCTTTTTATATTAATGGTATATTAGTAGCCCTGTAGTTCTGTAGCCCTGTAGCCTTTACCCTCTAACCTTGTAAATTCCTAGCTAGTAATTTTCCCTATCCCCTAGTCCCTATCCCCTAGTCCCTATCCCCATAGTCAAAATAAGATTCCTATGTCAACCTAATCACCACTAGTGTCCTAGGGACCAGGGACACTTCTCTGTCCCATGTCTCCTAAAAGCCCAAACGACAGTAGCTAGCAGCATTAGGCGGGGATTTCAGTAGGAGGCTGAGCCAAAGGAAATCACCTCATTAACCATATTTCTAATTGGAAGATTTTTATAAACTATGTTAATTTGATGTAAATCTATAAAAATGCTATGGGTACACATACACAAGGAGAATGGACACTTGGGACGGGACACAAAACTGATCAGTGTACTTTGTATCCTGGGAGGACCTCCAAATAAAGGTAACTGCTTTCCCTACCCTCATAACAGTCATCCAGCTTCTGATTTTAAGCAGATAAAGGCATCGCCACTGATAACAGCAGAGGATGTCTTCACAACAGGGGGTGGCTCCAGTGTCTTAACCGCAGGGGGTGGCTCCGATAGCTTCACAGTGGGGGGTGACTTCTGTGTAATCCCACAGGGTGCCACTTGTCAAGAGCACAGACTACTATCCTTTGCTACTCTTTCATGTGGGCACGAATGACACAGCAAGCCAGAACCTGGACAGAATCAGGGACAACTACAAAGCCCTGGCAGTGCAAGCCAAAAGTATTGTTGCCCCAGTTATCTTTCCCTCCATTTTACCAGTTAGAGGAAAGGGTGCAGCCAGAAATAGATGTATAATGCAAATCATCTTCTGGCTTCGTGGTTGGTGCTGTCATGAGGCCTTTGGCTTTTATGACAATGGGACATTCTTCAATGACTATAGCCTGTTAGGGAGGGATGGGATCCACCTGTCTAGAAGAGGCAAGGGAATCCAGGCTGGACAATTTTGTGAGGCAAGCTTTAAACTGAAGGACTCAGAGGGTGGGGTCCAAAGTGGCAACACTGATGCCATTGCAACCAACTGGAGAATAAGCCAGGCCAAAGAGCAGCAACAAATGTCCCTTAGCTGTCTCCCAAGAAGAGAAACAAAAGACCAACCACCTCAAGTATATATATACTAATGCATGCAGCTTGGACTCGATGATCCTTGTGGGTCCCTTCCAACTCAGCATATTCTGTGATTCTGTAATTCTGTAACTGAAGCTTCACACACAGTCAGAAAGTTATGATAGCATAGGAATAACTGAAACATGGTGGGACAGCTCATGTGACTGGAGGATCATGATAGATGGCTATAGGCTGTTCTGTAAAGAAAGGCAGGGGAGAAGAGGAGGAGTCACGCTCTATGTTAAGGAGAACCTTGAATGTGTAAAGTCAACTACAGCAGCTGTGGAAGCTTTATCAAATGCCTCTGGATCAAGATCAGAGGGGTCATCTTCAAGGAGGATCTTAGAGTAGGCATCTGCTACCAACCTCCAAACCAAGATGATAAGGGCAATGAAACAATTTGGGTCACTTAAGCAAGCTTTGGGTCAACAGAACCTGGTTTTTATGGGTGACTTCAATTACCCAGACATTCACTGGAAGAATGATACAGCAGCTCACGCCATCCAAGTTCCTGGAATGAGTAGAGAACTGCTTCCTCATACAAATGCTAGATGTGCAAACCAGGAATGAGGCACTGCTGGACTTACTACTCACAAACCAAGAAAACCTGCTTTGTAATATCTTGGTTAGTGATAGCCTTGGTTGCAGTGATCACAATATTGTGGAGTTTGGGATCTGGGTGAGCACGCTGAAGGTTAGTACTAAGACAAAGTTTTTAGACTTTAGAAGAGCAAACGTCAGCTTGCTCAGAGCTCACTTGGGAGGGATTCCATGGGAAGCTTCCATGGAGGATAAAGGAGCTGGCAAGTGCTGGGAGTTTTTCAAGAACGTTATCCTGGAAGCACAAAATCAGTTCATCCTCTTTAAAGGTAAGGGAAGTAGGCAGAACAAGACACCCCCTTGCCTTAACTGCAAGCTGCTGAGTCTGCTCAAAACCAAAAGAGAAGCATACTAGAGATGGAAAAGCAGATGAATACTTGTTGAGACCTACAAAGGCATTGCCAGGGTGTACAGATGCAGTTAGAAAAGCAAAAGCTCAGCTTGAATTGAAATTGGCCACAAGAAAGGGTTCTTCAGGTATGTAAACAAGCAGAAACAGAAGGAAAATATTGGCTCACTATTAAACAGCAGAGGTGAATGTCACCAACAGTGCTGAAAAGGCAGAGGTTCTCAACACTTTCTTTACCTCTGTCTTTACCAGGACTGTTGGGCCCCAGGCCTTGGGAACAAAAATCCATGTTGCTGCAAACATAGACCCACCATCAGTGAAGGAAGAGTTGGTATGTGAACTATTACAGGAGCTTGACCCCTACACATCCATAGGCCTTGACAATATCCACCCAAGGATGTTAAGAGAGCTGGCTGATGACATTGTAAGGCTGCTCTCCATAACCTTTGAGTAGTCGTGGAGATCAGGGGATGTCCCAGAAGGCTAATGTCATCCCCATCTACAAGAAGGGCTTAAAGGAGGATCCATGAATTTATAGGCCCATCAGTCTTACTTCAGACTTCAGTCTCTGAGAAAGTTATGGAATGAATCCTCCTGGGGGCTATCACAAATCAGATGAAGCACATGATTGGGAAAAGCCAGCACAGATTCACCAAGGGCAAATCATCCTTGACAAACCTGATCGCCTTCTATGACAAAGTAACCTGCTCAGTTGATGTGGAATGAGCAGTGGACATTGTCCACCTAGATTTTTCCAAGGCTTTCATTATGGTTTCCCACATCCTCCTCCTAGAGAATGTGATGGGTTATGGCCTAGACAAGTGGTCTGTGCAGTGGATGGGGAACAGGCTGACAGGCTGCACCCAGAAGGAGGTGGCCAATAACTCCTTTTCAAACCGGCAACCTGTCACAAGTAGAGTCCCCCAGGGTTTGATATTGGGCCCAATGCTGTTTAATATCTTCATAAGTGACCCGGATGATGGGATCAAGTGTATCCTGATGAAGTTTGCCAATAGTACCAAACTGAACGGGGAAGCAAGCACTTCAGGAGATCCACTGTAGCAGGATGCTCTGCCTGGAATGGGGAAAACCACTCGAACAATGCCCTACTTGCAAAGCTATCGGGTAAATGAAGAAGGGGGCATCATGCTGCTTCTGGTGTTGAACAATGCTGAAACTAGCCGGACTCATCAATCCCAAAGTTAAACATCCTGATAGTGAGATGAAGATGTGGTAGACCTGGTACGATAAAGGAGCAAACAAGTGATAATACTGATAATTAACCAAAGCTGCTGAGCTGGCACAGCTGGCCTGGAGACATCTGACTGACAGTCAATCACTTTATAATTTAAAAGCCCAGTCCCAAATTTTAGTGGCAGGGTCTTCTAACATGCCCCTTCTTGGAGTGTATGTGTGGAGATTCCTCCCTAGAGTGGGGACATCCCTCAAGGTTACTTCTCGAAGCTGAGCGAAAGAAGTTTGCCCAGTCGTTGGTATGGGTGAGTAACATCAATCTCTACTTAATAATTGTTTTTGCTAGCTTTAATACAATTGCTTTAATATAATTGCTTCAATATTGCTTCATAGTGCACTATACTATAATAGTTGTTATAGCTCCTATATTGTGTAGTAAATAATTCTGATTAAGATCTTTTTGTCTAATCAAGATCCTAATCAATCATATCTACATATTTGTATAAATATATCTGGTTTGCCATCCTTAATCGTGCAGGACAAAGTTGTATAAAGGTTCAATTACACCTGTATAATCCTTTAGACATAAACTGTTGACAAAGTCTGGTGCTAAGGTTGGATCCAGCCCCACCCAGACTCCTCCCTGAGGAGTTTAGAAAGCAAGGGGGTCCTCTGCATCTCATGACTCAATGGGAGGGCTTCTCTTATAAACTTTGTCTGAAGCTCCCACTCTGCCTGTGACAAATTGGCATAGTCATCAGGATGTCAAATGATTTTAAGAAACAGACAAAAGGCTTAACAGAATATTTACGGAGGCACAGTACACACATTGACACTCATAATCCTTGGTCAGTGGACAATTCGTATGAGTGGGAAAGGATACAAGAGAAATTAGATAAAAAATGGGGATCACTGAAAGATAAAAAAGGAAAAGGTATCTGTCATGTACTGGGATTATTCTTAAAGGCTTCATGGCAATGGAGAGAACAAATTATGAAAGAAACTAATAATCTGAGAGATTAAATAAAATCTCTTTACAGTATCAAAATGATTAAAACAACAATTATAAGAATCCAAGGGAAAGACAAAAACCTTGGAAGAAACATTAGAATTGACTTTATTAAAAGTCCTCAATCCTCTGGGTGTTAAAAAAATGCAAAAATTGATAGCATCACTTGAGGATTGGGATGGTGATATTTGGGAAAGCCCTGAAGAAAATGCTGATGAAAGAGAATGGGACTGATGAAACAATTAAACCTCTAGCTCCTAAAGTGGAAGAGGTTCCAGAATTAAAAATGAGACCCATAATTAAGACCAAAGTGTCTGAAGGACATCAAGGAGATCAGAGGAGGAACATGGTCAGCACTACTCCCTGGGACCCCCTGCAATTGGCAAATCTACAGGAAAAATATGAAGGAAAACCAGGAGAGTCAGAAACAGTATCTGTGGAGAGTGAGCCTCTCAGGGGGAGACAGAATATTGCTGGATGGAAATGAAGCTGACAGATACTGGCAGCCAGGAGTCTTATTAAATCTAGGACCTGAGCCTACCAATCAACCCCATTCCATAACCAGCAGGGTTGCATGTTGGGCAGGAGAAATAGATGTTATAGAAAGAGGAGAACCAGCTTCCATACCCATACGGTCAGCTAATGAAATCGCTGCCACTGCTAAAAAGGCAACTTGCCTACAGGCAATGCTCAGATGCTTAAACACAAACACCCAAAAATCTGCAGAGGTCAATCCTAGTATATTAAGACCTCTATTGAGAGGAGCCCCAACAATATTAAAAACTTAGTGGGGCAAGGAGATGAAATCAGAAGAGATGTAATGCATAATGAAATGTTACAATATCCCCAAGCCCCAAGATAACCAACCCCCACGTCGGCAGGACTCTCTCATGATATAATAAACCATGCAAGGGAAATGGGCTGGGAAACTCATTCTGGAGAACAAACTCAGGCTATTGAGAGGAGCCCAAAAACTGAAATGCAGAGACCTCCTGAATGCCATTTGAGGACTTTTAAACATACCCCACCCAAGATAAAAGAAAGATCAAAACCCCCTGTTCACTTCCAGGAACAGCAAAATGAGCTGTGGAGGATAGCAGTGAGTTCAGATATTCCCCATGCAGCTCTGAAGGGACAACCCACTGCAGTAATAGCAGAATTTAAAGTAGTACAACAAGGGGGAAACACAAATAACAAAAAACCTACATAGGAAAAACATCCCCCACCAACCCTTTTGAGAGAACAGAAACACAAAAGGGAAAAAAACACTAAGCACTGAGCGAACATTTGGCCTTGTCAGCCAGTGCATTATGACCTATCATTGGTCTGATAAGCCCCATATATACTTACCAGTAGGACCTAGAAAACAATCTTTGCATTTTCTAATTGATACAGGAGACCAAATATCTATTATCACTCCCACAGATGTTGAAAAATTAAACTTGAATTTTAAAAGAAAAAGGGTCCATCTAACAGGATTTAATGAAAAAATTATTATATGTTTGTAGTGGGTTGACCCTGGCTGGACACCAGGCACCCACCAAAGCCTCTCTATCATTCCCCTCCACAGCTGGACATGGGAGAGAAAATATAACAAAGCATTCATGACTTGAGATGAGGTCTGGGAGAGATCACTCACCAAATACTGTCATGGGCAAACCAGACTCAAATCAGAGATATTAGTTGAATTTATTACTGTCATGGTTTGACACCGGCCAGATGCCAGGCACCCACGAAAAGCCACTCACTCACCCTCCCCTGCTCCACAGCTGGACAGAGGAGAGAACATGTAACGAAGGTTTCATAAGTTGAGATAAGGACCAGAAGAAAACACTCATCAGTTACCATCAAGGGCAAAACAGGATCAACTTAAAGATATAAAGTGAATTTATTACTAATAAGATCAGAGCAGGAGAATGAGAAGTAAAATAAGCCTTTAAAAACACCTTTTCTCCCCCCAACCCCTCCCTCTTTCCCACTGATGGCACAGGGAGATGGGGTGGGGGTTTTGGTCAGTTCATCACCCAGGATTATCTTCTGCTCCTCAGGGAGAGGAGTCATTTCCCTGCTGTACCGTGGGGTCCCCTCTCTTGGGAGACGGTTCTCTGCGAACTTCCCCAGCGTGGTCCAATCTCACGAGCAGCAGTCCTCCCCAAACTGCTGCAACATGAGTCCATCCCATGGGCAAACAGTCCTCCCAAAATTGCTGTGGCGTGTGTCACTCTTCCACGGGGTGCAGTCCTTCAAGGACAGGCTGCTCTAGTGTGGGCTCCTCTCTCCACAGGCCTCCCACAGCCTCCTCTCTGGCATCCACCTGCTCCAGTGTGGGTCTCCTCCACAGGCTGCAGGTGGATCTCTGCTCCCTCATTAACCTCCATGGGCTGCAGGGGCACAGCTGCTTCACCATGGTCTTCACCACAGGCTGCAGGGGAACCTCAGCTATGGCACCTGGAGCACCTCCTTCCCCTCCTCCACTGACCTTGGTGCCTACAGGGTTGTTCCTCTCACATGTTCTCACCCCCTCTCTTTTCTGGCTGCAATTACAACTGCGCAATTGTGGCCCTGTATTTTACAGTTCTCCAGATGTGCAGTGGTTTTAGTTCGGCGAAATAGTTTCTCACGCACTTTTGTATAAACATGGATTGTTGACCTAACCGGCAAAGATTGTTATGAATTCCTAATCTATATGATAGACAATTCTATTGACCAGTGGACAGCAGGAGATGGTATTCCCATCCTCCAATCCACGGTGGTTTCTGAAAACATATAAATAAAGTTAGGGCAGAGGCCGGCTCTCTCTCCTTTCCTTCCTTTTGGCCTCTGCCTGTTGGTGAACCCTGACAGCTGTCTCCATGTGCTTATTCGAACCCGAGAACAACATCTGGTGGATCCGTACGGTGTTTTGTAAGTTGTCAGGGGGTTTTCTCCCCAGGTAGTTAGGGCCGTTTGAAATGGATATATCGAATTTGTCATGCGATGCCTTGGCATTGCAAGTCTTGGAAGTAGCTCTTGAAACAGCAGATGTCCTGGTCCCTGGACCGGACTTGCAAAGATTATACTTTTGGGGAAAAGACAGAGGTCTCTTTACGGAACCAGGGCATGTGCTTTCCAAGGTGGCTTGGACCGAACTAGGTAGAGCCATTCTCGTCTGCCTGGCTCTGGATTTCCAGCTAGATGTGGCTGCGTTGTTGATTTCTTGGAAACAAGTCAATGCTGCTATTAGTAGCACTTCGTCGGGTGCCTCCACCCCCGTGGGCTCCCTCGATGAGCCGGGAGCCCTCTCCGAACAGGAGGCGGGGGATGGGCAGGAGGAGCCCGGGTCTCAGGACGGGTCCGGGTCTCAGATGACTCCCGAGTCCCCTCTCCTGGCCCAGGCCGGGGCGGAGGCGGAGAACTGGAAGGGTGCCGAGGACGAGCTGGCCTCGGGGAGCGCCGGGGAAGCCTCTTCCCCCCCCCCTCGGGCGCCGAGACCTTGGCAGTGCCGATTCCCCCCCCCCCCCGCGCTGTGGGACAGAGCAAGCGGAGGCGTGTGCCCTTTCCCTTGTGCCTTTCCGGCGCAGGGGGAGGGGGCGGACCCTTTGGCTCGCGCCATTGTCACGGCGGAATGCCCCCATTGCAGTGTTTGCACTCGCTACCCCCCCGGGGTGGCTCAAGTCCAACTGGCGCCGTCCTCGGCTCCATCCGATGAGGAGAAAGCGGCGGCCGCGGGCGGGTCCCTCGCCGGCTCGGAGGAGGAGGCACGGGCAGAGTCTGTGTCTGCCGAGTCTGAGGCAGGAGATCTCATCGACCTGGCCGAGCCGCCGCTTGCCGGGGGGGGCAGATCCCCCCGATCGGAGTGGGGCGTGCCAGCGCTTGGTTTGCGTGCGCTGGGCGGTACCCTGCTCGGCGCGATTTCGGAGGCTGCGCACCCCGCCCGGACGGCGCGGGGCCACCAGGATCCGCCCGGCCCCCAGCCGGCTCCGCCCAGGCCGCCCGAACTGGCGGTGCCGCCCCCCTCCCTGCTGGCGCGGCCGGAACCCGGCCGGGCGCCGCTCCTCCCCCCGGCCCCGAAAGCGGCGGTGCCAAAAGCGGCGGCGGGGAAAGCGGCGGCGGGGAAAGCGCCCGGGCGCCTCCTACAGCCGAAAGCGGCGGCTGGGCCGGTGCGGCCAGAGGCCGCGGCTGAGCCGGGGGAAGCGGCGGCGCGGGCGGCGGCCCCGCGCGCTGCCGGGACTCCGCGCGCTGCCGGGACTCCGCGCGCCGCCGGGACTCCGCGCGCCGCCGGCCGGCGCTCAAACTGGCCGGCGCCAGGTGCCGGCAGGCGCCGCCGCAGCTCCGCGGGATCCCACGTATCCCGGAGCTGCAGCGGGCGGGGTCCCCGCGCCATTTGTTTTCGGCGCAGGCGGAGACACGGCTGGCGAGTCGCTGCACACACCCCCCCCCCCGGACCTCGGGCTGATGGTTCCTCCACAGCTGCCCTGTGGACGTTACCCCCTTGTAAGATTACAGTCCGGCCCCGGGATCAGGCGAGATTTTGGGGAGAGGTGAAAGCGAAGCTAGAGGACATGAGCAACCACGCAAAAGCATGCCGCCCGCTGGTTCGTGAAGCCAGATCTCCCAGCCCTGAGGTGGCTGATGCCCTTGTGGACGCTGGGGAACAGGACGCAGCAGGTGCTGCCGGTTCATCAGGTGAAATTCAGGCTTTTCCTGTCGTTGCTGGTTCTCCACGCAACACGCATCAGACGCTGCCATGGCAGGCTTTGTTAGAGCTCTGAGAGATGGTTGGCAAATATGGTCTGGGGCACACTGGGGTCATGCAACGTCTCAGAATCCTTGCTTCCTCCACATTAGTGCCTCATGACATCCGGTCTCTGGCTAGAGTGCTCTTTCCGCCTTTGCAATATGACGTATTTGAGATGAAATGGCAGCAGCTGGCACTTAGGACGGTAGAGCAGAATGCCACGCTGGATCAGCAAGACCCAAGACGTGAGGTCGGTGCTGACGTCCTGACGGGCGCAGGCGATTATGCTGGTGCTCGCAAGCAGGTTGTCTTGGATGGCACGGTGTTGGMCCAATGCCAGGAGGTAGGCATGGCAGCACTGATCCTGACCATCGAACTGTCAGCTCCAGCGGAAGATTTTGCATGCATTGCACAGAGGGACGGTGAATCCTTCTTGCAGTTTGCAGAGAGACTGACCGCCTCTATTGAGAGGCAGATAAAGGATCACAATGCAAGGGTGCTGCTTCTTACGCACCTTGCCAAGACTCATTGTAATGCCGAGTGCAGAAAGCTGATCAGAGCAATTCCTGGTGAACCTTCAGTACCTCAAATGATAGAGGTCTGTGCACAGCTGGACCCCACTACTTCTAAAGTGGTGGCCGTGGCTGCCGCCTTGCGGCCGGTTTGGTCAGGGCCGCAGGACGGGCAGTGGAAGCAGAGGAATGCTCAGGCCAGCGAGAAGCAGGGAAAAAAGGCACGGAGGGGCAAAGGTCCTTTGTACCTCTGTGGTCGGTGTGGAAAGCCAAACCATATGGCAAGTGTCTGCAGGGCAGCGGTTCGTGCTACTAGGCAGCCCTCCTCGGGCTCAGGAAATGGGCAGCCGAGCACGCGGGGGAGACGTGTGAAGACAGAAGTATCCCCCCAATCCCTGGAGCCGATGGAGGTCTGCTTGGCCGGCTTGCAGCCAGCACCAGCGGCTCAGCAGGCATTGATGTCTGCACCGTGACAACGGTCGTCTTAGACTCTTACGCAGTGCACAGAGTCCCCCTGGATGCCTTTGGTGTCCCTTGGGTGATGGCATGAGTGCTCTCCTCATGGGGAGGTCCAGTGCCACCGTTCAGGGCATCACTGTGCACACAGGACTGATAGACGCTGATTATACCGGGCAGATTTATGCCATGATTTCCACACCCACCCCCCCGATCACAATCCCTGAAAAGACTCAGATTGCTCAACTTGTTCCTTTTAAGTCTTCTGTTCGCAGGACAGAATCGAGAGAATGAGGAGACGGCTGCTTTGGYTCCACTGGGACGCCTCAAGTTCATTGGACTTCTGTCCTGACCGAACACCGTCCGGAGATGCAGTGCACCCTGACCATCCCTGATACATCATCGCCAGAGATCTCTCTCCGCGGGCTCCTTGATAGCGGTGCGGACGTTACGATTCTCTCCCTTGCTGCCTGGCCCCCGCAGTGGGCATTGGACCCGGTGGGGACATCTGTCACGGGCCTGGGAGGGACAAAGCGCCGCTACGTGAGTCGGAAGCCTGCGATGATAACGAACTCAGAGGGACAGACGGCCGTGATAAGGCCTCATGTTACTGAGACTGCTATTAACCTCTGGGGGAGGGACGTTCTGGCTGCGTGGGGGGTGCGCATTGGGACGGATTTTTAATAGGGGCCACTGCATTGAAGGGCGCAGAGTGTCCCACGCCTCCTATACGGTGGCTGGTGGACAGACCAATCTGGGAGAATCAGTGGCCCCTGCCTAAAGACAAGTTAGTGGCCCTTCATGAGTTGGTTCAGGAGCA